>LUGF01046245.1:1187378-1229324 GCA_001625245.1 Calycopis cecrops | reverse complement strand
CTGTGAATATTAATATAGCCTTCTCTATCTGAAACTTATTTCATTAGCGAAATCTCGCTTGCGCTAAAAATATTGTTATTTAGGATTGTACCACTGAATGTCTTCTCACAACCCCGCAAAGGGTTCGAGGGGCTTGGGTGCCCTCTGAAGGCGGAGGCCGGTTCGAGCCCAATCAATATGGAGCTGTCGTTGAGGGCCCGATACATCATCGGGGAGGTAAGAAGCTAGAGGGGGGGAGAGAAGCGTCATCAGTGAAGGCAAGAATGTTCTTCCAAGTACACAACAACAACGAGGACGACTTGCGACTTTTCCTACGGACAGAAAACAACAATCCTAAGTGGGATTGTACTATCTCTAATTTGAGTACTTATAACCATAGATTTAGAATGTACAAGATACACAATGTCAGAACAGAGGCGAGACAAAATTCTACTGTCTCTTTTCTTTTCCGATGATTGGAACTTAATTTGAATGTCTCGCTCCCACGCTTTGTACATCTTTCACGTAGACCAATTCTAAATCTATGAGTATTACTATGCTAATATGTCAAATTATTGTAATTAAATATCAAAAACGATAGCATTATGTCATTACAGGCCGCCGAGGAGGTACCTCTCGCCCTTACAATACTACCGTAACTGACTAGGAGACTCCGTCTGCCTGTGTGTCTCTCTAAAAAAGTATTCCTGGCCTACAGACTCCAACTCTATAAAGATTAGCCCACTGTGAACCAATATAAGACCCACAGCACACACACGACTTCTAGCTGCCTCGGTCGCAGACGACCGAGGCAGCTAGAAGTCGTGCAGGCATACGACAGTTGTGCGACAGTAGCGACTGACCTACATTAGCGTCAAAGTCGCCGCGTCTGGCGTCTTGAAGTATTCGTCCCCGCAACAAGTCGCAGCATTCAGCGTCTAAAAAGCGTCTAAAAGACGCCGGTCGCCGCGTCTACAAGTACCGTGTGTGCTGTCGATATAATATAGCAGTTAATAGTGTGCGCAGGCACAAGTAGGTATATTGTACATTCATAAGAGAAAATTCATCTGGTATTTTAAAAATTGAAAATTTCCCCATTCCCATTAAACTCCTAATCTCTACTTCATAATTACATATACATATTTTAATAGCTAACAAGGCTTGGATAGCAAATCCATGCGAGCTATTCCTGAAAAGCATAAAATTTTCAGTAGCGATGAACATTTTTAGAATGAGCTGAGAGAACAGCTAGGAAATATGCATTGCCGCGATATTCTAATGGGATTTCCGCCGTAAGTGCTCCGACTCCAACAACACGTTATCGAGAATTTTAAAAAATCTTTTTATAGAAAGCAAATTTTATATGCAGCTGGATACGATTCTTAGAATTTGGGTGGATATTGCGTTTCAAATTGTGATTCGGTTCGATATCGGACGTGTGTTTTTGCTAAGCGATTTTCATATACATACCATAAAGTAAGATTTTTTGGGTTTTTGAATATTTTCCATTTATTTGTGTGATAAATCTATCTTTCTGATAGATATTTCAGGGCAGTTTTATATATATGTAACAATAGTTTACTTACTAACATATAAAAATAAAACCCCCGGCCGCGTCTTTCTGTCCCCCTGTTAGAACGCGATAAACTCAAAAATTATCACAGGGATTTTGATACGGTTTTCAACAATAGAAATAGTGATTCTTGAGTTAACGTTTACATAATATACAATTTACTATGCTTTTATGTAAATTAACAGAAAAGAGGTCGCAAAAAATCTCGCCAACTGACAGATTTTGACGTGAACGTGTCGTAAACTAGCAATGATATAGTTGGGTTTAACGAATTAACGAATTGAAAAAGTAGCATATATCTATCTCTCACATTTATTAATTAAAAACATTACGTTATTTTCAAAGCAATTTTCTTTGGTTTAGCATTATTCCTTATTTAAAACCTCCGGTACCGAACACGTGTTCACGGCCTTTTTTTGAAGCGTCTTAATACGCTCGCGGTACCCGAAAAGTTAAATGAATATTACGTTAGCTTAGGCAAAGCAGATTAAATTTTTTCCTTTACTCCATATATCAATAAATTCAATTGTTTTCAAGATATCGTCGTTAGAATTAATTAGCAGTAAAACATTTTTAAATGTTTATAGCTTTATATTAACTATGTATATAGCTTTAGCTCGGAAAGTTAGCATTCTTTCCATTTAATGCCTACGACAAGGAGTTCTTCCAAATTCACAAGGATCCCATCATTACTTTAAAAACATCCCGAAGAATTGAGAACCTTCTCCATTTTGGAAGTCTGAAATCCACACGGGCGAGTAGTGAGTAGTATATTATAAATAGAGAGTAGTATATTATAAATGTATGTAAGACCAAATGTTAATTTGTATTCGTTTTGACAGGGCCGAGATTGAAGGAAGATATTTAAAATTATTAATTTTCCTACTTAGGTAACGTAACTTACTAAGGTAGGGTAAAATAACACGTTAGCATGACAACGAAATCTACTATTATGACATACTATATTTGCCCTACAATGCTTTACATAATATATAATTACTTACTTACTTACTCACTTACTCCGCTGGCTCAGTAACCCGAAGTGAGTCTTGGCCTCCGACAAGAGACATAATATATAATAGACAAAAATATTCTACGTACACAAATGACAATGTCTAAATACCTACCTCATTCATATATACCTAATCCTAACAATCACATATATCAAGATGGTGGATTTCATAAAACGGAGACTTGATATTACAATGGATGGTACAATAAAGCTGTAAAAACTTGAAATTACATTTGGCCTATTGTTACCGTCTCGGCTGCTGGAGTGCTCTTACAACTCCTACCAGACAATATGCATATTCACCGCAACCCTTATAATGCACGTAAGTTTGTAGTACGCTGTAAAACGTATAAGTTCTATGCAAATGTGTCATATACTATACAAGATCACGGATGTTATGCGTTTTGTCTAGTTTTTGCAATTCTAATGAATTCGTTTTTTTCCTGTGCTCTAAGATATTTGGAGTAATATTATATTTTATACTTTGTAAATTATACATTCATTTTATAAGGTTCTTAATGACAAAGGCAAAGTCAAAAATCTCATTCAGAATAGGAACTAAATTAATTTATTCATGCTATTTAAAATTCGTAGAATTAATAATATAATAATAATATCTGTGTACATATTATGTACACACTACGTTAGCCTAGCCCCGTGATAAGTACCGTAAGGACTTGTATTACGGGTACTAGACAATGTTGTATTTTGTTGTATTTAATATAATTTATATATTTATGATTTTTATTATATAAATACATATAATTACATAGATACACATACATGCTCAAGACGGGATTCGAACCCGCGACCCCTGGCGCAACATGCTCCGCTTATCCGAGAACTGTACGACAAGATTTTTTACACTTCTATTTTGTAAACATAGAAGTTTAAAAAATCTTGTCGTATAAATTAATGATTTTTTTTTCAAACTGTTTATTTCAAAAAAATTACAAAGTTTTACATACATTTTTAAACTCTCCAAACTTTTACGTTTGATGGCAAGACTCGCTCATTTTTTAAATTTAATTTTTTTTTTAACGACATTGATTAAGTAATAAATACTGTAGAAGATTTTTTTTGTTAAACTGTTATTAGTGCTCAGCAAAATTTAGGCTGCAATTTATCAATATATTATCTAATAAAAAATTATAAGCCGCTAATAATTTTCCAAAATATAATTCATAAGTTTTCTTTTCAAGGAGCCAATACTTATTTCTAAATCGTGTCTTAAAAGGTCTATGTTATTAAATACTTCAGGAACTAAATATTGGGATGTTCTTGTCCCATATAAATTATTTACCTTTGGTTTTATTAATTGATTTTCCCTAACCCTATGTGTGTTGTACTTGTTATTAACATACTAAATTTGTGTGCAAAATAAAATTACTTTAAATAAGTATAATATTACAGTTATAACTTATGACAGAGGCTTAATGTTATCTAACATAATACGGAAACGTGGACCGCATTGTATCTAAACGAATTCATAATAATTAAAACTAACTACATTAGATAATACAAATTGTTATAGTTTATTATAATTAACGTAAAACATAATTTCACAAAAGTGTGCATACGGAGAACGCAATAACTTACTCGTATCGTTACAGCTAAACCCGCATACTACTTAGCCGGCATTTATATTCATACCCTGTATTTACATTTCATCCGAACTCCGAAGGTTTCGGTCGGCGAAGGGCGAGGGCCTTGTCTGCTTCGGCTAAATGTGCGTAATCAAAATTTTATACAACATACGACGCTAAATTAGATTTTTCAGGATGTAGGCGCATTGTGATGAAGTGATTATGGTTATATACCCATCTTGTTATACGAGAAGTATTTTGAATACCTATTTAATTATATTACACTGACGAAAATTTGATGATGAAAATGTATATTGCAATGTAGTTGAAACAAATTATTCGGAAAGTAGAATTAACAAGTGGCAGTATTAGCCGTGCTGCGTATTAACAGAATATCGCCGGCACGACCGGGGAGGATTCGCGCATTCACCTGATATGCTTTAAAGCCTTCTTCACATTGGTCGAGCAGTTTAGTCGAGTAGCGAGCAATTTAGTAGCTAAACGTGTCTGAACACCGAAAATTTAGTCGAGTAATTAGTCAAGTAATTTAGTCAAGTCGATAGATTTCACTCTATTTTTTCGGGCGAGTAGTACCCCCTACTATGCGACCGCGCTCACTCGATCGCCGGTGAACAGGTCCGAACGCGTCGATTTAGTCGAGTGACGAGTCCAAAGGTCGAGTTGAGCTGTCAAAGTATCCATAGTTTGTTTTTATTAATCTCATAAATTATTATTCCCATATTAATATTGTTTATACTCTTTAATTATAAGTGTCGAGTTCCAAATATTTGGAAAACGAATGTTTATGGAACATGAAGTCACCACTTTATAAAAATAAACAAATAAAATAAAGTGCATATTTAAATTTAGAAAAAGAATTAAATACAGGTACCCGGAGAAAAAGAAATTAAATTGAAAATAAAAAACATCAGGTTAGAATTAGAAAATATCAGTAGGTAATTTTATTTCAAATGCATATTATTTTTAATTATGATACCCGTTTTTACGTTGTTCATCTTGCTGATCTCAAATTACTTATGAACTGTACTCGCTCAAGGTGCGAACGACATTTGGTCGAGTCGAGTAGTTTAGCTACTAAATCGATACTATACTAGACTAAATTACTCGACCAATGCGAACAAGGCTTAAGTGATAGTATCTTGAAAGAGGACAATGCATCTCTATTGGCTTCAGAAATGGTTAATAGATAATGGTTTTCCGAAATCACTCAGTGACACCCATTAATCGTAGTTCCCCCTTGTGAGCTTTTTATTCTTTATGTAAAGAATAGAATAGAATACTTACAAAAAATAAAAATAAAAAACAACTGTAATAAAAAAATAGATTATACAGGGTAATCTAATAATATCTTTAAATATTTCTTTCCTCCATTGGTTTATTGTAAAAAGGTCACGTCTCACAAGGGTTGTTTGTGTTCCCTAACGGAGAACATTCCTGCAGCTGGATCGCTCAAAGAATTTCGCATTATGGGCTAAAAACTATTTTAAGGATAATATTTTGGATATAGATAAGAATTTAATAAGGGGCTAAAGATATGCACGGCTCTGGAATACTGGCGATCCCATACTAACTGATATTATAAACTAGCTGGTCCCGACAGACGTTGTCTTGTCATTATTGGAAAATATGTTATCGTGATAACGCGTAATGTTATGTGGCCGAATGGTGAACCCGTTATTTTACCCTACAATAGTGTATTGGACGTCGAGATACCGACTGTTACAATTACATATACAGGGTTGATAAGAGTGAGTGGCATTAAATGAAACCACATATTATACTATAAGTGCAGGCAGCTAATCCGAAACTGTTAAAAAAAGTTTACGACAAGGATACGAAAATACTTTTTTCAAACAAGTTAAATAGCAAAAAAATGTTATCACTCTTTGTACCGGGCGGCTATAGAGAGCAATCAGCTGCGCTACAGCGTGTACATAGTGAGAAAAAACTTTAAAAAATTCCTGTGGCTAAACTATTGCTCCGATTGGTCTGATTCTAGTTGTATAGCCTGGAAATTATACACTAAATATGTGGTTTCATTTAATGCCTCTCGCTTTTAACAACCTTGTATTGATAAATTATAGCCAATATGTTACCTAAAACTAATAGCTATATAACAAAAAAGTTTCATTACAATCCGTCCAGTAGTTTTTGCGTGAAACCGGCACAATAGAAAAACAAAAATCTTCTACAGTGTATGAATAGTGTACAGATTACAAATATAATTAATATGAAAGCTCTTTTTTATATTTTTGTGACAAAACTTCAGGATGAATCAAAGTAGCTTTGGATGGTCCACTCTGTTTCCCTCGTCACTCCCACGCAACTCAACACTGGCGTGACGTGACAGCTACGCCACGGCTTATGAACTCGACCGTTGTTTACGGACACTGCGTAGGCGTATCACTTACCATCAAGTTACCTGAGGGCACAGTTTCACTTATATTAAAAATATCCATTGGAACACACACACAAGGAATATATCTTATGTCCATGGACTATGTTATGTTAAAGTTAAAAAAGGAATTACCTTAGAAAAGGTGTCTCAGTGTGTTGTTTGAGTATCTTAATTCTTCGTGTGAGGAAGGTAAAAAATATTTAAACAGTTGTTATTTTGTTAAATATTCAAATTGAGAGGAGACAATGAAAACAAATGAAAACAATACAAATTAATTTTTCATAGATTGCATACCCATCATTAATTATTATTGCTATTGCACATTTCTTTATCAGGTTCTGAAGTGGCAGCCTCGCATAGAAAGACGGAGTGTTGGACGTTCTCCAAGGTGGTGGGCTGACTTGGTTAATGTGTCGGGGAGCCGCTGGGCGCAAGTGGCTCGTGACCGTGACACGTGGCGCTCTATGGGGGAGGCCTATATCCAGTAGTGGACGGCCTCCAGCTGATGATGATGATGATTATATCTTTATCGCTTGTTAGATCGTCACCATTATAATACGTGATCTTCACATCATCAGTGGGTTATCATCATTTGTAATAAAAACTTTAAATTAGAATTTGCGATTTTTTGATATTTCATTTTTAGGGTTCCGTAGCCAAAATGGAAAAAAACGGAACCCTTATAGATTCGTCATGTCTGTCCGTCCGTCCGTCCATCCGTATGTCACAGTCATTTTATCTATTGTTGGGATGCCTGTAAGTATTAGGAGACGCATTTAAGTAAAAGGACCATTTGTGTTGCAATTGAGATTGTAAGAAGTAGAGTACAAGTTGGCATGTAGGGAAATTGGGCCAGCACGACCGGGACCACCGTTACGTAATTGATGTTCTATCACCGGTTGCGAGTTACCGGCGAAAGAAATGCATATCTGCATGATAATTATGTAATATTACGGGCATCTCTAGTTGTCAAAAGATTCTAACTGTCATTTTGCTCCATTGTATCATGAAAAAGTGCTTCCTAAGTTGATCATTGATTTATTGCTACTGAATATCCGCTATCAAAGAGCTCCAATATAAATTCCTTCTAATTGGTGCATTCTTTCACAGGCAACGTACGCAAACGAAGAGGCATTTTTCCTGCTTTTTGTAAAGCGTTTAATGAAAATAGCTCTAGTTAAAGAAAGAATCGATACAGCCGTAATAGATTTAAGCCGGTATTAGTAACAGAAAACAACGTTACGGAAGCAATTTCGGCTTCGCATATTGGCTATTAACTCACGCTTAAAATGTGCACAGGGCTCCGTAGCAAAAGGGTCGCCGGTTTGGTCGAGTGTTGAAAATAAACCCTAACAAAATGTCTTCTAATTAGCCTGGGAGAAATTTATATGTTGCTACAATTAATGTTTTTCTTTTTTGTTTTTTTTTTTTTATATATTATAAGGAGGCATACGATCAGTCGGAGCCATTGTCATGCCGACGCTCATAGACATCCGCATAGAGATTATGCAGATGCGTTGCCCTCCCTATGTCTATCTATATCCCTACAAGGGATACTTATACACCGCACGAAACGCGAACACACAGCTGTCACTTTACGCCGGTTTCGTGTAATTGAGAGATACCTCCCCGGACTGCCCAATTCGACTGCATGCAAGCATGCTGTGTGGAACTGCCTCATACTAAAATGTAATACTGTGTTGATCTACTTCCACCTGCGTGGTTGGGCTCTTAACGAAGGGTCCGTTGGGCTAGTAGCTGATACGAGACAATCAATATAAAACTACAAAACCAATTTCCTAATTTTACTAGAACTGCGCGCGTACTACTATATCAAACATATCCCAAGGAACATATTTTTTTAAGAATTAAAAATATTTCTTATGATTCAGATATCTGTGCCATATTTTATCCAATATTATTCAGTAAATTTTGCGTGATAGAATATTTAATATAAAATCATAAATGCCAAATATAAAAACAATATTTCGCATTTATAATATGAAAAAGATTATGCACACGAAATTGCGGGTACCCATGCGAAAAAGAAAAGAGGGAGACGGAATAGGTACTGTTACGTAAGATGGGAATCCGAAATTCTTTCTAACTCAATTTCACAAAAATATGAGCAGTTAGCAAATCGTCAGCGCACCTGCGCGCGAATAACGCATCCCATTTCAGCGTAACAGCTCAGATAAATCTTAGCGGGCTCCCATTATACGTTATTGGACTTGCTACTTTATAGGCGCGTAGACCGTATGCTTGTAAAAACTCTTATGCTATTATATATTATGCGTAAAGTGACAGCTGTGCTGTCGCGTTTTGTGCGGTATGTAAGTAGCCGGTGGCCCATGGAGGTGGGAGAAGAAAGGAGGGCAGCGCATCTGTATAGCCCCTATGCGGATGTTTGTGGGCGTCGGTAGTCATGAAAATGGCTCCGGCTGCTCGTTTGCCCTCCTATATCATAAAAAAAAATGTTTTATTGTATACTAGCTGGTGCCCGCGACTTAGTTCGCATAGCGTAGTTCTATTAGAGTCAAAGTGGATTGTCATTGTTTGCATGCAGTGTGCCGAAATTCCGATTTCCCGTAGGAATGGGCGATTTTACCGCAAAAAAAATCACTCAAATCCGTCCGGTAGTTTCGACGATAATCCTGGACAAACAGACAGACAAACAGATTTAAAAATAATTAAAAAATATTGAAAAATGTTTTAAAATTCTAATACTATTTCAACATCGCCCCCAATTAGTTTTTCGTAATTAAATTCACGGATTTTACTGTTTTATTATATGTATAGATGAGTTTTAGTGTACCCAATAGTCTATCTATCATGGTTACTAGACAAGAGAAATATTAATGTATAAGTTTACACGACATACATAAATTACAATAAAACAACTTTCACGGATTTTATCGTGGATTGTTTAATTATTTTATTATTAGAAAGAAAGAAAGAAAGATTTTTATTGATTACTGTAAAATGAACAGTTTCACGTAATATATTATATCTACACAACATTAATTTGGTATAATCAATATAGGTAACCACTCAGCATTTGTCATATTATTAAAAGACTATAATATTATAACTTACGTCAAAAGGACATCTGTCATCTCACTCCATCAATGACCATGGTTACTGTAAAGCGTCTGAAACGTCGGGCTTGCAGAATAATAAACGAATCACGATAAGACCCAATGAAATTGTTTTATTGTAAAGAAGTAAGAGGTAGTGCCACACGGCAAGCTTGTATGCAGCCGAATTGGGCCGGCACGACCAGGGAGGTCTTGCGTATACGAGACCGGCGTGAAGTGACAGCTGTGTTGTCGCGGTTCATGCGGTGATTAAGTAGCCGGTGGCCCATGAAGGTGGGAGGAGAAAGGAGGGCAGCGCATCTATATAGCCTCTATGCGGATGTTTGTGGGCGTCGGCTGTCATGAAAATTGCTCCGACTGTTCGTTTGCCCTCTTATACCATAAAAAAAATGAACCCAATGAAGTTGTTTTGTTGTAAAGAGAAATATTTTTAGCTTAGCTTGTTATTTCGCATGTAATAAATTTATATGTTTAAGAATTTTACTGCCACAAACTTTCATAGTTGATGGAGCGTATTTTCACTTCTTGATGGAGATTCATGGTATCAACCTAAAGAGATTAGATTTTAATTCAATTTCTAGTTCCAATAATAAAACAGCGACCATTGCCATATTGGTTACGGTATACTATGTTATGTATTCGTAGATGCATCCTTTGAACCGTCGAGAATTAGCGAGATAACTGCGAATGCTTAGTGACAACATTTTTTTACGAAATTTTTGACAATACTTTCCAGTGTAATCTGAAAAGATAACTAGAAAGAAGAACACATCCAGTTTAGCTTTTATACACAAATTAGTCCCATAATGAAATTTCAACACGAAAATTAGCTGTCATTCAATGATAAAACGAAAACCGGTCAAGTGCGAGTGGGACTCGAATACCGAGGGTTCCGTAACGAAAGATATAGGGTGACATTTTTTACCAGAACGTAAAATAACGTTCATAGCATTTGTATGAAGGAAAAAGTTGTATTTGCGTTTTTTGAAAATGTTTTATTTCTCAAAAACTAATAATGATATCTCACTCAAACCAATTTTTGTTGACAGTTTTCATTGAGATCTACAGGATAGTTTAAAAATTTTTCCCTCTCTTATTTTAAAATTTAGGGGGGGGGCACTCTTTTTTCTACTTTGGAAGCGTCTATGCTTCAAAAAATTGATGTTGATGAAAAATGGTTTTGTCACCTTAATGTCATTTTTGATGACCTATTCATAGATACTCGTACCCCTCGCATATAGATTGGATGAAAAAAAATAATTCAGTTCTTTGCATGGAGTGCCCCCCTTTATTTTTTAGTTTATTTATTTTTATTCAAAAATTGTATAGTCGTTCAAAGAATAAACAACAAACAAAGTTTCAACTACAAAGGCCCTATAGTTTCGGAAATAAATGGCTGTGACATACCTACGGACGGACGGACAGACAGATATGACGAATCTATAAGCGTTCCGTTTTCTGCCATTTGGCTACGGAACCCTAAAAATGATTCTAATTAGTATTCGCATTCAAATTGTGATTTTAAACGTTCAGCAAATCATCGAACTGAGTTAACATAAATTTTGAACTGTTACATATAATTGGTCGTAATATTGTTAACCCGTTATGGCTTTTGTTTCAATTATGCAATCTGTTGAAATGCATTAACCACTATTTTAGAAGGCTGCAACCGACAGGTTATTGACGATCGATATGACCCCTAGTTTTTACCATATATTGCATAATTTGAGGATATTGATAACTTAATTTTAATACCGGACAGCAAAATTGATTATATTATAGCGACATTTTAATTGGATGTGATTATAAATTTAATAACATAATAACTCAATAAAATATACTTAACGATCAGAATTGCATTTATTAATCATTATATTGAAGACTAAAGAGATTAAAAAACTATTTATAGGCACGTTATTTTTGATTCGGACACCTAAAATGGATTTTCGGAATTCGGATTTACCAAAAAGTTAGTTTATGGTGGACGCTCTTCACTTTTGTCAGGAACATAATATTTACCCGAGACAAAAACACTTTAGTTGATTAATTATAAGTACAAAAGTAGCTCAAAAACAATCATATTTTCAAAACACATACACAAAAGCCTTAGTTACATTAATCAAAAGGTATCACACGTTTTTTACTAGCGAAGGGTGCGTTTTCAATAGCAACCCTTCCAAATATTGGTTTTTGTGCGCGTAGCTCACGTCCAGTAAGAGCAAAGCCGTGTTTTTCCATTTACAACCGCACGCACGTCCGCGGTATCTTACCCGGCGCTCACTATAGTGCTTTATATCACAACGTCATTAAACCCTGAATATAAAGTGAGGGAATGACAAAACAGGAATTAATTTCAGATATGTCGTACGCTACGTTGCACACCCCGGCGTGACACACTGGTGGACTGTTTAGCGAGCAAGCGTCATTTGTATCTAAAATTTAGGTAATTAATAACAAAATATTGTAATTTTTGTATGTTTACGCGAATGTTTTTTTCGCTTATAACTAATTCTATAGCGTTTGACAAGTTTAATATAATCTATGTTAAGAACAAATTATACAGTAACTGTATATAGGTAGTAAGCACTTTGTGACTTTGTACTCATTTTATGGTAAATTTACTTTTATTTCTTTTACATTTCTCTACAAATAATAGGTAAATTTACCATAAAATGAGTACAAAGTCACAAAGTCTATGTCTATCTACGCTAATTCTATTACTGGTTTGCTGTTGTAAGAAAAAATAAAAATGAAATTATTAAAATGGGTTTTAACAAATATTTTCAATAGAATAAAAAAAGAATAGACAAACGACTTTTTATGTCTACCAACGTCTATAGGCATTCCCGCATAATTGTTATAGTGCAGAGGTGTAACACTCCTTCATCTAGGATAATCAAATGACCCATTGCTAAATAATAAAAGCAATAACACCCGTTTATAATCTCAATAATACTGATTAATTAGACTGTAATAAAATTAACAGTTGAAGAAGAAAAGAGAAGAAATAATTGTTTTATAGTTTAGTTGACTGTGTGTATCACTGCTCAGGCGATAACAGCACCCTTTGCGGGGAATGTGAGGAAATTCGCTCAATTATGTCGCCCTAACTATAGCTTTTTAGCTTATTTATCAATCAATCTTCAATTACGATAGTCCTTACACCTAAAACGTCCATTCATTGGCATTAAGGTGTATTAAAATAATAACTTAATTTTGATCGATCACCAACTAATTTCAGTTGGTTTCAATTAGTCATTCAGTGACTAATATTAGTCCATAGTTCATTAGTCATTACATTAAGTAAATAATTACCATTGTACATAGTATACTTATAAGTACTATATTATATATATATTAATATTGTGTCGGCATGTTTAAATATAACCAAACAGTGCAACAAAAACAAAAGCCTTCTTTTAATGAGAGAATATTATCTTCTTACAATAACATATCCATGCAGAGTTAGCAGTACTCGTATTTTAACAATGCCTCTGCTCGATCACGTTTATCACTAATTATGCTCATATAAGCCTCGCTCGCTTATGTTAAGCGAATTTATGTTCGAATTAGACTCGTAATTATAATTACACATTGTAATTAACACCGCCTCGTCTTTGGTGTTGCTGACATTTTCAAGATTACGAACATGTAATATTCCTGTTACACCGAACTTATCCAATTTAACTGACTGTCTTATGATTTATATCCTCGCCACGCTAATATTAGTTTGTTTGTTGTTGACTAAAATGGTTACATAGAAATTTCATCTGAATTTTCTTAAAACCACACGTAGGCCGCATAGAACATAATTTACAATGATGGGTAGGAAATAGTAAATACAACATGCATACTACGCGACTCTACTAGCATGCTTGCCTACGCTACCATTAGCCCATCAAGCTTCGCTACGCTACCATTAGCACAGCATACTTCGCTAGGCTACCATTAGCACAGCATATTTCGCTATGCTACCACTAGTACATCAAGCTTCGCTATGCTACAGCACCGTAGCACCGTACGCTACAATACCATTAGCGTAGCATGCTACGCTACGCTACCATTGCCGTACTACGTAGGCTAATTTATTTTCGTAGAAAAGTACCACTCTGAGTGAGTTCATCTAACAGTCAGTTATCAATCTAAATAAAAGAGGACTTCCATTAGAGGAAAGTACCACTTACTCATATTTACATACCGACGTGAATTGACAGTTCATAGTGTTTCCAGTTTTATTATTAACTTGCTGTACCCTGCGTGCGTTGCTACGCGTGGAGTTTATGGTACAGGGGGGCAAACAAGTAGCCGGAGCCTTTTTCATGACTACCGATGCCCACAAACATCCGCATAGAAGCTATACAGATGCGCTGCCATCCTTTCTCCTCCCACCTCCATGGGCCACCGGCTACTTACACACCGCACGAAACGCGACAGCACATCTGTGACTCTATGCCGGTGTCGTCTAAGCGAGAGATACCTCCCAGGTCGTGGCGGCCCAATTCGACTGCATGCAAGCATGCAGTGTGGCACTACCTCTTACCTCTCTTTTACTTTGACGCAGTCGGCAAAATACAAATGCCACTGATAGTGATGATAACATAACCTCATTAACAGAACACAATGTAAATAGGCGTACACAATTAATGTATCATTTAATTAATAATTACGATGTTAAATTAATTTACGCGAGAACTCAATTAAATAAATTGACACGATCAATTCGTTCTGTCAAAAACACAAAGTTTTATTTTATAATTAATTCCCTGAACGTTTAATTGCTCAGCGACTTTTGACATTGATTAGAATAAATTAAATGTGTGAGGTGCGGGGTGTTCGTGTCCGGTTAAGAATTAATATAATATAGCGTTGATGATAATCGTCATATCAATATCAACTTGACAAAGTTATATAAAGTTTTAATATGTTACAAATTTAATTAGCACACTAATATATAGCACATCTAAATATATTATAATAAGTGATTAGACAATTTTATTGAATACACATACCTACATTACTATAGCTAAGCTTTTTATCTCATTTTTTTTTTAATTTGTTATTTCCAAGAAATTTTCTGTATTCTCTAGGGCGGAAACTAGAAAACCCTACTTAGTAATACGATTGAAATGACTGGTGGACCAAATTCGTATAAAAAAATACTAAAAATTTCCGGGTATTTTTTAAAAAAATGTAAGAGGTAATGCTGCATTCCAGTCAAAGTGGGCCGGCACGATCCTTACAGTTACAGCGTTTCGTGCAGGATGCGAGTTTCCTGTGGCCAAACGGAAAATATGAGAACGAAAAAAATAAATCTGCACTGAAACTATACGGATTACAACTGGAACAGTACTCGATAGTCATCAAAAGGTTTCTATTACTCATTTACATACTTAAAATAGTACCTTTAAAATGTGATTTCTCAGTCCTTGACCATGACTTGGTGGGGGTATTTCAAAGGATCAAAAGGGCCTATATAATACTACACACAAAACTTTAGGGTTGTAATTTTTTTAAATAGACGATAGATGTCATTCGCTAAAATAACTATACGGTTTGTTATAAATGTAATGTTTGATATTAGTTTAAAACAGTTCGCAGCTAGCAAGGCGAACCACCTAAGCCTTATAAAAGCTTAGGTTCTCTTAAACAACTTTTACACAGTTTACTTCGGAAACTTTGCCTGTGTTAAATGTTAACAAAAATAATTACACGTCTATATTTTTTTTAGTACGAAGTAGCAAATAAGCTACTGAAGACTCTTGGACTATCGGGGCTTACAGACACGTACATAATTGTTATGCAGATGGGACGCCCCGCTTTTCTCTTCCCCCTTCAATGAGCCACCGTAAACGCACAAACTACATGAAATACGACGGAGAAAATGGGCTGCAATATACTACCCACGTCTATGTTACTTTTACCTATTGTCATTCTGACAAATATCACCTGTGGGTTTGGAGGTATAGATAAAAGTACCAGTATTGGCGTTTATTAAAATAGGACTAGAAGAGAATGAACAAAGGCTTATACTGATGACTATAAATGTATATAATATTAAATTATTTCCATTAAAGCGATGATGAAATTAATTCTTTATACGCTACCTTTCTCAACTTCTCGCAATTTCTAATTAGCATACTCGTATTCGTTCAGAAGCATTCAAAAATTTGTTAACTCCACGCGTATTTAAATGCGTAATTTCACGTACAACACTTGAAGAGTCCCCACATTGTATGTTTAATTTAGAAAATAAATTAAATTTATAAAAAGCGACGGGGCTCTGTTACTAAGAGGGACCTTCAGGATGGTCATTTATCCACAATCTGAACTTGTAAAAACAGAATCACATTTTTACGCTGTCCCTCTAGGAAATACCTAGTGCTTTTTATTTCTACTACTAAAATACAAAACAGTATTCTTCTAATAATTGAAACTCATTTTCACGAGACCGGCGTAAAGTAACAGCTGTGCTTTGTCATGCGGTGTTTAAGTAGCCGGTGGGCCCAAGAAGATGGCAGGAGAAAGGAGGGCAGCGCATCTGTATAGCCTCTAAGCGAATGTCTATGGGCGTTGGTAATCATCCAAATGGCTGCGACTGTTCGTTTACCATAAAAAAAGTATATATTTCTCTAAACATAAACTATTAAGTTCTGTTAGTTTAGTAGTTTTGTTAATTGTTTTCTGGTTACCCTGGTGAACTTGGTTATTCAGATGATAAAAGAGTGTACTGTTAGTTTGTCTAGGCAATAAAAACAACACTACTTTACAACACCAATTAGTACATCGAACTAGCAAGTTATGTGTTCCACTCAGTGTTTTAAGCCGCCACGTGGCAGTCGCGTGGCTGGTGGAGGACAGGTCATTAGCTTGACGATGTGTCCCGGGGGAGCGCTGCTTGTGTACACCGCTGTTCGGGCTATAAAGTACACGATAACCGTAATCTAATATAAATTGTGGCATGATTTATTTGATCCCCTGAGTTTTGAGATAAGCGTCAGTTTTAAAAACACGAAATGAGGATTGTGTTTTTGATACTGTATCTGAAGTCTCAAAGTTATCTACACTATAATGAGCATATATTTTGCAAAATAAGACACATTGAGAGGTAATTTTTTCAACAACTTTTCTCTCCATTAATCGCCATAGGCTATGCAGAAAATCCAATCAAATGAATACCATAGAAAAATCATTCCTGCTAGAACTAAATTGTGGTATAGTAATATATTTAATCACCTAAGCTTAGCGTTAAATTTAAATTATTATACATTTATAAAAGAACTTGTTATATATTTCATCATAGGTACATAGCTTTTCTGTCTGTCTGCTTGTATAACGAGACAAACTCAGAATTGTTACTCTACCCATATCCTAATGGGTTATGAAGAAAAAAATCAAACTGGGTACCTTACCGGTTGTTCAGACCTAGTTCGGCTGCGTTTCAAGGTAGGTAATATGACTTACTTAACATTTAAAACACACCCGTATACGACTTTAAAATAATATTATTAATTTTACTAATACGTTAAATGTCCAATTTGTAAGTCTGTTTGTAACTCTTTTAATTAAAAACTACTGAATTAACTTAGTTGAATATTTACATAGTATACCTAGATATATTATAATCGTCGGACGTCGTATGGAATGACGTAACAGATGTCTATATCGAAAAAGTAACGTTGGTCCGTGTAAAAGAATTAACACGGCCGAAATCGCGGGACATAAATAGTGCTGCCCTAAAAAGAGCAACTAGAAGTTGTTGGAGCCGAAACATTTAATTAACACTTAAGTTTTTATAAAATCAATATAATTACTCGTACATCTTTTAGGGGATTACATTTAGGATACCTTTAAGTGTCAGGCTCCTGGTTCAGTTTTAAAATCTATATATTTTTTTTAGAAAATAAACTATTTTTCATCTAACCTTGTCATAAGTATTAGCCCATGCGTGTCTACTTCGTTGGGAGTCAAAAATAAAAACTGCCAATAATATAGATATTTAATAAAAAATATAAACTACGTGACCGGGTCACCGTTCTCCTATTCGTCAAAGAATGGTTAAAATAGGTCTAGTGGTTTTGGAGAATATTAGATACAAATAAACAAAAAATCATTCCGCTTTAATTAGTAAAGAAGTAAAGATAGGCGATGGATTTAAAATTAGTACCAATACAATAAAATATAACTAAATAATAATAAAACTCAGTAACCTACATAATTATATCTTTGGTATGGTGATTCAGTTTAAGATACCAATGTCAAAGAAGAATGATTTGATCGTGACGTAAATGTACAGCAATCAGTCACAGTTCTTCAAAATGTTTTAATAGCATAACATACATGATTCGTTAACATCATCATAACATTAACATTAACAACGTTTAAAGATCAAAATTAAATAATTTATGAAATTAATTGCAAAGTATATATTGGTGTTCTGAATCTGTTTATCAATTTTGTATGCGGACTCTATATTATATCTACTTGTTAGAACGAATGGAATACTCCATTACACATTCGAACACGACAGTTATACAACTACAAACTACTTGATTGATGTCTTACCAAAAATCAACACGCACTGTGCAGTACATAATAAGACCAGACCGTCTCAATATCTATTACACAGTGGCAGCCCCTGATGGAATACCATCTATTGTACTAATCATGGACCTCGATAATTAATTGCAGTCTTATGTACATGGACTGCGAAGATATATTGCAATAAAGACAGGGATTGATGTAAATTTGGTCTATCAAGGTGTCGATTGAGAGAGATCGGTAAATCTAAGCTTTCGGCATCTAAAATTTATGGTTCCTGTTTTTGTCTTTTTTAAATTTACTCCGCTTTGTTACTTAGATAAAGTGCAGAGAATTTATTAATGCATTTTACAGAATACGATGAAGCTGCTGTTCACGCCAAATATACTGGCAAACTATAAAAAGTGCATATTTGTGACGTTCAGTGTTTAAAAGTGCATTTCCGGTTCCCGGATAAGACTTAGCGTCGAGGGACGCGTTCCCATCTCTCTTCGGCCCGAACCGCCATAATGAACAGTCGAATCTAATAATATGTTTTAGATAAAGTATAAATTAACAAACATGTCTTAAATAATTAATAATTTTGTAATAATAAGATGTTCTGAACAATGGAATAAATATGTGTCCATAATAAAGTGAAGTAATGTTTTATTATTTGAAACCTCAAGATCCATCGTATACAGCTGCAAATCCGGAAATGTAAAAAATCCCTGTAAAATGGAACGTTTAGGAGGACAAACATTATGTTTAATCTTTGCCGTCAAAGAAAAATATTGAAATGATTTCAAGATACTACTTAAAAATACTTGTAAAATAATTATATAAACCGTGATGAATTTATAATAATTACTAATAAGGAAGATGAAAAAAGCATTTTTGTGAATTTTACGAAATTCTCCGTCGAATATCTTTCCTTTCCACTTATCCTTCTTTGCCCTAGTGAAGTACATATATTATGCATTATATACAAGGAAGTGAAGTCAAAACGTTACGCATGTGTTTCGATTGATTACCCGATCACATGATTCAACACAATTATTTTCATACCGTCCATCTTAGTGATTTAGTTTCTTAATTAAATTACAAAAATTAATGGAACCTTTATAGTACAATGATTATCTTTTCTTTGTTATATATGTTCTTGTTGTATATTCCACCTATATACTTGTGTGAATACAACATATTGTATTTACACATAATGAAACCATGTCCTGACAAAATGAAAACACGGACACATTTTGGCTTATAATAAAGTTGGTGGGCGAATATTTGTAAATAGTAACACAGGACACAAGTAAACATTTACTATTCTCATTTCCCCATGGATAGAGACTAGCGAAATATTAATTATTTTTATAGTTATCCTATATAATATTATCTTGTATATTAAAAGTGTAAGTCGATTTCATTACGTAGCGATAGCTGTGCTTCAAAAATAGGTAATAGTCGTATAATATAAGAGTTTCAGCCGTAGATGAATTAAGTTGAAAAATAAATAGAATCCTTCGTTGCAAGTTACTTAACCAAAATTAAAGTGAAAATCTATAAACTCAATTTATAACCGAAGCACTGAATACTATTTAAAATATTTACCATGGATTTTTTTAAAAAGGTATTGAAGCGATTCACTATAATATTATTAATAACAATCATTATTAATAATACTAGGAGGTATATCGTTTGGTGGTCTAAATTCGACAGTAATATGTCAGTCAAATGTTCAGAAACAGGCTTGATTTACATTGAATGTATGAATTAATGTTATTGCCGTATTCATGATGAATTGGGGTTGCGTGACCGTGTAAGTATTTATCGCTCATATTTAAAAAAATCTAAAAAATAAATATAAATAAATCCTACTAATATTATAAATACGAAGGTTTGTATGTTTATTTATTTGTTGTTTCTTCACGCAAATACTGCTGAACCGATTTTCATTAAATTTGGCAGACATATAGAGGGTAACTTGGATTAACACATAGGATAGTTTTTATCCCGCAAATGTTCCTATGGGATGTCATGTGATGATTTTCTATTTTCCACGGGATCGAAATTTACGCGGGTGAAACCGCGGAGCGCAGTTAGTGATAAATATAAATTTAAAAAAAAATAGTGAAGTAATGGCATTGCTGTAGCAAATTTTTAATAAGAGGTAGTGCCACGCTGTATGTATGCACGCAACCGAATTGTACAGGCACGACCGAGGAGGCACATCTCGCTTACACGAAACGCGTTTCGTGTGTTGTGTAATTAGCCTATGGTCCATGAAGAGAGAAGGAGGAAAGATGGCAACGCATCTGTATAAACTCTGTGCGGATGTCTATGGGCGTCGATAATAATAAAAACGGCTCCGACTGCTCCTTTGCAACCAAAACCTGCGTTATTTGAAAATCCAGTTGAACTAAAATTAATTCACTATTGATTGCTTAGTTTTCAATCTAATAAATTCTAAGCAATGCTATAAAGTTATTGTTAAGTAAATTGTAAACAGGAACTACAAGTGTGTAAATATTGTAAACAATATTGTGGGCTGCGGTAGTCGGGAATATCATACATTTACCCGCTACTGTGTATTTACACCACCAACTAAGTTAATAATCTTGCTTCCATTGTAAAATTTAAACATTGCCATTGGTATTGTAGATATAAACCACAAGATATACGATGGTAAACTTAAAAAATTATAGGTGACTCAAAACGTTACCCGTACAATAGGTATTACGAGTACATAAATAAGAAATATTTTATCAACAAAGTAATCTGATATAATGATGTCTTAATTTTTTTTTTGCTTTTTTTTCGCGGTTAAATGCATTTACGCACTGCCACCATATCGAGGGTGAGGTCCAGCGGGTGTGTGGGACTGCCGGATAAATTTTCCCGAATTTGGCACACACCTAGAAGGTAACTTGAATTAACATGTGTTCTGAAAAAATGTTCCTTTGGGATGCCATGGAATGATTTTCTATTTTCCACGGGATCGAAATATACTCGGGTGAAATCGCGGGGCGCAGCTAGTGATGTGTATGACTTTTATCCTACTACTCATTTATAGGAGCCAGCCAAGTTGAAGTAGGAGTCGCACACCATTTGGTTGCGTTGAATTATAAGTCTTTATTTTCTGTATTTCCAGAGCTTATAGACAGTATTTGACCTTAAAATCAGTCTTTCAGACATATAGATGAACAGACAGAGAGACAAGCAGAAAAAAACGAACAAGAAAAGGGTATATAAGATCTGAATTTCCTCTTAGGCATGCTAAGCTAAAATTTAAAAAAAAACCTAATCAACCAATATTAAACTCAATTGACCGTGAAACATTAGAACTAAAATAAGAGCACCCATAAAGTGACAACGGAAGGCTCCTTTCCTGAATAATGGGCGCCGACTTCCGGCGATATATTTCCGCTATCTCGCCCGGCAACATGGCGTCCATACTTCCGCTTGACCGTTATGGAGTGTTAATCGAGCATTATGTCTGCAGATGAAAAACTATCCGCCGTGAATCGTGGATGTTCCCATACGGAGTCCCAACTTATCTTGGAATATTTATGAGGGTATTATGATAAAATAAGCGTCAAATTACGGAAGAATGTATATTATTCAAATCTGTTTACTATCGCGAAGGTAATTTATTAAAGGTAAATTATTCGTGATGTGTAGATTGTAGGTTAAATCGTGGCATTTAGGTATGTAAAATTATTTATGTTGTCTGTAGTATGTTAGTTATCTGTTAGAGTACCCGTGTGGTCACCAGAGGGCACAAGCGGAACATCAGCGCTGACATGTCTGCCAGCAAATGCCGAGCTTGAGATCCAATAAAGTAGTAGTAGTAGTAAGGTCTATATACTTTTAAGATTGTTTGTATGACGTTAGGTACATCTTCAACTTAATGTATGGCTTTTACGAAATAAACTATTAATTTTATTTATTTATTTTTCTATGTGGCGCTCTGTTGTGTTATTTTAAGTTATACAATCTTTAGCAGATTGCACTGTTTTAGTAAGTAGGTTACTTTTTACTTATGTGCTCTCGTTCACAAAAGAATAAAATGACCTGTCAGCTTACTGCATTTCGTGTCAGTATGTGTGAGTCGCGACCACCGAGGATAGGTCACTTTACAATAGTCCTATGAGAGTAAGTACTACCATGGTGGTGCTGGTCGAAACGGCTGCAATACGACACACTAGTAACTATTATAACAGATCACGCACGCTCCAATTTTTATGAATTTAATTTTACCAAATCTCCTTTTCTACTTAAAGTTGATTAATTTAGAATGTCTTTTGTTTTCTTTATTCTTCATTTTTAAATCATAAAACGTAAACATTAAATTCAATTAAAGTAATAAGTGCGGAGTCTATTTTAATTTGCGCCATAAAACATCTTTCCACATCTCGGTTCCGCAGCAAGCAGACGTCATTGTGTTCCCTCCCTTGTCTAGCTGCTTTTGTTATTATTCAGGCTTTACCTTCAAACAAAAGAACATTGACGCTCAACAAAGACGTAATTATAGAGAAGGGCCGCTGTAAGAGTTTTCTGACGGTTATAGATCGTCAGTTGTTATCCTTTTTACGGGTTACGTAAATTCATTATGAACTGCGTAAAAATATGCTGTAATATTTCAGCTTCTCTAATATGACAAAAATGTTTAATTAAAACGGAAAATCTTTTCTGCTTTCGCTTTTGGCTGCCTCATTAGTCTCATTTGAGTATTAGCGACTAATTAAAAGGAGCAGGCGTGACTTTGCGGGAATCTGCGACGTATAAATGTTTTTGTATTGAAAAAAATACAGTGACTCGGGTTCAAAGCAAAATGTTTATTTTTAGCTAACTGGGTTAGGTAGGGTTTAAAGCATGTGTATGAAGGTTCTATGTGTTTGAATGGCTCTGTAATCCAAGCTTTTCACTGAATTTTAGCATAAAAGATGTCTTTAGATTAGCATTATGGTGAGGAATACTAGAATTGACAATTATTTAGCAGACGAGATTTAGAAATAAATAAATTCCATCGAAATATCATAGGTCAAATCATCAAATTGTAAAACAGTGTTTGTTATAAAAGAAATATATCTTTGTTTATACAATGTATACAAACCTACTATTTTATATAAATGCTGCTTCCTGTATATTATGTTGTTTGTATTAACATACGTTTCGGATAAAATGAGGCAGGAACCTATTTACTGATAAATAATATCAGCGTTGAGCTTAGTACTTCAACTAAAAAAAATATTGAGGTACAAACAAAAAAAAAGTTGGTACAATCCGGTACAAACGATTTGAAATACGTTCCAACAAAAAAATAATCATTATGGACACTTTGCATGCTAAGTTTACAGAGGTTCGTAATTAGTAAATAACAACTAACTCATTTGCATATCATAAAATCGGATCTGATAATTGTCAGATAGCAGCTACATAGTACATGCTATCAGATGTCACGATTGCTCGTTTGCATTTTAACAGCAGGATACTGAATAAATACTAAGTACGCACTAAAAGGCGAAGTGTTGGACATAATATTTCCGAGTGGACTGATGGCTTGGAGATGGGACGATTCGCGGGGAACAGTGGCTCGTGAGTAGGTATAGTTTTGGTAAGAGGTAGTGCCACACTGCACTGCATGCAGTAGAATTGGGCCGCCACGACAGGGGAGGTACCTCTCGCTTACACGAGACCGGCGTAAAGTAACAGCTGTGCTGTCGCGTTTCGTGCGATGTGTAAGTAGCCGGTGGCCCATGGAGGTGGGAGGAGAAAGGAGGGCGGCGAATCTGTATAGCCTCTATGCGGGTGTTTGTGGGCGTTAGCAGTCATGAAAATGCCCCCGACTGCTTGTTTGCCCTCCTATACCATAAAAAAAAGAAAGAGCTATAGTGCTCATTGGGGGAGGTCTATATCCAGCAGTGAGCATCCTCCGGCTGATGATGACATTGAAGAAAACCAACCTCAACAGCTAGGTATCACGACCGTAAAGTTTTACGATGATGTCTTGTGACAACTTTTGTTTTATAACGCGCGGTTTATGTTGATGCGTACTCGGGCACGTGACACATATATGGGACGTGTGACACCTCGCGGGTGTCACGTATGCGTTGTTACTGGTGGTAAGTTACTGTTAAATAAAGAAGATAAGTGCTGGTTGAAACACTTTTTTTGTCGCAGGTACAATTATTGCTTTCCCGCATTGTCAGGTCCTGAGTGTAACGAAAAGTTGTTGTTTGTATGGGATATATTTTACGTGGGTGAAGGTTCGAGTC
The DNA here is from genome assembly GCA_001625245.1 of Calycopis cecrops. Lineage (NCBI taxonomy): Eukaryota > Metazoa > Arthropoda > Insecta > Lepidoptera > Lycaenidae > Calycopis > Calycopis cecrops. The sequence goes on along the minus strand of LUGF01046245.1, from coordinate 1,204,859 downwards.
ACAGCTATATTTTTAATATCTAGTATAGGGGGGCAATCGAGCAGTCGGCGACATTTTCACAACTACCGATGCATATCGCATAGGCTTATACATATGCGTTGCCCTCCTATCACCTCCATCCGGGTCATCGGATACTTACACACCGCACTAAACGCGATAGAACAGGCGTCATTACGCCGTAGCTAAAAAAGTATTAGTCCAACGTGGGCATCAAAAGCTCTGTTTTTCTCATATTATCGGTTCTTCATTTACATCGTATTATAACCCGCCGCTGCAATAAGTCCATTATCAAGGCTTGTTAACATGATAATGCGTGGAAATCAATTCTACTTACACGGTTCATCGACCTATAATTCGAAGCGTGGGTTCTGTTTCACTTGCGGAAAAAATACTTCCTTTCAATTATTGCGAATACAGCGGTTATTTCTAGGCTATTACCTAGTTTTGAACTGTGCTAGTTAGACTGGAAAACCCATTGTTGCGTAACAGGTAATTTGAAGAAGATTAGTGAAAGTGCATCTCATTGACTGTTGTGATTTTTTTTTTATTGACCAGAATGAGGGAATGAAGATGTGTTATTATGGCAATGCTTTTTTAGAAAATCATGTTACTCTTCTCTATTAAGCCGAATCAATCGATACCCTTTCGGCAGTAACAGTCTCTCAAATCGATTAAACATAGGTAGAGGTGTAGAAAGACAGTTTTACGTGCTCTACTTTGCTATTCCGATAAGACAGCAGTCGTGTCGAACTGCTGTCCCATTGCAATAGCAAAATAGAAGTATAAAGAGTGTGAGTGTGAGTAAGTTGTGTTTGTGCACACACTTGTGCAACTTGTACAAATGTGCAAGACGTCACAGTGCACAGCATATTGTGTGAGTGAGAGGAGCCGTATTGTGCAGTCCCGATTAAGTTGCAATGTTATTATGACTCTACATCATATAATACGCCTTGTAGTACAGGGTAGAGTTGAAGGTATTAGACCACGTGGCAGGTTGCTTATGCTCTGGAATTACCAGTTGAAGGCTGCGCTTGATCGTTCACTCCACGAGTGTACGAGTGCAACGATGCGAGAGGAGTGGCGACGGATTGTGAAGCGTGTCACCAACCCTGATGTGACGACCACGACCACTCTGGCAAGAGTGTGACGACTAAGAAGAATATCATAGAATCTAGTTTACGTAGCAAACGAGGGGTCAGAGCTCATTTATAATGCACATACTTGTGCACTATCACGTCATGTTCTGCACATTTGGTGGTCTGTATAAAAAGAGCCACAATTTTAACGTAGTAGGCTAATTTCAAAGTAATATCAATGTATGTTCTATTTCTGTACAGTTACGAAGAGTTCAATAATATAATTGAATGTTTCTTTTGAGTTATATTACAGGCGACCTGCATGGATGTGCCAATTTCATAATATCCTATTATTATTCCTCTTCGTATGAGGCTTCTACTTAGGGCCATAAATGAGTTTTGCCTTTGATTTATTCACGTAACAGTTTGTTTCGTCCCTTATTAAGTATTTTCATGATTCATGATAAACTGGAAATTTGTAGTTATAATAAAAATCATAAAGATAAAGACGGATAAGAAATATTTCGAATCATCTACATGGTATTTTTTAGCATTTGTTTATCAAATTACAATTGTTTTCGTAAAGAATAAAGAATATTTTCAGCAATATTTTATAATCCCCACAAATGTTTTTTTTACCACTCAACTGTTTAAATTAGTTACGAGGTATTTCCATATTTAAAATTATGGTCTTTGTAACAAAAATATACTTCGGAGATTTAATGTAAACTGTAACTATTACTCCATTATAATCAAAAAAATTTAACAAGTGAATTTCACGAAAAATATAAGTTAGAAGTTATTGGCAATTCGCCGTCTATATACCACGGGGTAAGATAGCAGGATGAAGAGCACCAGGCTAGTCGCAGAACACATCTGCTCCAAAATCAGGCCATCTGTTTCACACAGAGCCAATTACCGTCTTTCGTGCTGCAACATCAAGGGCCGAAGTGGCTATAATGATCACCGACCTCCGATAGGAAATAGTTCCTATACGAAGAAGTATGTAAATCTGAATGTACTACAAATGTGCATAAAGCGAAATGTGAGGGTCAGTTTAATAGTAAAACGCGTTCTATGGATTACCTCTCTAGGCTGCAATGAAAGCCAATAAAGGTAAAACTCCATGAAATATAGAACAAACTTTAAAACGGCAGCCGAATCTTTTTAGTGTGCGAGCGAACCTAAAAATCTACGCGTGAATATTTCAGGCCAGCGAGGCTTGCGACAAAGGTGTATCATAAAAACGGGAGTTGGCTGGCAGACGTAAACACGGCCTACATTCTCGCGGGAACACAGCACCCACATGAATATTAGATTAAAACTTCGCCAGTCCAGACGTGTTAAGCGATTTAACATTCCATTTGAATCCAACATAAGCTTTCACGTTGTTAAATAATTGCGACGTGTATCGCTTGACGTAATGCAATGAATATTACAACTAAGGTGAAGTGGTTGAATATATTTTATGAAGAGACAAGAATAATAATATCTGTGCACATTTGCACACTACGTTAGTCTAGCCCCGTGGTAAGTACCGAAAGGACTTGTGTTACGGATACTAGACAACGAAAATATATTTAATACATTTTTATAAATTTAAGTTATTTTATCTATTGAATTCTTTTTTAAAAATGTAATACAATACATGGACGAAAATCCATGATCTAGGTGGAATTCGAACCCTCGACACCTGGTAGAACATGCTCCGCTTATTCTAGCTCTGTACAACGGCGCCAGCAGGTCGTCTAAATAAAGAATGTATGTAAGAATTTTTGGTTTATTTTCGATGAGTGCAAAAGCTTTAGACACTAGTCAAGAAAAGGCCTAAGTGCAGAACATAAAGTCTTTTAGTTGCATAAAGTATTTTAAGGCTTCTATTTAGTAGAATCGTGCTGTCATGATCGAGAAAGTGTAATTACTCGTAATATATTATGCCTATCTATTTGATTGTTGCTTTGAGATACGGAGCAATATATTTTCAAAAGAGTACCTTAACTGAAACTTTCCTTCAGGTGGTTAGTTGCTTAAATATGAGAAAGGTTCCTTTGCCAAGCGCATACCATAGGTTGACACATGTTTTGATGATCTTTAAAATTTATATAGGTACTTGAGTATCTTTCCCTACTGGGGTCAACTACAGCCAATAAAATCATAGGAAAATAAATTCTATAGTTTTTTCGAGAAAGTTAATAAAGTGGCAAAATTATATTCGTTCAAGATGACTACAATATAGGAATCAGAAATTTGAGAAAAGACACGACTAAGAATCACAACTCTTATACCTTATAAGTATTTTTTCTTATCTAACTCGCAACAAAATCTTCTTTCAAAAGTTTAAATTCATATCTGTTCTCTATCAGATTGTACGTGGTTCTCGCACAAGATAAAAAGTTAATAGAGTTACATCGGGTCATTTATTTTGTGTTCAGCGAACAGAGCGGGATTTTTGCTCAACATTTTACAATGTAAATATTTTTGACGTACATTTTTCATATTTCACAAATAAAATGAATTATATTTTTCACTGTATTGTTCTGTTTCGTTTGTTTGTGAAGTAAATAAGAAGTAGAGTATATACTCACACCTGTTGTTTGTGTGTTCATAAACAGCTTTATTGATTAATGATATACATAGTATAGGAATATAACGCTTCTAATAAGAGTAAAATTCTGATATTTTTTTTTAATATAATATACAAAGGGCAAACGAGCAGTTGGATGCATTTTCATGACTACCAATGCCCATAGACATCAGCATAGAGGTTATACAGATGGTTGTCCTCCTTCCTTCTCTTCTCCATATGTTTTTTTTTATGATATAGGAGGGCAAACGAGCAGCCGGAGTCATTTTCATGACTACCGACGCCCACAAACATCCGCATAATGCTACACAGATGCGCTGCCCCCCTTTCTCGTCCCACCTCCATGGGCCACTGGCTACTTACACACCGCACGAAACGCGACAGCACAGCTGTCACTTCACGCCAGTCTCGTGTAAGCGAGAGGTACCTCCCCGGTCGTGCCGGCCCAATTCGACTGCATGCAAGCATGCAGTGTAGCACTACCTCTTCTAATATGTCATAGTGTTATTACTGCTTTACAGCAGGATTAGCAGGCACAATCGCACATGCGAAACCTTAAAGTGAAGGCGTTTGTGTCGTGTTTCATACGAGTGAATATCTTGTGGTCCATAGAATAGAGTAGAGGAGATATTGGGCAACAGTAGTCACCTAATGGATCCTATTTGTCGATAGTTGTTTATTAAAGTTTTGAGTTCAATTGGTTTAGAATAGAATAGAATAGAATAGAATAGAAAACAATTTATTCAGTGCTCATAAAAAATTACAAAAACAAAATGCAGCACAAAAAATACAAAATAAATACTAGTATACAAAAGAGAAAAAAAAAATAAAACAAACCAAAAAGAACAATTTTAGTAAATCTCAAACAAAAAATAATTAAATTACTTATCACAAATGCATGCACAGCGGTGCAATGTGAGGAACACTGAAATGGACGTCACTCGGCATAAAACGAAGAATTTGGGTTCTCCGCACCGATTTTCAGTGACGTCCGAAAAAGGTAAGACGGAAGGGCAGTGACGAATTCCAACAGGTTTAGGTTGGTTGACTGTGTTTGCTGTTATGAAATTAATTATGTTTAAAAAAAGTATGTGAGTATTGTCTTATGCGAGCGAGGTATAACTTTTATAATAGCTTAGAATTCAAAATAAAAATGGGTTTATTATAATAATAGTTTTTTATCCGTCAATTAATGACGAACGTACTCTTTATTATTTACTTATATAAAAGATATCTTCATTACCATAATACTATCTCTTTTTGTTGTTTTGTGAACAGTAAATAAAAAAAATACAATCTATTGGTAGATTAAGGCGCAATTCTCTTTAGAATCTTGTCTGCATATATTACACGGGCCTGTTGCGAGCCGCATCTTATGAAAGAGTTTATTGCGAGCCCGTCTCGATCCACGATGAGCTGTTGAGTGAATATTGTCGGAGATCTACTTTAGATATTGGATGTGCTATAACAGTATATACACAAGCATGTCAGGGACATCTTACACATTGTTTTAAATGTACATAAGTTTCTATTACATGATCATCGATACAAAATCTAAAGTATACGTTGCTTTACTTTAGATACTGGCGATTCTTTTCGTTAATTTACAGTAGACGTGGTCTTCGAGGACTGGTGAAAAATATATACTGGACATGTGTATGTATATAATATATACTGTATATCTACATATATAGCATAATATAGCAAATTATATAACAATAATACACAAATATATTTGTGATAGTCTGCTCCACACGCGATGGTTCGGTAATGAGACGGGAATTAATAATACTCGGGAACGCCGGTACAATTAGGGTGCAAATCACAAGATGGCGTCACACTGCACAGTGCATAATAAATAATATCAGCAAACCTGCTTCATCGATGTATCACTGCTGAAATGTGTTCTTCGAAATGTCTCTTTTTTTTGTCTGGACATAACCGGCTTAAAGGTGTAGGCAATCCCGTCTTTACGTCGTAAATAGAAAAAAAATATATTTTTTAATTATTTCTTCTCCAATAAAGATTTCCAAAATACGATGATAATATATTAAATATATAATTAATCTAAAACAATAACAAGAGGTCTATTAGCTTATAATTTTTTTCTGTTAAAGGCCTAAATATAATATATTAAAACAATTAACTTCAATACTTAAATATATATTTCGTTTAATTCAAAACTTGTGTCAAACAACAAAACTCTAAGTGCAAGTTGAAAGTGCAAAGTGTAGCACTAAAGATGTTAATTATTTAAACACCACCCTGATATTCACATTTGGGAACGTGTCCGGTCGAATAGCGCTCACACGGAGGCGTAAAACCGTATTTATGAAACACTTTCATAACTAACTCCAAAGAGACACTTGTTTTGCTTTCATTGAAGCTTACCTAAGTTCATTTACTCAAGTTTGTTTTCAGTAAAGTAGCTTTTTTACTATATTTAATTCTTACGTACTATTTTCTGATTTTGCGCTTTTTAATATTTTTATATCTTTGCTTTCACAGTCGCTCAGTGGGTGGCAAATTGATCAGCTCCTTTTTAAGCTTCCTATTAGGCTAAGAAGTTATATTAGGGCGACAAGAATCGACCATAGTTCTGCCCAAGCAGGAAATTCAGCGGCAGTATGGCAAAGCGTGTCCCAGGAATCTTCATAGTGGAAAGTCGGTGTTATAGAATTAAAAAAAATTAAAATAAAAAATAAATTTGAAGCACTCTAACAAATTTTTACTTATCTGCAATTTCGTGAATTTAACGACTACCAATACACACAGCCTTTACACAAAGATTGATTTCTTGCCTTAAGAACAAAGAAGTTAAAGGAGGTAGGGCTCAAGCTCGGCCTTGATTGATTGATCAACATTGATGGAACACAGCTACGTGGATAACCACGCAGCTACATCCCATCAATTAATACTGTCTCAGGGGATCATTTATTAGGGGTGAGACGTTTTCATGAGTAAGACAAATAGAGAAGGTAATATTCATGGTGTACAACTATAGGTTGTGATTTTATCACTCAGTAGCTTACTGATGGTTATTATTATAAAATCTTAAGTATGGCGCTAATGGTGTTGGATTCTAAAAGATATCTTTTTTATAGAATAAAGATGCAAACAAGGAATCGGACTCATTTTTATGACTACCGAGGCCCATATACATCCGCATTGAGGTTATACAGATGCGTTGCCCTCTTTCACATCTCATTACACACCGCATGAAACGTGACAGCACAGCTGTCACTTTACGCCCGTACGGTGTAAGCGAGAGGTACCTCTCCGGTGATGCTGGCCCAATAATTCAGCTGCATGCACGCATGTAGTAAATTAGCTATCTTTTACATATGTCACAAGTGGTATGAAACATTCTAACATAAAACACGTAATAAACATTAATTTAATTCAGTGCTTACTTAACTCTTATGAGCAAAGATAAACGTTTGTTTTTTATATAGCAATCCTCTTGTAACTGTAGATAACGACACAGGAATACATTTAAAACGATCAAGCGTATATTTTCTCATATAATAAAGTACAAGAACAGGTCGCCTTGTAACCGCAATATTACTTTATAATATGTGCGTCGTTTGAGGATTCTGTCCCGGTATTTACCCACGTGCGTTTTCCCAGAGGGCGCCACTGTTATTCAGCATTATGCTAATTCTGTGCACACACCGCGTGTTATTGTTCCAAACTTTTGTGCGTAACGTTACCTTTCATACATTTATGTGTTTGCTATAATTTGGTACATGTAAAGTTTACCGCACTCCTGACGTATTCAGATTAAAAATTGTAACACATTTCTCGGGAAAGTTCTTTCAGTTCTTTTATTTTATTGACATTGTCTTTCATTTTATTTTTTAAATTAAAGTCACTAAGTGATTTGACATTTTTTTACTTAATGAACTATATGGTTAATTACTTTATTGACCGGCAAATGTAGAAATTAAACTTACCTGTCTAAAATATGTTTATAAGTAATGGGAGACAATAAGAAAAAAGTTGCTGGTGGGTATATTTAAAAAAATATTAATAATATTTACATAAATGAGTATTTCTAAAATTAAAACGTATTCCGAATTTTGACCTAGGGACCATTTCTGCACTTAAATTAAACATTCATAGTCAATTAATTTTGAATATCTTGTAAATCTGCAGAAAGAGAAAAAGGAGAAAATAAACTTAAAAATAAATATAATTACAACTTGAGAAATGTAAAATATAGGTACCTATATGGTATATTTTTCATAAAAAATCTATTTTACTCCAATTTATGGATACTTTTTTACATTGAAACACTAATATAAAATAAGTAAACTTAAAGCACAAAGATCATAAAAATATTACGAGTTTTAACTATAACAGGAATACTTTACATTATAAGAAAATAATTATCGCTTTTCATTGAATTGATAAGCGTATGGCCTAAGTAAGAAATCGTTTTTATGCAATTTGAGATTAGTCTGCTATCCTTTAGCACCGTTTTTCCATTACTATTATAACTATATTAAAATCACGTTTATATTATAATTATTGTCGGCAAATAATCATCCACCACAAAGCAGACTTCCGTTGAAAAATTCTACATAATTGTATACCTACTTATTGTTTAATTTCCTTCGAAATATAAACTAAATAATTAAATAACGTTAATTAATAATTAATTAGGCAAATAAATAAATTAGGCAAACAACGTGATGCACTTAATTATTTTTTTAGTTCAGGTGATGAGTTATTTCTGCATTGCAGTAATAAATAAAATTACCAATGATCACTTACATCATATTTCGTTCATTTCTAAGATCAATATCATAAACTGTTATTACTTTAATGGTACGATTGCTTACAAAACAATATGCCTTAGGTACCGCTGTTTTTCTTATAAACGGTTCGACTTACCAATCGCTCCCACTTACATTTAACACCCCGGGACAGCGCCGAAGGGGCGCATCGCAGGAGTATCTCATTTGCCAGCGACAGAGAAGAGGCGGGCTGCACCTGTCACAATGACTCGGGAATACTCAATTCACTATAACCGACAATATTCTTTCCTCTAACGCTTTGAATAATTATTCCATTTCAATCAATGACAAAATCAAATTGCTACGGCGTCAGCGTTTTAAACATTGAATGAATATTTAAGCGGCAATCTAGTTTGTAGGAAGAAATAAATTAATATACGACTTCAAAACTCGTGTAAGAGAAATTCTGGAAGAATTTGCTATAAAGGAAAAATTTTATTTTCGCTACGTACTATATCATAATAATGAAATATTACATGAGAAATATCTCCAGTCTAAATTGATTTCTTATTTTTTCTTACTCTAGGTACAATTTATAAAATTGTCTAGGAAAATTTATGTTCAAGTAGGTAAGTTTAATTAACTAAGTGGATACGATACTAGAGTTTACTCTTTAAGAAGGCACATGTATGAGATATGAAACCTTGTCTTAAATAGTTTCTTTAAAGTAAACCCTACTTAAAATGTCTCTATCCTTAGCCAAATATGCATATTATAACTTTTATTAACATTTTCGTTTTCATCGCCATCACCATCAACAATATTTCTGCTGCCTTCAATTAATTACGTCTTTACAATGCCTTAGTAATCGTCCGACACCAACTGCTGTTTACACTAATTCTAATTAAAAAACGCTTTAAGATGCATCATAAAAAAAAATTGTGGATAAAACGATATAAAACAACGTTCGAACAGCAGAGCGTAACAAAACTGTAACGTTTTTAGGCTTTGAATAAAGTAATATAAATAAAGTACAGTAAATAAAGTTTGGGATAAAGTTTCCAACTTTACTATGACTTAGGTCTTTAGTCTTCATTTTACTTTTTTTCTACTTAACTCTGTCTTCGTTCTTAAAGAGTTAATTGACGTCACATATCGCAGTTGAATCAGCTATTCTTTGCAATAAAACCCAGCATTTACAAATCGTTTATAAACCAATTAATTGTCATTTACATTTACTATTTGATGATACAATCACTGCATGTGTAGGGCTGCCAATCGCGATAATGTTCAATAACATTACCAAAGCCAAACCGCAGTCCAATTGAAAAATTGTTGAGCCTCGGTCGGTTCGTGACCAAATACGTCACGTTTTGCACATTTCGAATCGCGCTAATAAATTGAAACGTTTCTAAACGCTGTCAAAATACATTTGTGTATTTGACATTTGTGTAACATACCATTGGTCACGTTAGATATTTCTCATCGTACATTGTACAATGATTTGCTTATTATAATGTATTAATAATACAATAATTAACATAGTAATTATAATTATTATATTAATAGCAATGGAAATCATAAGCTACATTTATGGATATACAAGGTGTCTTACTTGGTATAAAACTAGAAATTAAGTGACTCAACATTGATTATGATGCAGATACAGTTTTTAAATTTGAAATTGTGATGCATTGTGGCCAAATTGGACCGGAGAAGGTAACATAAACTGACATACATTTTATCTAATATAAGATATCTTTATAGAGTAAAAGCTTTATATAGTTTGTAATAACACTGGTGGGAGATTACTTCCTACTCCTACTTTCTTCTGATTTAGCTTTTCCCTCGGGCTCCCTGTGATCATATCACAGCGTCACGTGTGGTTGCCGCTGTCGATTCTGGAGACACAGGAGTAGCAGCGGCGGGAACGAGTGGTGGGGCAACGCCCGTTAAAAAAATGGTGAGAGATTTAAAAGTATAAATAAATTATTATTAGCAAAAATATTTGTTTCTATTGAAACAAACATTTTTGCTAGCCTATATCCTTCAAGCCTCCAATTTACTTCTGAGAAGGGATTCTTTCAATATGTTCCCTACAGTTTATCAAAAAAATAATATTACATAAACATAATATGAGCACGCGCGCCCAAGGTCCTCTCGCGACTATTATTTACGATCAGAACACGACCCGCGCGCCACACTGGACCTCCTTAACCCTTATAACATTTGTTATTAAATATTTTCTATGAAGTCATGAGAAAAAAGAAAAGTTTGACTTTGTTGTAATAATTAATTCAAATAATAATTTATTAACGTGTATTATTAAAACGCGGGTACTACTATTATTACGGATTCCGAAAGACAAAAGATCTGTCACCACGCTGTATGGATGCATAATATAGCCAAATTGAAGATAAGGTGAAAATAAAGAAAATAAGCAACATAATCATCATCATCTGTTAGCAATCAACTTCTAAACAAAGGCATCTTTTTTATAGTATATAATGGCAAATGTGAAGTTGGAGCCATTTTTATGACTCCGTAGTCAGATGCCCATTGACATAATAGGCGTAGAGGTTATACGGATGCTTTGCCCCCCTTCCTCCAGGAGGAGGGAGGATCCTTCATGGGCCACCGGCTACTGACACACCCCACGAAACGTGACAAGACACTCACTTTAAGCCGATTTCACTTAAGCGAGAGGTACCTACCTCCATTGTCGGCCCAATTCGGCTGCATGCAGTGTGGCACTACCTCTTGCTATATATTTATTCTTTCTTAATATTATTCTCTATTCCTTCATTCTCGTATTCCGAAGGGACTGCAATCCGTCATGACCGAAGCGAAATCAGGCTTACGTCCGACGGCCCTAACGCTCAAGACACGGGGTTGTAAGTCCCCCAACTTCCTGTCTTCGAACTGTAATTAGATATTGAAAAATTCTAATAACGTCTTCTGTATGGTCCCACTGAGGATTCGAACCCGAGACCCCACTTCTGTGTGTCCGTTTACCACTAGACCACGAGGGAATCAAAGGGTAACCTTTTTTATAGTATAGCTAATACTTACGACGCTCATATTCAGAGGTTATACAGATGCGTTTTGCCCCTTTTTCCTCCTTCCTCCATAAGCCACGGGCTACTTACACACCGCACGAAACAAGACAGTACAGCTGTCACTTTACGCCGGTTTCGTGTAAGCGAGAGGTACCTCCACGGTCGTGTCTGCGAGCAGCGTGTCACTACCTCTTACTAAATCAAAACGTACTGAATATTGAAGTTAATTCAGTGAGAAGTGAAAGGTTTTTATGAAAGACTTGCAGGTTTGTGTTCTCACGAAGAAACTAAAATAACGGTGAGGCATCGTAGGGAAAAAACCGGACGGAACGCATAAATTAAATTCCACGAATGTCTGTTTTATTGCTATTATTATAGCTACGGTTTCATATTAAAAATGCCCTTTATTAAATATTTTTTACTTAACAGATGCTGAGGTATTTGATGCGCGAATTTGAGTTTCGCACATTAAATGTTTTCCTTTTGTTTTCCAACAAAAATATGGCAATTATGCAAATCTTATTGTATCGTTTTGCGAAAGAATGGTTTCATATAAATACTTTTGGGAATAAAAATATATGTAATGGTGATGTTTTATAAACGTTGTGTCTGATTATTGCACATAAATTAATATCGGCGGTAATATCTATGTAACATAATAATAATAATAATAATAATATCTGTGGATTTATTATAAAACGTTAGTCTAGTTCGTAGTAAATGCCGTAAGGACATCTATTACGGATACTAGACAAAGGAAGAGATAAGATTTTTATTATATAAATATAAAGATAAACATCCATGATCAAGGCGCCAGCCTGGTCGCCATTAATGTGTGCAGATTTGTTTCACTGTATTGATTTGATTGATTTCTCATTATATAAAAATATCCTATTGGTTTTTTTAATTTGCACTTTTATTTTCGGCCCAATAAAGATATTCCGAATAATTCCACCTTCTATTCCTGTTTCCTACATTCCTTGATTGGACTAACCGAGTGTAGGAAAATATTTTCCGCGCTCGAGCTTGTATTGGACTTGTATGAGCATTGAAATGGTTGCTATAAGTATATTGACTATTCCAATACTCATACCAGTCCCATACTGAGCACAGAAAATCTTTTAGCTTTTCAACTTCTACAGTATTTTTATTATTCCAGGAAACTTTATAACATTAGTAAGAGGTAGTGCCATGCTGCATGCATGTAGCCGAATTGGACCGGTACCCCTCGCTTACACTAAACCGGCGTAAAGTGGCAACTGTGCTGTCATGTTTCGTGCGGAGTGTAAGTAGCCGGTGACCCATGGAGAGAGAAAAAGTAAAGAGGGCAACGCATCTGTATAACCTCCTGTTAGTCATGAAAATCACTTCGATTGCTCGTTTACCCACTTGTACAATAAAAAACTTTAAGTATCCTTCCAGTACAAAGCGTGGCAGCATAGCAATCGCCATATGTTAGATTAGGCTGCAATGTAGCAATAACGCTCTTAAAATGGTTTAATGGCATATCTTCATTGAAATACAAAGCCCATATTTCAATTTCATCGGATTGTATATAACAATAAAAATCTTATTCAAGTTGACCCGATTCTGAGGCGGCGGATTTTTGCATGGACCGCATTTTAACTTAGCACCACTTACATATTTATGAGTTTTGTTTCAGCGGAGCGGAGCTATCGTTGAAGAAAGTCAAACATTAATGAACGCTTAAATATTCCTTACGTGTGAATAAAGAAATGGGTTTTACATTATAATAAAGAGAGTTTTGGATGGAAGGGCATTTGGATGTAAATTGGACGAGGATGTAGGATTATTAACGTTTTCACGAGAGTTTTAGCGAGGTAAAGGCGAAGCTCTAGCTGGGTAATAAGGGTACAATAACTGTTTGTGTTACTTACAGTCCCGGATATAGGACAAGCTACGCCCATCTGCTTAGAGAATGAAACATTTTTTTTATCTAATAGAACACAGAGACGAAATAATAATATGTTGATGGTAATTATCCTTTATTTAAGTAGCTTCTATAGCGTCCGATAAAAATAATAGAATTTATTTCAGTGTCTTTTCATAGTCTACGCATAGATTGTGAATGGAAGGTAGGGTATAAAATATTTCGGTGAGATAGAGGCTGAAATTTTGTATGAAATAATTAATACTATTGCGGGTAAACCCACGCGGCTCAGCTAGTTCCTACATAAAACTAAATATATACTTTAAAATATACTACTATAATTGTAAGCCACTATATTTATTGGCTGTTTTTCAGTCAATATCACAGTAAAATAAAAATGTGTTGCAATGTTTTAGCAGAAACCCACCATGAATCACACAAGATCGATATCATGTAGCTCATTTATCAATGAGATGTATATCACACATGGATTCGCCAATTACCATCTTCCAACCCCAGAGATCCATTCCAGATAAGAAGATCGATTGAAAGCGCTTTCGTCTAGTTAACTCTTTGATGCCTCTCATTGATATCATCATGATCAATGTGGAACCATTTCTATTTTTCCTTAAATTGAATTATTGCTTGCCACGCTGCATGCTTGCGTGTAGCCGAATCGGGCCGGCACGACCGGGGAAGTACCTCTCGCTTACACGAAACCGGCGTAAAGAGACAGCTGTGCCATCGCGTTTCATGCGGTTTGTAAGTAGCATATGGCCCATAGAAGTGGGAGGTCTAAGGACGGCAACGCGTATGTGTATCTCTATGCGGATGTCTATGGGAGTTGGTAGTCATGAAAATGGCTGCGACTGCTCGTTTGCTTCCTTATACCATAACAAATGTATTGTTGTAAGTATATTTAAGAAAAGACTTGTTCGACTAAACAATTACTGAATCTTTCTTATCACGGTATGTATGTCTTTTATATTAAATGAAAGTTTTACTTTATGTTGAGGTGCTATGTGGTTTTAGATAACTGCAGCCAATAATAATAATAATAATTATTATTATTTATTTATTAATCAAGTAACAACTCATTTTATTTTGTTAGTACCTAATACAAATCACTATGTGAATTTTATTTTCATACTATAATGAAAACACACTACAAATATTTTAGTATTTGTCATAATTCCTCATCGTCATTCATTTAAAAATTGTATATATTGTATTGTATTGCCGTAATGCAACGGCCGTGGTCACGAGTCTACTCGTGACTACGGCCGTTGCATTACGGCCGAAACGTCGAGAGTCGAGGTACATACTTCGATTTTATAACGCGATTAAGTTCCGTTTACAGTATATAAATATGAATACAAATCGTGAAAGCTTAAAACAATTAAAAATTGTAGTTGATTAATACAATTAATACACCTTACTACTAAACTTATGACGCATTTAGAAAGTGTTAAGCATAGAACACACTATCACAAACAGTGTTCTCTGGACTTAGCCGCTGATTAGGGTGGACGTAATCAGCCAGATTAACTGACCAGTGCAACCGCGGTACGCGCCGGAAATACATCCACCGGAATCGGTCCGCCATAACTCAAAGAGAGAACGTCCGGTGTTCATCTGATAATGCACTTCGTTTGAGGGCGGACTGTTCGAACCTCACGTGCTAAATTACCTTTAGTGTGTTGGTTAGGAGATATAACATAATATGGTGTTTGAGATGTCAGTATATATCTATCTTCTCTATCTATTATATAAAATTCTCGTGTCACAATGTTAGTTACCATTCTATTCGGATAAGCCTCGACCGATTCTCATGAAATTTTTGTGTATATATGTTTTTTTACAGCATAGGAGGCACACGAGCAGTTAGGTCACCTGGTGTAAAGTGATCACCAATGCCCACATACCTCCGTAACACCAGGTGTCACATCTGTCAGATGCGTTGCCGACCTTTGAGGAAAGAATAAGCTCTTTTCTTGAGAATCAAAAAAGATAATAATAATCAAGATTGAATGTCGGGTAGGTCTGAGAATCATCCAACATCTATTTTTTATCTCGATATTTCAACGGGACCGAAACTTATGCGGGTATAACCGCGGAGCACAGCAAGTGCTAATTTATAAAGATGAAAGATTTTTTTTTGTTTGTATTGAATAGGCTCTGAAACTACTGGACCGATTTATTCATTATTTTAGTAATAGAAATTTATGTTGTCTGCACTGTCTAGAAGTTACACACACTATACGATTGATATTCTATGACGATTGAACAATTTTATATTTTTGACGCCATGCGAAGTAGAAACGAACCGACTAGTCGATGGATTGGATGGTATTTATGGCTTTATATCGAAGCAATAAATCTTTCAAGGTTGCCTGGAAAATATATTTTTAAAGTGATTCATTTAAATACTTGCTGACCTGGCAAAATTCGTAAATAAAAACCTGAGAGATGCAAAATGTTTCAACTTTAGTAATAAAATGCGGTCAAAATTATCCGGAGCAAAAATAATTGTAGAGCATTTTTTCACACTTCTTTATCATTTTACCTTTTCCTAGAATCCCACAAATATTTTAAACAAAAATTAGTCAAATCGGTATAGCCGTTCTCGAGCTTTAGCGACAATAACGAACAGCAATTCGTTTTTACATAGGTATATAGGTATATTGCCCAACAATGGGACACATGATATAGGGCTAAATAAAATAATAATAATAATAATAATATAGAGATAGATAGAAACAAGAATGTATTTTTTTATGTGCTAAATATAATTATGTATTTATATTTAAAAATATTACGTAGTATGTATAGAAGTATTGCTTCTATAATTTTTAATTTATAAATTCATGCAATGTTTAAGTAATATAAAAAACATGCAGTTTTTGTTTTGTTTGAAACATTCTAGTTCTATTTCTCTCTCTATTTTATCATAAGATAAGTATTTTTTTTATATTATAGGAGGAGATCAAAAAGTTAGTCCCACTTACGAAATACTGCCGGACAATACAGCTGCTATACACTATCTCTCATTACCTTTCGAAATAAAAAACATCCACAATACACAAGAAAGATGTATTACAGGTACAATACAGGTATCAAAAAGGGCTCCTGTTTCAGGCTCGTTATTGCAGCATTGTGCGAGTCCCTTGACCCCTGGCTTGAAAAGAAAGCTCACGTCACTCTTGCGTAACAGCTTGCAGGTTCATTTTATTTATGGGAAAGTATTGTTCCCGAAAGTTTTTTCATTTCCCCTTCCAAACCCGGTAATTGTTTCAAAAGCTGCGATCATTCATGTACAAATTCGCAAAAAAGTTTTTATATTTGTGTACTTTTATTCGAGATTAAATGTTTTTAAAATGAATTAATGTTAAGATTATAGTAATATTGCTGCGCCCCGCGGTTTCACCCGCGTCAATTTCGATACCGTGGAAAATATACAATCATCCCATTGCATCCCATAGGAACATTTTTTTGGGATAACAAATATATGTACCCCTAACCCTATGTGTAATTCCAAGATACCCTCTAAGTGTGTTCCAAATTTCATGAAAATCGGTTCAGCGGTTTTTGCGTGAAGGAGTAACAAACAAACAAACATACAAACTTTCGCATTTATAATATTAGTAGAATAATTGTGATCTAAATATACATCTATACATATAATAAAACAGTAAAATCCGTGTATCTGTTGACATTGAATAAATTTACGTAAAAATAATTGGGGGCGATACTAAAACAGTATTAGAACACTTTTCAATGTTTTTAATTTTTTGTCTGTTTGTCAGGGATAATCTCCGGATTCGACTGAAACTTTTTGTGGTGTTGGATAGTAAGCCTAGTGAACATCAAAAACATTTTTTATTGCGGTAAAATCGCTCATTCCTACAGGATATATCAAAATTTTAGCATACTGCACGGAAACAATAACAAATCACTTTGATTATAATATTTCTACGCTACGCGAACGAAGTCGCAGGCACCAGCTAGTATATAATATAGGAGGAGGAGGATATAAAATAATGGGTTAAATGGTTAAAGCTCATTAAATTGACAGTTCTAGCCATTTCATGACATAAGGCGACCATGAAAATCCGCACAACTTATAGTT
>LUGF01046245.1:1171324-1186422 GCA_001625245.1 Calycopis cecrops | reverse complement strand
AACATACAATTCAACATGTACATTTGACAACTAGGTAACGCCGCATGTTGTCAAATTTTTTGGAACAGCCTGCTCTATCGATTTATAAGACGTTATCACGTCAAAAAAAAAACAATAAGAAATCACTTTGATTGTAATATCTCTACGCTACGCGAACGAAGTCGCAAGCACCAGCTAGCCGTATAATATATTAGGAGGATATAGAATAATGGGTTAAATGGTTAAAGTTCATTAAATTGACAGTTCTAGCCATTGCATGACTAAAGGCGACCATGAAAATCCGCACTTGTCGTTATACATTTACTGTACTTCCCATTTAATATTAGCGCATATAAACTGTAAAAAACGATGTAGCCACCTCTTCACGCTTGTGTTATGTGTGTTAAATGTACCCACGCTCGTGCTGATACAAATTTGCTTAATTTTTTTTTTTTAATGGTATAGTGGGGCAAACGAGCAGTTGGAGCCGTTTTCATGACTACCGACGGCTATAGACATCCACATAGAGGCTAAACATATGCGTTGCTCTCGTTTATCCTCCCATGGGCCACTGGCTAATTACATACCGCACAAAACGCGACAGCACAGCTGTCACTTTACGACGGTTTCGTGTTAATGCTGCTAAATCGTTTATCCACGACAAAACGTTCTAACCATCACCGTTAAAAAACATGGTAAAAAAACCGGTTAATGGATAAGGGCTGTTATTGATACTATATGTGGTATAATAGTTATAGGCTATAATATAGTACGTACGTATAATGTAGCTCATGTTTTAATTTCAAGTTAATTAAAAATACGTACGTTGACACCTTTTTAATTTGGCAACGAAATCTATAATGTATTGCTCAATATATTTTGACAGGCGTTTTTATTATTACGCATATTTAATTCGGTGTGCCGTGTTTAAATGCATAATTCATGATTACATTTCACATTTAATTTATTTAAAACAAATCAAAATATGCTGGAAATATATACAATGAATATTGAACAGCTATCGCATTCATAATCAAAATACGTTTCATGTTCAAATATATTTTGGAAGGCATTCGTATTGCAAAGTTGTGGAAGGTAAACATTTGTTTTGTGAAAGTTGATAACAAAGTAACGAAACACGAACTACAGGGAATGTTGTTTAATTGTCTAGAATAACACTCAAGATTGGGTTGGCTCATACCCCGAGGTCGCAGGAACAACGACAACTTGCTAAACTGCGATAATACACAGAAACTTACGGAAATGTTTAATTGGCTAAATGAAGGTTATATATTTTCGAGACTAAATTGTGTTTGAGTGTATTGATGAATGGTTTTTATTAAAATTGGTGCAGGTTCTAATCATTCATAATCCATATTTATTTCTTAAATATACTTTATATCACGTTACTATAAAAATAACATTATTATTTTTGGGAAGAAGTAGTGCCACACTGCAATGCACACAATTAGGCCTACACGACCGGGAAGGTACATTACGATACCTGACTTGAGTAACAGCTGTGCTGTCGCGTTTCGTGCGGTGTATTAGTATCCGGCAGCATTTAGTATTGAGGACGAAGGAGTCTCATATGAACACTACGCGGATGTCTATGGGCGTCGGTAGTCCTCAATATGACTTAGACAATAAAAAAACGTTTAAATTGACAATCAAATTTTCATTTTCTGGACATTTAGTTACTTTGCAGCAGTTATCCTAAAGATATTGTAAACTACCAGATGTCCTAAATGTATTTACTAGCGTTGATCAGTCTTCAGTGTGTGTTTCATGCCTTCACTGAAATAATAGTGAACAATGTTTAGTAATTTATTATTGTACGCATTTACTAAGAAGTGGTTATCAAAAAACGAAAGCAAGCATCGTCACAACAACTTCTTGCCTCTAGATAATTATTAATATCAAAAATATTAACGTTAACAAACTTAAAATAACTTTTTTAAAAAAAGAAGGCTACGAAATCAGACTAAATTTAAAAAGTAAATAAAATAAACGGCTAAACTAATTATAACCTTGTCCTAGACATCTGGGAAGCCCAAGTATATTAGCAAATAGGTTAAACATAGATGGTTGATAATATTGTAGGGAGTAGCTGTGCATAACCGTTTAGCAGCCATGGACCGCATATTGTATTCCAATAATTCATAATTTTAGTTTGCAATTTGCTTCCAAGTTTTCCCATAACTTAACAGTAGGTGTTAAATTATTCATAACGGGATGTTTAATAGAAAACGATAAACTTAACCATCATTTATAATACACCGATTGTGTATGGTTGTGAAATATAGATTTGGTAATAACTAACTAACCAGCAGACATCTTCCTCCTTAACTCACTGAAATGAGTCGCGAACATTATTGGTTCTTTTTTATAGTATAAGGGAAATATAGGGGAAATATAAGTAATATATAAGGGAAGTATAAGGGAAAACGAGCAGTCGGAGACATTTTCATGACTGCCAACGCCCACTGACATTTGCATAGAGGTTGTACATGCGTTGTTCTCCTCCCTTCTCTTTGTGGGCCACCGGCTAATAATACAACTAAACTTATTGAGAGTGAGCAGTCAAAACTTGGATTTCATTAAATTAGGAGCTAGTCTATATTGCACAAAAAGCTCGCACAAAAATGTGCTTATGTCAGCGATCGAGATGAGCGTTTCTCCTCGATAACGGTAAATGTGGCGAGCTAATGCGGGTACTTTGACTTCTCTCGCAATAAAGACTTTTATGTCCATCAAGCATGCTTTATTCACTATGATTTTTGGCCAATGCGAAGCATTGTATTTTATTTTATAGTATAAGAGCAAATATAAGGGCAAGGCAAGCAAACATACAATCCATTTTCATGGATGGAGCCATTTTCATGATTACCGACGTCCATATGCATCTGTAAAGAGGTTAATACTGATGCGCTGTCCCTCCTTTCTCTTCCCACCTCCATAGGCCACCGGTTACTTAGCCACCGCATGAAAAGCGACAGTACAGCTGACATTATTTGTCAGTCTCGTATAAGCGAGAGGTACCTCCCCGGCAAAGACTACCCAATTTGTCTATATGCATGCATGCAGGGTAGCACTACCTCTTACTAAAAATAATATAAAACTTAAAATAAAAATGAAACTGTATTAGAGTTGTATATCTGTGTGAAAATGTAACCAAAAAAATGTAAAAAAGAAACTGTGCCAACACTGCAATATTGTGGGAGCCTTGTTGAGAGCCAATTGGAGGGCTTACGTGGATATCTATGGTGTTTGTAAAAAGTGCCACTACTCCACTTCACGCCACAGCTGAATCTCCACATTATAAAAGAAAAAAAGTCTTATTAGATATAAAAAAATTGCAATAGAAATATTAAAAAAAATAAACCTTAAGTGAGAATAAATAGTAAAACATTGTCATCACGTAAATTGAAAAATAAACGTTTTATCAATATTGCCCCAGTGAAAATATGAAAATGGATTAAAAAGGAGCTACTTAAGGTAATTCAATGTGAAAGCCATGTTGAAATTTAATAAGGCATCGAGTTTTGTTAAAGCGTAAACGCTAGAACATTGTGGAAGCTACGACGGCCCCAGGGACTCGTAGCCGACTACGACTCGTAGCGTAGTCGCTACGCTATAAAGAGCTACAATCATTTTAGACTTGATACGATTTGAACATTTTTAAAATGTGCACAATTTAAAAAGCATGAAAATGTTTGAAAATCGTATTTTACACATAAATAGGTCATAATTCAGGTTATGGAAATAGTCGACAGTTCAAATGTATTGGATTGGAGATTACATTTTAGTTGTAGCTTTTACTCTACTTTAAGAGTAATAGTAATATTTTAACGTTCGTTATCTTATGAAGCCTATATAAATAAAAGCTCAACATGACAAGATGAAGCTATTTACAATGTCATTTATTTGTCAGTTTTTTGACCATATGGAATTACGGAATCTTTTCAATCTAGACTATCGTGCCCACAATAAAGTTTTATACAAATAACCTAAAGTTACGCAGATTAGCGCCTTTGTTCACGCTAGCTCCCCAAGTTACCTGGACTAAAATTCACGACGATCTCATGTAAGGCCAAAGTACCTCGTCTATTTTACCGGTCTGAACCCGCTGGAATAACAATTTTCAAAATTTAATCAAATAAAAATAATATCCGCTTTTTCGCAGTACAACTCAATAAGCCAATAAAGGCTCTAAATAAGTGTAAGGCAGTGTTGAGACGTAATCAGTATCTCCCATCGCCCCACGCAACCGGTAGTTGGATTTCTTGAACCGTAAAATTTTATCAAGAGAATTAATCTGGCGAAACTTTCCCCTGGACATTGTGCTCTTTTTTTTAATCAGAATAGAATCAATTTTGAAATTTTCTGCTATAGCGTATTTTGGAGTTTATTTTACATATACTGTGTTCTGTTAAATGTTCTAACGTTGGTATATTTTGACAGGGTGACAGCCAGAGAGGTGGGTAGGTATATTTTAGGTATTATCGGCTTATATTATTATGTTGTCTTGTCGTAAAATCTTGTAAAATGTGTATATAGGTAGCTTCGTTTTAGAAAATTCACGTTTTTTAATTATCATAACTCTTTCCAATAAAATGGTAATTTATAATAACTAAGTAAGAGGCGGGTGTGCACATAGGGTTGAAGATGTGTTGTTGTAAGTAAATAAGAAATAATTAATTATTAGGTGTAATTGAGTAACCATTCCATTGAATTAAAACTATCCTGAGTTCAAGTAATAACTCAACAATTTGGAAAATAACACCGCACAGCCACAGTCGAAGTAAATGTATGTAATTGCGCCGCGAACACGGAAAGGGCGGTATTAGACGCCAAATCGATTTCAACTGTATGACTCGTATACATTTGCAATAACCACACATACTGCCTCTCCAGACAGCCAATCAATTGCCTGTCGCATCCATCTAGTACAACACATATATTTTCAAACTGTTTTATAGTATAAGAGGTCAAACGAGCAGTTGGAGTCTTTGATTACGATTCTTTTAACGGACTTTATCGCATTTGATATATAAATATTCACTTATGGAATATGATAGACTCTTCGCAACAAACGAGTCTATCAATTTGTGGGTGATTTATAAAGAAAATATAATTATATGCATAGATATGCGTAATAAAATAAATGGAAATATGCAATTAATTAATAATATTATACAGATATATATAAAATTATATATGATAATATAGAAATTAAATATATAACAAAGAAATAATATAACATAAATATATAATAAACGAATAAGCATAAATAAATAAATAAATATTTGTTGGAAGGTTAAGGAGAAAAGAGGGAAGCGCATCCGTGTAGCCTCTATGCGGATGTCTATGGGCGTTGGTAGTCATAAAAATGGGAGTCATTTACCCATGACTGTCCGCTTGCCCCCTATACCCTAAAAAGCACAGAAGTTATATTACACTTTTGACCATTGCGCTTTTATAATTTAAGTTAACCGTCTAACGATTGAAATATATTAACTATATTAATATCAATTGATAAGTGAATAATAAAGATAGAAGTTAATGTCATAACCTAATATTATATAAAGTCTTTATATTCAGAAGGAACTAAGAAATAGTAGCCCGTTAAACTTATAAATAAAGTTAGTTTGATCGTACTTGTTTTATTTTGTTAAATCAATTCCTGAAATAGGGAAAGGTAATGCGATCTTGGGGATATTATAAAATTGAATCCTTCTACCGAAACCTAACCAATAAGAGATAATAAATAGTGCATTGTCATATTATAAAAACAATTTATATTCGATAAGTAAAGACAAAGAAGTATAACTTCTTTCGTTTGTACATAAATTCTTATTTTCCTGTACTTTAATATCTTTACAGTAATATTGTACGTTGACTTAGGTATAAATTGGCGCCCTCCCGAAGTGCTGCCACCTTGTAGTGGTAGGGGGTTTACGTGCTTCTGTGATCTCCAAGATTATGCCGGACAGGGCTACCCATACCGGATCTCTATCCGGTCTGTCTATAGTCTGGCCTCTCTAGGCCAGACTAAGAGCAGCTCAGCTGAGGTCCTCCCGTCCCTCAGAAAGACCGAGCGTGCTCCACATTGCAATTGGGTCCAGAGGTCAGGATGGGAACTTGACCCCATTGCAGTGTTGCGACGACAGGGACTGTTCAAAGGCAGCCCTATAGTCCCCAAGAAGAAGAAGTCTGGCCTCTGCGCCGAGGCCAGCGTGTCGCTGGAGGGGACCTGTTGCTTGCTGATCCGGGACCCTCCAATAAAAGCGGCTGAAGGCAAGGGTTTAGTCGGCAGTGCATCCCCGTTTGCGATCCCCGAGACTGTACCTGGTTGAGCCACCCGGGCTCCTGTTATATATATCTATATTTTACGAAACTATTTAAATTAAAAAAAAAACAAATACCATGCGCATGTGTTAGCTGACAAGACGAGTATTACGTTATATGAAATCAATTTGTTTTGTTTATCGGAACATTGGAAATACGTAACGTTTTTTTTGTTTAAACGCGAGGGGCTCACAAATAGGGTCAGTTGTGAATATTTTATAAATCTTCCTCCATTATCGAGCAGGGTTACAACGTCCGGGGTAAGAACCAGATGTTTTGATTTAGGGAATCAGTTTGTGATGTTCTTGACATGTTTTATAAACATATACCCACCTGAGTCACCTCCAAAATCTAAAATAAATCAACGCAGACGTTGAAAAGTAATTGAAGTATTAGTTATAATGATGATACTGCATTAAAATGATCGGTGAATCGCACGAAACCCAATGATACGAGTTTGGTGCGGTTTGTGAGTGTGTGAGTAGAGCTGATAGATAATAGCCGGACTACAGCCATCATTTGAAAAAGGAGGCAAACTGGTCCTTGTAGATTTCACT
The DNA here is from genome assembly GCA_001625245.1 of Calycopis cecrops. Taxonomy (NCBI): domain Eukaryota; kingdom Metazoa; phylum Arthropoda; class Insecta; order Lepidoptera; family Lycaenidae; genus Calycopis; species Calycopis cecrops. The sequence continues at coordinate 1,179,535 of LUGF01046245.1, read as the reverse complement.
ACAATAAATCCCTATAAATAACACTATGTAATTCCAATAGTATCCACATTGACACTTATGCTACAACTAATTTATTGAGTTATAGTTTAATTTTAAAAATATTCCACCAGACAATATTGCGGTTAGTTTTATGTAAAATTAGCAAAATGATGATGAATGATGTTTCACGAAGAAGATGGCCCAAAATTGTATTGACTTATTCCCCAGAATGTGCAAAGATGAAATCTATAATAGATCAAGTTCAGTGTTTGTTTGTTTTTCATGTAGTAACCGAAATACTTTCGTTCTTAAACGACTTGGGGCTCATTTGGGCCAGGTCATTTAGCAATATAATTATTGTCATTTAACGTATTTTATGTTTTTTTTTATTGTATGAGGGGGCAAACGAGCAGTAGCAGTCATTTTTTATGACTACCGATGCATAGACTTCCGCGTAGAGGTTATACAGATGCGTGGTACTTCGTATTTCTAAAACTAGGCCAGTTTAAACATACCACTATATTATATAGGTATGTGAATGGCAAACTTTATATTTCAGCCGGCGATCAGGGCGCGTTGATCCGGAAGATCGCGGGGCTTATAAAACATTCATGATCCGCGTTACTCATTCATGACACCTTCGCTGCGAATCTCGTTCAGGCTCGTGACCTCACCTTTGGTTTTACAATCACCTGTTTCACTAGGTTGTATACAGTTTCATTGTATTCGCATTTCGAAATTTGTAATAAAACTTTTTATTCGGTACATAGGAGATAGCTAAGGAGAAATGTATGATTTTCATTTACAAGAACGACATAAATTTAATTATTCATTTAAATACGTTTGTCATCTACATATATTATGTCTGTCTGTAATGTAATACAATTTTATGGTTTTTACAGCTACTAATGACTAGCCGTCTAGCCGTTCTCTATACCTCTGCTTAAGATTATCATTAACATAATCCCCTAAAAATTATATTATATAAGATTATTATCCACGAGGTAGATAAAAGATAGAGGCATAATTAAATGAAACCACATATTATGTGTATCATGGAAATGGTTACTCAACAAAAATCAGATCAATCGGAGCAATAGTTTTGTAGTAGCCACCGGTTTTTAAATTTTTTTTTATCACGTCATACACGCTGTACTGTCGTCAGCTGTAGCGAGTATGGGGCGACCAAGGTTATTTTCCCTGTACGAGGTTGCCGTACGCTGTACGATCCGGTACAAAGCATGATTACATTTTTTCGCTATTTAACTTGTTTGAAAAATTTTCGTATACTTGCCATAACATACTTGTCGTAAACTTTTTTTTAATAGATTCAGATTAACTGTAGGCACTTATATTATGCGTGATTTAATTTAATGCCTCTCGCTTTTTCGCTAAATTTTATTTATACCTGTAGATTAGTTTTGACGTGAAAGAATGTATGCTACGTACAAAACTTTGCATTTATTTTATAGCATATAATATTATACTGTTATAATAGTCAATCTTGAAATATGCCCAAATATTACTAAAATATTTCAAGCTCTAATCAGTCTATTTAGAACTATGTTAATAATAAATTCTGAGTTATTTCTTCTGTAATTTAATTTTTTTTATTTTATTTATAAGGGATTACTTAACTAGATGCATATGCATCTTATTCAAATGTATTATTAATTATTCAGTTACTTGTCCAGTCCGTCATATTACAAATTATTCTCTAGCTTACCTTTGTCATATTAGAAGGTTACACTGCAATGGCACGTGCTCTAAAATATGTCAGTTCTCAGTATTCGAATCTCCATTGCCTGCACTAATATTTAATATCGCAATAAAATATTATCAAAGTACAGTTTATACAAAAGCAATTAAGCTAACAACATAATTAATTAAACAAAGAATCACCGGCAGCTAAATAAGTCAGAGCTCAGCCTTTCTTCGTCTTACCCTCCCCGAGTCGATCTCAATGGACGGATTTCTATTGTAAATGATTTTCTTTCGCCCCCAGAACGCTATTTTGCCCATCGAATTGCGATCTTCGAATAACATAAAATCCTACTTGGAAACGTCTAGAAATTTCATTATCAAAAGAAGGGATGAGACGCAAAATCTGCTACCCTTATAGAGATATTATGAGTACAAGAATGTCTTATTGGCTATCATAATGAAATATTTTGAATTTCGCTCATGTAACGGAATGCAGGGAAGCATTTATAAAGAAGAATAAAAATGTAATTCGTCTAATATTCTCTTCATTCTGTTTGTATAACGATTATTGTAAGTAATTGTCTAGTGGTAAGCGTGTTCAACCACAGACGTGAGGTCCTGGGTTCGAATCCCGGGTCGGACCAAAAATTGTTATTGGGATTTTTCAATTTCTAATAACAGTCCGGAGTCAGGAAGTTGGCGGTGTTACACCCCCGTGCCTCGGAGAGCACGTTAAGCCGTCGGTCCTGCGCCAGATTTCTCACCGGTCGTGTCGGATTGCCGTCCCATCGGAATATGAGAATGAGGGAATAGAGAGTGCATTTGTGTCTGCGCGCACACTTGTGCACTATAATATATCCTGCGCATCTGGCTCGTCTCTATAGAGACGGCCGCCGTAGCCGAAATCGGCTAGGAGGATATTAATTATTAATTGTAATGTATATGACAAAAAAAACATGTCTTATCATATAAGAAAGAAAACAAATTACATGTTTTTTATCGCTTAGTAATTTATACGATACGTAACTTCTTTTTAAAACATACCTTTAAATACCAAGTTTAAATATATTTATGCTTATAAATTACCGTAATGCCGAGTAACCATCAGTAAGCTAAAACAGGATTTGAAAATTTTGACTTATCTTCATAATTTACTCATCCAAATAAACTTTATAATAACATAATAAATAAAAAGGGTTTAAATCAGAACTTGTGACCCACGCAATAAGCTAATTGAGCACCCTCAGAAACTCAAATGAATTAATAATCATAACATTAATAATCAGATGGAATTCAGTCCCATCTTTCGAGTTTCATAAACGTCTAGTCAAATGATAAAATCGCAATTTGTTCACAAACGGAGAAGAGAAATTTTTAATTAATTAGCAACCCTGCATTACCGGGAGCCTTTGACGGAACTATTTATTTTCACCTTAAAAGGCAACTCCATTAGTAGAATGAGCGACTGGGGATGAATAGAGGTCATTCAGATGTGTCGTGTGTCACAAAGGAGGAGCAAAAGAACAGTGGATGCGAGTTGGGGGTCGTCCGTTACGCCAGGAAGCGCGACAAGAATTATGTGCGAAAAAAAAGCGGAAAAGAATTCCCATTTTGTTTTTGTTTCGAAATGTACCTTTGTATCTCCGTAGATAATTTGCTTTTCATAATAAATGTGTTTCGTCAAAATTAATCATGGGAATTTCTTTGCGGAATGTAATCGAGTTTTTATTTAATCTTGGTTTTATTTGTCAGTTATATTTTCATTCGGTTTGAAGTAAAATATTATACAATTTTATTAAAAAATACTGTAGAGAGATATTGTAATAGCTGCATTGCCGCTAAATAGGGTCGGCACTACCGGGGAAGTACAGGTCACTCACATAACAATGGTGTAAAGTTATGCCTACGACGTCGAATATTGACCAGTACGGCGTTGTACGACCCTGGACGTACCAATGTAATTTTTCTCCTCTTCATATCGCTAGATGTGAAGATATAATCATGAATTTCAGCAGTTGCTTCTGATGACCGTAATACTTGTTCGCAAATAAATAAAAAAGCGTTTAGACTGCATGAAGCATTTAAGTAACTTGAACTAAATTATCAAACTTTTTTTTCGCAAATATGGATATAATGTAGCCCTTAACCAAACGTATTTACCATTTTTTTATTCTTACAATAAAATATACCACCTAACTTTTATAAACTCTTTGTACCAGAAATTTCATGTACATTGTGGCTTAGAACAAACTATAATACCTTTATGCCGACCTAGACGACTAGGCAGTGTTTATGGTGCCTGTATAAAAGACCTGTGCAGAGCGATATGACCTGGGATTTATAAAACATTATGTTCGGTTTGTTGTTTTACGACTATGAAAGTTAACAAGAATACGGTTGAGCTAAAGCAGGATTTCATTGATAAAAATATAATTTTAACTTTTCTTTCACTACAAATTGATATTATAGTTTCATTTTTACAATACAGTGTACAGCTACAGTTGAAATTGTTTGGCGAACTGAGTGGTAATTCAATGGGTCATACCGTTACATAACGATAGATATACGCGTTGCCTTTGGTTCGTGAGCTGCTTTTAGCCCAATGGAGGGAAGGAGTAAGGGAGGGTAACAATTTTTTATAACACTTATAAGGACGTCTGTGGGCGTTGGTAGTGATTAAAATGCTCGGACTGCTCTTTTGGCTTAATACTACAAAAAATACCATAAACACAGTACACACACACACAGTACGGTACAGAGTTCAGGCTGTACCTATATAGAACATTGTATGTGTGAGCCCAGTCGTCACGTCGCTGGTCACTAAAATTGTATCCGATATTGATATAGATAGTTAAAACATATTTTTTAACTATTCTTTTTTTCTCATTTCCTAGTATAGTAGCACATTTACATTAAAATTACATTCAAATTTTCATGGCCCTGATCATCAAGGTTCGTCAATTCAGTATTTCATGTTGTCGACCCTCAATGATTACCAAATCGACCAAAAAGAATGCTCATGCTATACTGGAGAGATATTTGTTGTGTACATTTGTATGGACATAACTGGGTAACACGAAAACTATTCAGGAATATAATGAGTAAGCGTACATATCGTACAAATGTATATGTGATGGGTAATTAATATTATTACGATACTGAGTGTAAATGGTAAACATCGGAACCAGAAATCCTTCCATTTTTGTTTTTTTTATAAATATATTTTTTCTTATCAGCAGGTCAGGTTTTATATTATTATCTATTTATATATTGTAACCTCCTCTTTTGACGATCCCGCCATATATTCATATGCTTAGAATAGAATAGAATAGAATAGAATAGAATAGAATAGAATATACTTTATTTAGGTTTTCAGTAATACACTGCTACACATTAACACAACGTAAAATTATTACATAAAAGAAAGGCAATACAAGCTTAAAATAACGACACAAAAATAATTAAAGAATAAAAAAATTAAGTAAAACAAAAATACAATACAGGCGAGATTATAAAACGGGATAATGCACAACAGTGTAACAAAGCCCTAAAATGGTTACCACTCAGTTAATGGTTGTGGTACTCAGCTGAGAATACCACAACCCTGATATTATGTGGTACCATGTGAGATAAACGTACGGAACACTATGTTATTTTAACACATATAATTTATTATACAATAATTTATTTTCTAAATTTCTATCAGTCATAGTTGGCAAATAGAATATGATTGATAAACAGTCTGAAGTAGGTACAAACTTGTATGATACAAACGTAACTCGTCCTTATGGTTATAGCGTAAGGTCTATTTTACTATACCCCTGCGCACGTAGCGACGCGTACCTCACTTCACACCGCATCTGAACATGTACATGTTTATTGTATTAATTATAATATTGCTTCTCGTAGGTATTTTTTTTGTAGTGTTGATAAATTTCCGATGCTGTGGTAAGCTTATCAGCGGTTTCTACTACGATTGATTCGGGATAGATTTGCTGTCGTTCAAAAATATTATTTTATATTTCTTTTAAAGGAAAACGTCAGTTTTTTTATAAGTTATTAAAACATAATATAACATAAGTAGGCGTATAACTTCATAATGTCTGTACCAAATTTTGAAAGTAATATACTGTAATATGATTGAAATAACGATTGAAAGTTGAAAATGAACATTCCATTGTACAGAGATGATCTTACAACCGCGTATAAATACACGTTCCATGACAACAAGGTCTGCAATAAAAGTGTGATACGCCTTTCTTTTCATTATAATACTTAAAATAAAATACTAGCACGTGTCCACGCTATTCCAACGCAAATGCAAGGGCACAATCGAGTACGGATATGCGATAACGAATGCAATTTTCCGAGTCCGTGAACAGAGTTTAGGCGGGGTTCGTTGTGATTCCGAGATCCTTTACCTAACTGCCACCTGGTACAATCTACACCATCGATGTAAGAGCCTTTAAGCTACGGGGAAGTTTCTTGTTGCGTTTAAATTTTAAAACTTTCAAACTCGCGCAGCGGCGGTAAAATTTCAACGTTAAAAATAGTACAAGTGATAATTCCTGTTAAGAACTTTTGTTATGTACGTTTTTATCTAAAATAAAATAACTTTATAATGATGTTTTATAATGATAAAATATGGTTGAATATTTACGTAGCTGCCTGAGAATAGCAGGTCATATTATGTTTGTCTGTCCGTGCATGAAACATACTACTCTGTAATTACCCGCATAATTGTTTTAAAGTCGTGATGCCAAGATTTCCTCTTGCTCTCATGCTCTCTTGCATCATGGGCCATCGCAAAATCTACAGCATAGCCTTCATTTTGCAGCGGTATCATATGAACTGGATATATCTCTATGCAATTGCTTGCCCAATTCAAATGCAATGCGATAAAACACGGCTTCTTACATTTTATATTAATACGCCACTTAGGACGTGAACCATCAAAATTAGGTAAGCAAAAATTTTAACAACCAGGCTGGCGCAGTGGTACAGGACTGGGAAATGCGGAACAAGTTGCGCCAGGGGTCGCGGGTTCGAGTCCCGCAGAGTCCCGTCGAGTTAGCACAGGGTTAAACTAACGTAGTTTGATAAGTCCACAGATATTATTATTATTAGTATAAAATGAGTCTAAAATCGATTCAAACATACAAAGTTAGAGGACACGGCTACTTCTGAATAGTTTCATAGGTAAGATCTATTACAACAGGTATCATCTAAAACTTGGAAACTCTCCAAAGGTGAAAACGCAACGGAATCCTTGATGGTGTGTACCTCCTATGTAGCTGTAACTTCTGGCTTGGCGCACGATCTATCTAACCCTCGCATAAAACAATTTAGTACTACAAAATTCCGTGTTGTTTCAAATGCAAGCTGTTTAAAAATGTAATTAAAGTTAGGTTACCGGGCCTTATATGTGGTTGATGTGGCAATAAAAATATCCCGCACATTACTCTAAATAAAATACGAGCATAACAATATAATTTGTGCGATATTTTATTAATATTTTTTTTATAGTATAGGGGGGCAATCAAGCAGTCGGAGCCATTTTCATGACTACCGACGCCGATAGACATTCGCATAGAGGCTATACAGAAGCGCTGCCGTCCATTCTCCTACTATCTCCATGGGCCACCGGCTACTTACATAGCTGTCACTTTACGCCGGTATCGTGTAAGCATCAGATACCTCCCCGGTCGTGCCGGCCCAATTGCATGCAAGTATGCAGTGTGGCACTGCCTCTCACAAAAAATCAGTCCAGTAGTTTTAAAATTAGCCCGGTCACACACAAAGGGATTTATTTAAGGATCGAGATGTTTATATATTTAAATACGATACGAATTCATTCGGAACGGTTTCATTTTATTTATTCTTTACTGTGTCTATTATGAGCAACTTCAAAAAGTTATAGTTATAAGTATATATAAAGTATATCAAACTATAGAGAATTTGGTCAAAAATAATATACCTTATCAACTTTGTAAAATCTTATTAAAAAAGCAAATGTTATTATTAATACATAACTAGAAAAATCAATAAACCAGACATCTGTTTCTATAAAGACTTATAATATGACTGATAAATATGCTCTTTAAAGAGTTTCTCATCATCATCATCAGTGTGTGGGTGTCTTCTTCTCAGCCGGGAAGGCTGGAGAAGGTCTACGGGCCCCGAGGCGAACCTCATGCCCGGGCCAATGCTCGCGAGGGGGAGCTACCCCTCGGTGAGGGGGACACCTCTTTATAAAGAGAGGTGTTTGGGTGGTCTGAGAGGGGGGGGTTGGGCTATACTTGCCCTGGGGCATGCAAAATGCATGCTAGCAGCAATATGCTGCTACAATGTAGCACTACGGCTACAGCTGGGTGTGGTGTGTAGTGAGTGAGGTGTGTTGGTGCTTGTGGAAGTATGAGATGGTAAGACTCTTGTCCTGCAAGCCCGACTGCTGCCCGGCTGCCCATCGGTCGCTGGTATGTCGCGAGCGCAGAGTTCTCTAGGGTATGCCCGTCCGTCCGGAGGTCG
>LUGF01046245.1:1138761-1171015 GCA_001625245.1 Calycopis cecrops | reverse complement strand
ACTGCGAGATCGGGTTTGCGAGACGAACAGAAGTATGCGCTGTCGTCAGCGAACAGCGCGAGTAACACGTCTTCCTGGCCCTCTCCCAAAAGATCACTGAGGGTTGGAATATCGTGGGTGTATGCCGCGTACAGGCAAGGCGAGAGACAACTGCCCTGTGGCACTCCCGCGCGCACATCCCTTGGAGACGAGAGCTGCTGCCGTTCCACCGATACGCGAAATCATCATCAGTTCTTATTGGTCCTCTGCTAGACGTAGGTCTCTTTCAATGAACACCCAGATGGTAATCTTAGGCTACTTGCATTATAGGTAACCAGTCCATCTTTGTAAACGTAGCCTCAACACTACAACTTGTCTCGTAAGTATATGAACAGCACGTTATCATTTACGAAATAAATAAAAATAATCTATAAAAAATGTTCTCATAAAATCATTTATTACTTTTACGATGTCATTAATACGCTAAAAGTAATAAAAAAGCTATATCTAGATCCAGAACAAAGGATTCAATTTAAAAAGGATCAATTGAAACTTTCTGGAACAAAAGAAATTATACGTTGATTTGGCACAATATTCCGTGCAATCCTACCTTTTATTACTATCAGTGTGGGCGGATTCTTTCAATGGAACTAATACTCTGGGGATCACTACTTAGCAGATAAGCCCCTTTTATAGAAAAATGAATATTCGGACTATTGTGTTTAATAATTAAAGGGTCCATATGTACAGAACAAGGACATATGAAGGCGTATAATACTCAACATCTGGTTCAGCGAACTCGTAATAAAATTATGCTAAAATTGTTAATTTCCCCCATTTCTAAAAGTAATTCTATCAACGAACTTGGGGATTTTTACTGGCGATCATAACGATTGGATTTGAATAAAATTAAATTTAGAATTTTAAATTCTTTTCTTTTTTCTTCAACTTTCTTTTAATTTAACGATGTAATTAATAATATAGAAATTATTGTAAAGGGCAATATAATTCTTATAAGTAATATATAGCATTCTGTAAAAGGCCAGTTAGATCATGGAGCGATTTTGAAAGCGAAATTCGTTATTATTTTGCAAGGCGATGTTCAAGTATATTACGATGATCTTATTTGTGAGGTAGCCTCTATGTTTTTCAATCGTCTTATATTTTCAAGTTTTTAAGAGTCTTTTGTATAAAATATACAAATTTGGTTCCAACTTATTGTATTATAGGCTAAATGGTATGTCTCAATCTTTGAAGAGAGCGTTAAGAAATTAAGTGGAAAATTGTCAAACACACTAATTCTATATCGTTTTACCTCAATAACTACAAAACTATAAGAAAACTTAAGAAACGAAAAAAAGTATTAAATTAAAAAACAATAAAAAAACTGCCTTTTTTACTGTATCCAGTTTCACATGCATGATTAAGATAATTAAAACAACAACTTATAAGTTAAAATTCGCCAAACCGTTCAGATTGTAACAGGGATACATCATATATTATTCATTATTGTAAAAGTTATACAAATAAATAAATTCCATTGAATTATACAAAATATACCTATACGTTAGAAAAACATTACCCTATCTGACTTGCGAAAAGGATAACAAGAAATACCTCTCTGCCAGGCAAAATATCACGTTTTAAAAGTATATTCGGCATTAGCTTTGAAATCGACGAGACGGGCCCTTCGAGAAACTTTCTAACGACATAACCGCGTGCAATTGATATGCCCCAGGAGTAGGCCCATTGTAAAGAAAGGAAAATCCCGAGCCGAAAATCTTGGGAGAGTTAGGAGTCTCCTGGCCCTGCATCAGTATTCGGGGCGCGTCCCCACCCGGTGTCGTCGCCCCCCCGCGGTAAACTCCTTCGGTAATTTGACTTTGTTGTTATAACTCCGTTATAGTTGTCGCTGTTTGTGGATTTATTACGTTAACGATAATATGTTGTTCATTTACAGAATTTGATTAGATGTTGGGAATTTGCGTGTACATTCTGGTTGTGTTTCAAGATTTATTTATTTTCAGTCACCAAGTTAGATATACTAATGTACGTAAACGCGTTTGACTAAATGCAGTTAAACTTTACAAATAAATTCTTAGTGTAATATTAGATAAGATATAATATTTCTATTTCCCTTTTCAAATCTTTTAACATATGATTTAACATATAATAAGAGGTAGTGCCACACTGCATACTTGCATGCAGCCGAATTGGGCCGGCACGACAGGGGAGGTACCTCTCGCTTACACGAGACCGGCGTGAAGTGACAGCTGTGCTGTCGCGTTTCGTGCGGGGTGTAAGTAGCCGGTGGCCCATGGAGGTAGGAGGAGAAAGGGGGGCAGCGTATATGTATATTCTCTATGCAGATGTCTATGGGCGTCGGTAGTCAGGGTAGCTGCTCGTTTGCCCCCCTATACCATAAAAAAAAAAAAAAAATATGATAGTTATTTTTTATCGATTTGGCGCTATTCGTAATGGATAATTAAAAAAATAGCCATCTCATCGATTAGACGTTAATTGTTACGAATTTTTATGACATCATGTGTGTATATTTTACTTATTTGATAGGCAAGCAGTAAGTAGACTTTTTTGACTAATTTTCACTCAGAGGTATTGTGATCTGAATTGTCCTAATTAGGCCGGCACAATAGGAAGTATAATTTGGCTAAAAAGATGTCATCGCAAATTCATAGCTGTACTGTCACATTTCCAGGCCTATTAGATATGAGAAGGGAAGAATCACATATTATGCAAAACAATTATAATACAGATGTGCAGCCTTTATCTGTTTATTGCTGAACAAATCTTTGAATAGATGCCAAGACTGTTACTCTCATTTCACCAGGACACGGAAATTTATATTAATTTATTATTATTCAGAAAGTAAATTTAATTATTAATTTATTACTATCAAAAATTATCTATTACATATTAGTACTAAGTGACAGAATAACAAATCTCTTTGAATTTGTAGCATACATCAAACCTAATTAATATGCATTTTCAGGAACAATTCAGTGGCGCTAATAAAATGGATTGGCGAATTTCGGATTGGTTCCATTAAATCACACCATGCATTGTCGTGGCAATCCTGCGAAGCTTGAATAGCACACCGTTGGCTTCATCAAATTGCATTGAGCGGACGTTAGAGCACTCATAGAGCGTGCCATGCTGGGGTAAAAATTTGAATGGAATATGCGGACAGGGGGAATGAAAGGACGCCCCCTACTTCACCGCACTTCCTACCACTCGGACCTCGGCCACAATACACGAATATATTGGATCAAAACTTAGATTTGGTTTTATACAAAATAGGATAGGATTGAAGTAGCAGTAAATATTTGTGGTCGTATGTAACATAACATTAAGATGATGAAGTTTGCTCATCATCATAATAATTGTGTCAGCAAATAATGAGCTACTCGTTTAATTCGTTATGTCTACGGAGATAAGCACTAAGGATGTAGATTTATGAACAAAATAGTTGTTGTTTTCAAAATTTATTATATATTTACCCTAAGAGAGAAATAAGTAAATCTATATCTTTTCTCTATCTCTCAATCTTATAAGTTGTGGTATTAATATTTCAGCGAAGCAAGGTTTTACGGGGGCGGAGCAGCGCGTAGGTGTCGTTGTCTTCACGCATGTAAAATGTATCCCAAGATAACAATTTGTTGGAATTTTTTTTTAATGGTATTCCACATTCTAGGCTACCGGAGACTTTTAATAGTTGCTACTTGCTATAAAACTATTTTAATATGATTATTATTTAATTGTGAAAGGTGTTAAGTATGCTGAAGGGTTTATATATAATTTGGTGTACTTCAGAAATTCGATGGGCACGACTTATGCAATAGTTACCTCTGGTTAACATGATACTGTCTTAAAGTACCAGCCATGCTGTCGTTTTGGGGTTTTAGAACTATTAAAAGGCGGAAAAGGGCAATACACACTATAGTACACACAGTAATATTGCTGATCTCTATGTATGTCGGTAGACACCAAACTACTTTGCCGCTTCGTACTAAAAAAAAGGTTGCACATCAAATTATATTATCAGTTATTAACCATTACAATAATAACAATAGCAATCATATCCCGTTCGTATAAATAACGATTTCCCCTAAAATGCTATTTAACTTTCACACGCCCAATATGATATTGATGATTGAAATCAGATTAAAATACAGATAACCTGAAAAAATGCGGACGCAACGTTCAAATCCAATTTCCTTTCTCCCTAAATCTGTAAACTTTTTCCACTTTAAAACGAAATTGTAAGCAATATCGTTAACACAATTTCATTTGAAACAGCAAGAATAAAAATAGGCTAGCATGTAAATTCCGAACTTGTACGTGATCTGCATTAGAAGCAGCTTGTTTGTACCGAATTTTAGACTCGGCGAAATTGTCGCCATATTGTATTTCAGATATTATGATAATATCGTTTGCATTTAATATAATGTGCAGTTTCTTGTGAGTTTTCGTGTGGGTTGAATGTGAGTACACGTAATGTTTGCTAAGATAATCGTTATCGAGGTTTCACTTTTATATCTTTTGGTTATTAGTGGTGGCGTATAATTAGTTGAGATTTTAATTTCCATTGAATGAGTTGATCGAAAAATCATAATAAAGAATTGTGAAATTTGCATCCTATTATTATTAGTATTTAGTTGCGATGGAAAACTAGCAAAAACTCAAATAAATATATATATTTCACATTTAATCTCTTGAATATTATAAGAAGACAAACAAATAATTGGATTTTATCATACTTACTTTACTTTACTTTCGTTCGTTTGCGCGTAGATAAATTATTTAATCTAAAATGTCTTTAATGTAAAGATGAAGAGTGAAGCAATATTTAAAGCTTTGAACATACAGCATAATTCTGAAGCTTCATTGTAAATTTCAGTAAGTTTATTAATTACATAGCAACCATTTTGCATTTCCAAGTTTGTATATTTATCCTTAATACAGTGTGTAAATTATGTGACGATAATAGTTCAATGCATTCAGAGTCACGGAGGGTCCCTCATCCCCCAAAGTGTGACCCTCGCTGATCAGTAATGATGGAATACCTAATCCGGCGATATAATGTAGGTTACTGTGTAAACAGATCTGTGGGGTGGCGTAGATTGTAAACTATGTCAGTAGTCCCAACGCCGTAATATCTTTATTGTTTCTCTCTTTTTCTATTATCTATATATCTTTGTCTTTTATCCTTATTGCATACAAGCTGTTAACCGCGGCTTCGCTCGCGTGGTAGAAAAAAAATTGGCGCTCTTCAGTCCTTCGACAAGGCCATAAAAAATATAACATTGATCCGTTAATCCGATTTGATGTGAAAGAAGGACAAAGAAACAAAGAAACAAACACACTCTCGCATTTATAATGTTAACATGGATATATGTAGATAGGTCAGTCGTTACGTTACTACACACCGGCGTAAAGTGACAGCTATGCTTTTGTGTTGCGTGCTGTGTATAAGTAGCCGGTGGCTCATGAAAGAGGATGGAGGGCAACGCCTCTGTGTGGTCTATGGGCGTCCTCTGACCTATGGCTCCGACTGCTCGTTTGTCCCTTTATACTGTAAAAAAATCATTGATCATCTAGTATTAAATTGATTGCAATGTCCTTACATTGTCTATCAACAAAATAAACGCAAAGAAAGATTTTCAAGCTTTAATGTGCAAAGCGCGCTCGAAAAGTCGGGTTTTTAGGGTTCTCCATAAAATATAGAACGCTCGTTGCTCGGCTACTGCAGCTTTCGATGAAAACTAGCTAATGTAATACACATTGAAGAGCACCAGCTACAATGCTTTTTACTATGTTTCATATAACACTCACAGTTGCTGTCTTACTATTATTATAAATACAAAAGTTTTCAAATATGTTTCGTATTCTTTGAAAAAAAAAATAACAGATCTCATGGAATAGAGTTTACGTACGTTATGCTAATGTCCAACAGAAGGCCTGTTTTGGCCGTTGTCTTTGATGTTGATGATGAATAGTAGGGGCACGCGACAGTTAGTTTATTGTAGTTCGGACTATGTTTTTAAATATTAATAGTACGACAATTCAGTGGTTGGTCGATTTATTCAGGTGATGTAATAAAATGTAATGTTTTGTAATTTATTTTATACTAAGTTTCTAATTCCTCCATTCGTGCGACTAAAAAATTGAATCATTTTTTTAACATATTAACATAATATGTTTCAAATTTAACATTAATCGTCTCTTTTGCAATTCAAAGAGCCATACAATATGATTTTGTGTGAGAAGAACAGAAATAAACATTTTAAAAGTTTTATTATCATCATAAATAACTAAATGTGTTGCTGTATAAAACTTAATTAAACATAAAACATTTAAGATTGTATTTACAAAAGCTTATCCTTGTCTACCCTTTCTTACGCACATAAATTAAATGCACTTAGAATACGCATGTCTCCACCATTAGATGTCCCTTCGCCATCGATGCTAACAAATCATTACCCTAGCTTTGATATAACATGACAACCGAAATTAAACTTTGATATATACAAAACAGAGATAATATTTGTCTAAATCAAATTTACACTACGTAGTTTATGTAAATTACACTTTATAGTCTAGGTCATAAGGTATAAATAGAGTCATGTAACGTGAAATACTGACCTACATCTCTAGAGAGACCGAGTATTACGTATCTGCTGGGAATTATATTTATAGGGTGCATTATGCACATGACATTTTTATGTTTTCGGCATAACGTTGATAGCGAGCTATTGTTAGATACATTTCTTTTCATTACAATATCTGAGGATTTCAAAATATTACAACCAAACAGAAGTGTATTTCCAATTTGATTTATTTATATGTTTAATAAGCATTGCTTATTTTTTTTAAAGAAATAAAAATACATTTTAAATAAGAAAAATGTAAGAAATATTATTTGCACTTGGTTGCTATTCATTTGTTTGCTTTTTACTACTATCCATTTCGATTATTGTTATTTTAGCAACATGGAAGAAATTTTCTTCCGAAAGCTAAAGAAGTGGTCACAGATTTATTTTTTTTTGTCGCAGGAAAAATGCATTTCTGCACCGCCCAACCGGCCCTGGGTGAGCCGGCAGGGTGTGTCGGACTCGGCACAAGAGTAAGTGGTCACATATTAGCTAGTCTTACTTGATCGGTTCTAGGAATTAGCATGCGCTATCGAAGGACATCAATCTAATCGCTTTACCATTACAAGATAATAAAGTTTTTTAAACGTCCACTCTTCTTCCAATAAAACAAATAAAAAAGAAATCGTCGCAATAAAATTGTACAATTACTGTCCCTTCTTAAGCGAGACTAAACGCAGCTGACTCTCTATTGTCTGCCAAATTACTATTCGGATTTCACTACACTGTTATTTGCTCATGCAAATCAGTATTTTGTTTTCATGCTGAAACGAGATAATCGCGGGTAAGACAAAGAGAGAGGGAGAGGACAGAGACAATAAACACTGTGCGGCTGGCATATTTGCATAGACATTAAGAATTAGCAGCTGAGCTAGTTTTGCCCTAGTTTTGGAGCAGTATGGGCTTCGAGGTGAGACTCATTTGCTGTTTTATTTGTAAACAACGTTAGTATATGATAGATGATGCAATTGGAAAAATTTAAGTTATTTAAAGTCCAACTACTGGATTACTGGATTCTGAATATCTATGTTCTTAACGTTATATGTTATAGTCTATTATTTTTTCCTAAAAAGAACTCGCCCTGGCTTATTTATAAATGTGTACCTACCTATTATTAATATGCCATATAGTAAAAAAATGCTTAGAATCTAGGAATTGTTAAGGAAAGCTTCAGTATAACTCTAGTTGTTCTAGAGTTTCTAAAAAGCGTGTTGTACAAATATATTATTTTTCATTAATCTTATCTTTTTGCTTATTCGCTAATAGAATTTTTACACAAATTAATAATTTCGACTTCACTTAGAATATAAAGATAAAAATAAATATAAAGCTTTTATATCTGTTCTGACCGCAAAAAAGTTATATTTAAGAGTCCAGTATTTTTTTGTTTTGGACCAGGTTGATTAAACCGAGAAGTCTCCAAAACAAAAACATAAAATACAATCCCACTGTGAACATAATAGAGATCGTATTATGAGTATTATAAGGCGTTCCATGTGTGTACCGACAACACAAAACACATTTTATTGCAAAATCATTGTCCGGGGTTAAAAAGGAATAAAAACGAAATCCTTTTAACATCGGCCAAACAACACGCGGTTGTCGGCGGGAGCTGGGCGAAAATTGGTGAAAATCAATAAATACGACCCCTCTAATGCAATGATGGATCGGCGTGCTATCTATCAGCGACATCAATGACCGGACACAGTTATTTTACTGGTAACACTAGCGGGTTAAACCGAAAAAGTGGCGACACCGAAAATTGAAAGTTTGTGCGATTTTTCTAAACAAATTTTTATTCGACTTTTATAGGTACAAAAAAATCGACAGTTTTATTACAATGAAACAACTTTAACGCGCTTTATTTAATTAATCTACAAGTCTGATGTGTCAGAAGTTTTACAGCAATGATCACGGGTGGACTGAGATGACCGGTCTTTTTGTTTTACTTTCACTCGATGTCGATCTTAAAAATCGCACATAACACTGTGAGTATAAGCTGAGACAGCTCTGACACATCACTGGTGTTTATTTACTCTATAAAATTGATCGTAATTCTGAAGTGCAAGGTGCGCAAGAGACGTAAGTATTGCAAGCGAGGTAGCGTGTAAAGCGTTAAATGGTGTGTCCTCTTTTCGCGTAAAAGCCTTAAAATAGATGGATACCATATTGAAGGATAGGATTGGCAGAACAGCTACAGAACAAATAACTACAAGAAAATCGACCGTTTTGAGGTTCTTTGAATGAAGGGTATGTATTGAAAAGGCTAGTCATGTACATGTAATAATTATTTATTCATTTATTATAACTTAATTATTTATTTTTCATTTACGGAAGACAGGTTTTCCTTTTGTGCACAACCAACTTATTTCATTTAATGATTCCGCGGAGTTTTTGTTTATTATTACATTCTTTATATTAATAAGGACTAGAAGCAAAGTTATTATACTTTAGGGATCTCCCGGGGTATATACTTACTGGTTACGTAAGCTAGTCACGCAACGAAAAGATATTACATTAATTGAAGAACATTTTAAAATATAATGGGCAAAAAATATTGGCTTCCGATTCTATGGCCTAACTAGCTACGCCTCGGTGCTCGACCCAAGTAGAATCTATTGCCAGAAAACAATACATTTTTGAGATATAATGTAATATACTACCGATGCACATATTATAGGTACGTGAGATAACTTTTATTCTCTACCTTTTTTGTTGACGCAGGAGAATAGTGCAATTGGGTCTGGTTCCCATCCTGATCCTTGGTCAAGTGGCCAGTGCTCCAAAGAAGCATGCCACCAATGTATCCGAAATCCTGCCAGCCATTCTTATGTTGATTCAAAGGGAAGGATAGAGTGGACCCATCAGTTGAGCTGCCCTTATTCTGGCCTCTCCGCTCAAGTCGGTCCGGTATAGGTAGCCTTGTCTGACATAGCCTTGGGGATCACAGAGGCACGCAAGCTTCTTATAAATTTAAAAAATATGTACAGAAATCTATCAAGAACTTTAGGGAATCAATTTATTTACCAAATTGAAAAGAAAAAACCTTTGATCTTAATCATACTTTTTCTGTTTTTTCGTAACTAAATAATGAAAAAAATATACTCATCAATCCCATTAATTTTATCTAAATAGACTCTCCATTTGATAAATATTTGGGAAAAAATAAATGATTTACATGCCGCTTAAGTCCGTTTTAACAACATAAACTGCAACATCTGCATTGAAATAGTTGTAGCTAAATACGTTTACACGTATTCTTCCTGCGGATCGTATGGACAAAACTTGAAATTAGATAAGTTTGTTACAACCCAATTAAGGCATTCATACTTCTGGATAATAGGAACAATGAGTTTGTGTTAAGGGGAACCACAGCGTAATAGAAATATAAACCCTCACAACTATCATACAAGTAATAGGTAAAACAGCTTTTTCTAATTCTTGTGTTAAATAAAAACCTTAATAGGTTAAATTTAAAAAAAGTTGAAGAGAATTTAAAAGGAAATTTGTCTATTGGGTCAGTTCTAAAATTCAACGTCAGTCTATAGGTAAATTTACTTTTTTTTTTGGAAAAGGTGTCGTAATTAATAACGTAATAATTCTGAAAATCAAGTATAAGCTAGCAATTGGTTGTGGTATCCGTATACGGTATTGATTAATAGATACAATTCACCTGATTGGGCAAGCATAGGCACTACTAGGCTTTCGTGATGTTTGGAGAGAAGTAAAATAAAAAACATCCATAAGAATTATGCGTCATTATTCATCAATAGGCTTCGACAGACAGCTCAATTGCCCTCTATATAAAAAGTTGCAATAAAAATCCACTACCTAGAACACCTTAAAACTTTCCAAAATCTATGATATCCCAATTTATATTTCACCATTTACACTTACGATCCAAAGAGACTATAATTTTTAAATGAGGATTAAACGACAGTTTCAGTCACAAACCATAGATCACATATTTGATTTATCACAAAGATATGTCACAAAAATCAACCATGCCGAATGCCAATAAAATCTAAGTGAACGGATTTAACGATTTTAATACCATTACACGAGGATCCATAGATAATCCCCGATTGCACCCTCCAATATTAACCCGTCGCAACTAACGACTCCACTATCGCTCATGGGCACACACATGGGCCTGACAGAACTGTTATTACATCATTAATAAAATTACAAAACTCTGCGACCATGTGCCGCCATTGTAACTTTACAACCCATTCGCATCCAAAGGGTTGGTGCCTTAATTAAATTTGGGCAATCGTCGTATAGTTTATAAGAACGTAACAGTTTGACAACGGCCCCACTGTGAGAATTGAATGAATTAAATTGAATCACGTTTGTCTATTCGTTTATACCCAACTAAATAATGAGCCAGTTTCGAAGTTGTCAGCCACAACATAATTTCTAAAAGTATAATTTTAGGATTTATGTTCACCTCATTAGGAGGTTTCATTAGTATAAGAGACTCACAAGCAGTAGTCTGTCAGTTCACAATGTTGTCATGAGAGCGAGAGGTACCTCCTCGGTCGCGCTGGTCCAGTGTATCAGGGCCCTGCCTCTTACTAAAATTAATAGGCTAACTAATGGTGCAGGACGATTTATTTAATTTATCAACTTTATTTTAACTATACCTTTAGTGGCATGGCCGTGTTAGTCTGGCATCGCTATAAAGCAAATGCAAAAAGAGTCTTGTTTGACGCAATGTTTTTCCTATTAAATAATAATGTAAACAAACCTGGGTGTATGAAAAATCCTAATTTCACAGAAGGAAATTATGGCATCCATATATAATTTTCTTCCTACAAATTGAGGTTTGAAGTTTATGGTGTAAGATAATATATAATTATGACCGTTTTTAAACTTACCACACCAGTTAAACTGACTTGTGAGATTCTTATCTTTTTAACTATAATTTTACTGATGTATAAAGGCTAGCCAAAGTTTTTCTTGCAAGCAGAACAACGGAGAACATTTATTACAGTGAAGGGGACGAAGGAGAATCAGAGCCATGCGTAGGTACTAACATCCTCTTGTGCAGATGCGTTGTTCTTCATCACCACATCTACCAATGGGCCACCGCCTACAACTGCCGGACATAATATATACAGACAAACAGACAAAATTCTAAAAGCTACATTTTGGCTTCGATATCAATTGTAGATCACGCTCCAAGTATTCTTTTAAAAATTATCAATGTACAGTTTTAACTTTCGGACGATTTTATTATATGTATATAGATATTCACATAATGTATAATAATAATAAACAAATAACTAAACATGTAATTTTCAGTTCAGTATCCAGTTATTAGATACATAACAAACTTAGTTAACCAGTTAGGAGCGTTGTAGTAACTTTTAAACAGCTGTAGGTAAAGTAAAAGAATATACGTAAACTTAAAAACTTAATCTATAGTTAATTAATTAACGTGTTTTAAGTAATAATAATTTAATTAAAGACTAACTTTAAATGACTCGTTTACACGACACCTGCACCGGCGTAAAGTGACAGCTGTGCTGTCGCGTTTCGTGCGGTGTGTAAGTAGCCGGTGGTTCATGTTGTTGGGATGAGGATGAGGGGCAATGCATCTGTATAGCCTCTATGCGGATGTCTATGGGCGTCGGTAGTCATTTTACACAAAGTCACAAGTTAATTAAAACACCTTTTGGCTTTAAATTTTAAGTTAAATTCACAAATATCATTGATGTTTATTAGTATATTAAACAGCATACATTGATATATAATAAACCTATAGATACTTACATCGGTAGCCCATGTAAGTATATTAACCCACACACAAGTGCACTTCAAATAAAACTCTAACAGTTTTTATCGCAAATGCCGCTAAGACCGAGCATAAGAGATCGGATGAAAGCGCCTACTGAGGGCACGATATTAAAAGGCTTAGAAGTGTTGGGCCCGAAAAGCCTATGAACATCTCTGTACCTCGCCCACTTAAGCACAGTATTAAGGGCACTTTGGACTTAAGGGTGGCCGTATATTATCCTGGCCTTTTTCCGACATGAGAAGGAAATTTTATATGCGTTTTATGTTTAGCTAATTAGACACGGGTGCGTTAAAATTTAAGTGCGCGCTTACGGATACTTTGTCCGACTTGAGATATCAGGTGGGAACAAAACAATGATTCAATTAGAGGATGAGTGTGATCTTTTTAATGCGAATGGTGAGTAATTTTGGATTGATTGTTAGTTAGGATCTTTGAACGAAGGCCTGATTGAGGTGGGAGGAGGAAGGAGGGCAACGCATCTGTATAAACTCTATATATCTAAAAAATGTATATCTATGGACGCGATGTTGGGGATGTAATGGGATTCGGTATCCATCATAAACCCCAACCCGGAACTTTGATTCTAGTCAAGGCGCCACCTTTTCTGCTACTGCAGAAAAGGAAGATTAAGAAATGCAGTGCCTGCATAACACAGGCTCAACTGGAATCAAATAAATATAGCGGTAATTCATGCCAGTTATGGGAAAGAGCATTAAGTATTATTATCCATAACAGCAGAACCATTTATTAATTGTCTAGAACGAAATACTATACAAATGAACTGAAACTGAAAATAATATTTTTAACTATCGTACAGTCATTGTAATATAATTATGTAATTGTAATAATTATGTGTTTTGACGATAAAATGTGTTACCAATTTTTTTATCTATTCCTGTACTTCAGATGAAATTATTATGTTCGTTTTATTATAAACTCAAAATATATTACAATATAATAGTATAAACAGATCAGAATTTGAATCAAACAAGTCTATTACAAAAATTAATCCCAAAACCACACCTCCCAAATATGCCCTGTAATAGAACAAAACACCCCTCGATAACGGGGGACAACTTAATCAAGCAATTAATTCGTAATTGAATTATATCCGTCACCGGAGCTGAGTGGGTACGATGGAGCCTTTAAAAATACCTGTCCGTTTCATGACTGTATTAACACAGAATAATGGACGAAATGTGCGAGAATAAAGCGTGCGTATTATAAATTATACCTTTTTTAAGGGACAGTAATTTTGTTTTTTTAAGTGTAGTCTTTAATTTCTGCTTTGTAGGTATATATTAACCAGACGCATTTTTAAATGAAATTTTTAATGTCAATTATGTACCTAGTATGTTGTCATTGCTTCGATTAGGAGTTTGTGGATAACAATTCTCATATCTACGGCTGTAGCTCATGAAAATGAGACCATGATTTTTATACGCATCCTATCGTCTTATAATCACTGGGACAAGAACTGGCTCACGCTATTAATGCAACCCTTCGGATATCAACAGGGGCTGTATCTCTTCCATAAGAGACATCAAGGAAAGTATATAAGATTGTTTCAGGTAGAACGAATCCCCACTGAAGATGCTGCCATCTTATCGTGGTGGGGAGGTTTGTGTGTTTCTGTGATCCCCAAGGCTATGCCGGTCAGGGCTACTCATACCGTACAGGCTTGGGGAGAGAAGCCAGACTAACAGCACTAAGGTATCATCTTAAGATTAATTATTTTATAATATATATTAAAGAAAAGACTAAGTCAAGCTAACATTAATTTATACCTATGTCTCTCAAGTCGATATTCTCACATTATAAAGAAAGTATTAAAATATCGCAATTTCATCTTGTAAATGATATTTACCGGCAAAAAATCTATTCCCGCGCGAGAAGAATGCTGATCAGTTAACTTTTAAAGCTCATTAAAATTGATGGTTCATTCGGATCGTGTAAATTTCCACGCCGGTGGAAAATTAAAACGATACCCCGGGCAGTTTCCCATACGTCGGGAAAACACTGAAAACTGTTGAGAACTTGAAATATTTTTCATACACAACGGGCTCTAAAAACTTTATCGCTGTAGATGCGTTCGGATTTTTATATTCTACTGTTTTTTTATAGTCTGCGTAGTGAACGGATTTGGAATACACGATTCTCCTATTACGTAGAGTTGTTCGATCGCTAGACTGAAATAACTGACCTCAAAATTTATGGACCGCTGATGCCTGTAGACTTCCGTTGATGCCATTTTATGAATTGTAAGTGTAATAAATATATAAATAAATTAGTTAGTTTTATAGCGGAAAGAATTAAAATATAGCTTGATATGCATGCCCTCTAATATTGACGGTTGATTATTTTCTAAACCAATGCTCTAAAACCTGAAGCATACACAAACGATAATAACGTTTAACTTCTCTCTCCCATATTTTTAAATTCTTTTATATATTGTATCATTCAAATGAAAGGGCAAAATTTAAATCCCTTTGCACATAAACAAAATGGCCGGCCGCGTGTTACTTAACGCGGGATGACAACTGTTATCGGCCAGTCACAGACGAAGCGGTCCGCGCACGCTAAATACCCGCCAATATCGTACTTGCGATGAGTGGCGCGTCGAGATTTGCTTTATGAATTGCACTCTTTCAAATTGGAATCCTGCCACAATTGTCATTGGAATCCATTGTTGGAAATCCGTGTTTTAATACTTGTTTGGTTTTTTATGGAATTTAATCCCCGATATTTAAAGCAAAATGTGGAAATCGAAATATTGATTCAGCGTAAGGTTTCCGCTTTACCGCGCTTACGTCGCTTACATTTTTGCGTTCCTTTCACTACTGAATATATATTCTTAAGAAGTAAACTCTAATCGTGTGTTGGAACCTTAGATTAAAGAAAAAGGGAACAAACACACACTGTTATTTAATTAGCAAGCCACGTGTTCATGTTATTGTGTCTACCGATACCTATTCACCCTTCTTTTATTCGTATGCTTTTTCCTTCTTTACTAAGTGGATATTTTTACAGTAGGCTATCGAAAACTTACCAAGTATACGAAAGACAAAAGCATACAGTATGGTTTTCTGATAGTATCATATAAGCAAGAGGTACCTTCCTCAGCCACCAGATTCGACAATAATGCAGTAATGACCAGTGCAAATAAATTGTTTTAAATCCTTAATATACATTTTTTACGTATTTTTATTATTTTAATATATCAATTACTTTTTAAATTAAAAAATACCATATAAAATATATCCTGAAAAAAAACCTCTATCATTTCGTACACCTCATCAGCGGTTTTCAAGTGCCTCTACATGTTGAGCATCATTCATGTTTTAGCCCACATTTTTATATATTTTTCATTTGACATTGCATAAAATAATATAACATGTACATATTATAATGTAAAATATAAATATAATATCTCATGATTATCAATGTCTATCAATACAAAATTAAGAACAAGAAGTATTGTAAAAAAAAATGACAATTTTATATATTTATTATTTTTATATTAGAAGTCATTTTATCATATCCAAAATGTAGTATCTCTCTCTCTCTCTCAGTATCTCTCGCTCACACAATTCTGGTGTTAATTAATATATACGTTGTCACCTTTATTTTATTAGAAGAGGAGAATTAGAACACAGCCGTACAAACTCAAGTCACAAAATATATCCGACTTCTCTCTTTTTTTTATGGTATAGGGGGGCGAACGAGTCGGAGCCATGAGCCACCGGCTACTTGCACACCACATGAAATGAGACAGCACAGCTGTCAATTTACGCCAGTCTTGAGTAAGTGAGAGGTACCTCCCCGGTCTTGCCGGCCCTACTCGGCTGCATGAAAGCATAAAGTGTGGCTCTACCTCTTCCTAAAACTCATCGTTTGCTCTCTTAATCTTGAAAAAAATGAAGAGGAAATAAAACAAATCTGCAATGATAGAGTCGTATTGCACACGGTTCTATCTGCTTACCCTGTGAGCGATCTGTCGCGAAGATGTGTTGTTGCAGTTATTTAGAACCTCCTTGAAAAATAACAATGAAATATTTTTAAATATTACATTGAAGTTGTAAAAATATTCATTGTCTACTACTTCAGTTCCATTACAACATATCTCTAAGAACAGATTATGAAATTTATCTGCAATGAGAAGTATATTATTTCCAAAAAGTTGCAATAATTTAACCCGTCTATCAATCAATCAGTGAAACAAATTGTTTGCCGTAAAATTAATTTACTGCGTAACTGTCCGGTAATACAGAAGCTGTTAATTTTACAGTTCAATAATTGCATGAGATCTGTTTTCAGCATGAATAGACACAAAACTGTTGCAAGCTGTAAATAAATAGTATGAGGCTTAACTATGTGCATTTTCATTGAATAATCTGGAAAACCTATGTGTACTCGACGACCCAAGTTGGGTGGATTTTGGTGTTCAATGATAGGAGTTCCAGGATAAAGGGTAGTGCCATGCTGTATTGTAGCTGAATTGGACTGGCACGGCAGGGGACGTATCTATAGCTCAAAAGATACCGCCGTGAAGTGACAGCTATGTTATCCGGTCTCGTACGGTTTGTAAGTAGCCTGTGGGTAGGGGAAGAGAAAATGGGGGCCACGCTTAGAAATTGTATGAACGTCTATGGGCGTCGGCAGTTATTAAAAGGCTCAGTTTGATCGATTGCTCTTCTATACTATAAAAAATGCACAGTTAAATGTAGATGACGATTATGTCGGTAGCTATGTGGAGTGGAGGACTCTAGAGTCTAGATGCCACTTTTTGACAAGAGGCTAGGCTAAACGCAAGGCTAAAGACGGGCTGTGGATGGTGTTCGTTGCGAGTTCCAGCAGCTCTTCAGAGATGCTTGGAAAGTTCATGGCAGGGGTTTTATTGGGCAAGAATTCCACATGACCCGGATCACGTTATTCTTCCATTTGCGGTCCTTTATCTTCTTGAAGATTTCTCCTGCGTTAAAAAAAAAGAAAAAAATGGCGATTACCGAGTAAGTAGTGTTTTATGATGTTACCGTAAGTGAAAATTGTCACTAGTTTATGGTATATTAAATTTCACTAACAGCAACAAGAAAATATCATCAATTTTGCAGATATTACTCGAATTCAATTATTCATATTTTGTTAACAAAAACATTGTTCGTATACTTCTAATACTAATAAGATCTTTATATCGATATAGTGCCACGTTAGAGGATGTTAAAATGCATGCATGCATGCAGCTGAATTGGGCCGGCACGACCAGGGAGGTACCTCTTACTTACACGATACCGGCGTAAATTGACAACTGTGCTGTCTTATTTCGTGGAGTTTTGTAACTAGCCGGTGGGCTTGACGGTGGAGGAGATAGGAGAGCATCGCATCTGCGGATATGCGGATGTCTGTGGGCGTCGGTAGTCATAAAATTGTCCCCGATTGCTCGTTTGCCCTCTCATATTATTAAAAAAAAATAGAAGCAATGGAAAACATAATATAACAAGCATTAGTTATAGCTTTATATTTCTTTTGAACAGTTAATTTATATTTCTGTTTATAATACGTACGGGACTACTTTATATTTTTGTCTCACATCAAGAAACATTTTTTCCAGATAAAATTTATGTCTATATTTTTAGACTCTGTAAGTAAAAGTCTCTAAAAAGTCTATCTAGATTAATAATAAACAAAGTCTTCTAGACTTTTATAAATTTTAAAGGAAAATATACGGAATAAAATCCATGTGAATAGTTAATTTATTTTATTAAAAATAGGTAGGTATTCAAAGACCAAGACAAAATGAAATTCACAATTAAACGACGAATGTTGCCATAGTATAAAAACATCTTAAAATGCAATTGATTATTAGTTCAATACCGTTCATATCATTCTCCGAACGCTTCGAACCTAAAATCCACCAATCTTTATGGTACATCATAATCATCATCATTGTCATCACCATCACCATCATCATCATAATCATCATCATCATCAACATCATCATCTTTTTCTATTCACTGCCAAAAGCAAAGAATACTAAGATGTTTATTTATTATTATTTTATACATTTTAATTTACACCGCGCTTAAATCAAAATAGTATACAATAAAAATACAAGTTTTAGTTTCTATTGTTCATAATATTATAGACATTTTTGCAAAAAAACTCAATGTTACATGTTTTTGTCCAGGTTTAAAGAAAAAACTTGTTCAAAATCATTTTGCTAAGTAATAGCAAATGAGTGCTAAGTAATAGCATAATGGAATCGTATTGAGTTTTTTTCTATTAGTTTATTTTATAATGACATTTGTGAAAAAAAAATATTGAAACAACATGTTATGGTAATACTTAAATCCAATCAGATAAATTAAATTAATTTCAATCTTCTAGACCTAAATTTAAGAGCTTGTCCAGAAAGGGCGAATTCGTCGCGATTCTCTCGCGCGTATTACGCGCGACCGTTGCGTCCACAAGGTGCGTACCAACGCGCGAGCATTTGGGGAGGAATTCAGTACGAAACATGGAGTTGAACTCTAAAGTTTGCGCGTCAACTGGACGCAACAAGGCGTCCCAAGTATCTCGACTCGCGCGCAATACGCGCGAATGAAGCGCGAGTCGAGAGTCTGGCGTAGTGCACGCGATTTACGCGCGTATTTTGAATTCGCGCGCTGCTTGTGGACGCGATGTATTGATGTCTAGTATCTCAACTACGCGCGTATGAATTCGCGCGAAACGATTCGCGGCGAATTCGCCACTTCTGGACAAGGCCTAAATAAACGTAACATAATACGCAGAAGTAGTGACTTATCCTGATGATGAAGATGATGATGATGAGTTATTGTTTATGAGTATCGACGTGAGACACGGCTGTAGACCAAAAAACTTTCCAATGATTGACTGTTAATGCTCGGCATTTTGGAAGTTTAATGAATACACTTCATAATATATTATTTGCTGAATTACTCCTTATGAAAGAACATTGCGACATGGAAAAATAAAGAGTTAAATTTTGTGAAACCGTTTAGTTGTTCACCTATGTCCATTCTTAAGGAGTAAGCTTGCTTAAGAGTTGCATGTTGGAGCCTACACACTTAGTTTTGTTATTAAAAGGAATTCAGATATTTCGTATATTTATATAATTTACAATACGTCATTGAGATTTTTAGTGAGCATTGATAGGAACTAGAAGAATATAAAATCATTAAATGTATATCAATTTAATGAGTTGATTAATTATGGCACTATTCAAACAGTTTACATATAATTTGATTTCAAATTAATTCAAAATATCTTTATAGTATATTAGGCCAAAAAAAAGTAAATATTACTAATATTTTAAATATTGAATGCAATACCATTAAAAAAAGATAAGAAAATTGGCAATTTAAGGATAAGATCAATTAATGTTGTACAGCTAAAAAATTTAAATGAAGCAAGATAAGTTTTTTAAGCAAGTGTATATGATTATTATTAAAAGGCTTTTATCCAAATATTGCAATTGATGTTTTCACAACTCAATGGCCGAAATGAAACTTTTAAAGTATCATTTTGCGTTTCTATTTGATCGCTCTGAACAAAGCCTAACTAATATGAAATAAAACTATTTTTCTACATTTACAATTGCACAGTCACATACGTTATTGATATGCAATGATACACGTGCTCTAAGTAATTTTGTAACGAGTGGCTATATAACTCATATTATCACAATAACTTACGTAGATTATACATTTCTTCAATTTTCACAACTCCGAATTTCTTATAAGATTTAAAACATATGGCACAAAAATCAATTCAAACAAGAAAATTACAATATTCCCTATTTAGGAGATAGATTTCACTGTTTTTATTGAAATGGTCTATATACAATAACATATATTATTGAACAGTTTTCTTTGAACCGAGAATAGTTTGTTCTAACATAGATCAGAAACTTTACATTATATTATTTCTATATATTATATACACTATAATCAATGTTACTGTTATACAAATTATTGCCAAGCGTTATTTTTCAGTTTTTGCGTACTTATTCTAGTGATATAGGGTTACAAATTCGTCATCGATTGTTATTAGACGGACTAATACAGTATCATTTTTATTTAACGATACAACATCCATCAAAATTGATATAGAATTTAGAGACATCACCAATAATGACTACACAGACTAATATTAACTATTTGATAGTATTTACAAAATTTACATTGATTTACAAAAGACTAGCTAGTTATAATAATAAATATAATTTAGCAAAAAATTTGCGACAAAATTTAAAAAATCAATCACGCCTAAACTTGAAACACCTTAACAGTCTTTATATTAATTGATTTAAGAAGCTTCCAATAAACACTTTAATATCAATATACTTAGGAAGAAAATAAGAGTTCGTTACACAGATTAGCATCTTTACACTATTAGGAAGAACCGTGATATCTAAAGACAACATCACTAATTACTTATATAGTGCACGTTTATAAGATACCTAGGTTAAACGTCCGTTTGGCACAGGTCGCCGAAAACCGGCAAGGCGTGATACTACCGAGTCACTGAGTCAACACGTGGATGCGGCGCTGGGGGAGGATGGGTTGGTGCAAGAGGCGCCTGACCTCCATTTAGGCTTTGACCGTGTCTGAAAGAAGTAAGTCGACCGTGGCCTCTCTCGTCAGTGTCAAAATTAGGCCTTTCGTATTGATGCTTAGGCCTTTGTCGTTGTAATTGCATGGCTTGCAATTCATCGTATCCACCATCGTCTCCATAGTTATCTTCTTCGGATTCGTCATCACCAAATGCGCGATACGTTGCCTCAGATTCGGAATTCTTCCTCGAACTGACACCATAACTTCGTCCAATAAGGGATTGAGTAGCGTCCGTTTTTACATCTTTATTTTTACCCCTTTCCTCTAAGCTTTGGTTGTATCTTATCTGTGCCTTTTGTGTTCGCTCTAAAGAAGGTAAGTCGTAAAACTTAAGAACATTGGGGTGACCTTGGAAATATTTTTCACTGTACACATTTCGATTATAATAGCCTCCGTTACTAGCAGGGTAGAGTTCTTCATCTTGAGGATAACGATTGTCACTATTATCAACAATTTTACTGCCTGGCGGGAACCAGCCCTGTGGGAACATATATTTCAATATAATACTAGCCATTTTGTGCCTATCTATGTCATAATAAGAATTAAAATACTTTAGCTAAATTAAATTATTAAAAAGTATTTATTGGTGTGTAACTTACCAAAGAACTGACACATTGTCTTGTGTTTGCTACTAGAGTAACAGATGCGTAAGCTGCTGGCGAAGTTGCCGTTTTGCTGGTATTCCATTCATTACCGGTAACTCTAGAAGAAGTCACTTCAGCATACTCAGGTAATGGATGCGTTACTTTGTCATATTCAGAATTTGTTTTTTCTTTACTATGACCTGTTTGACTACCAGATAAACATAGACCTGGTTGATTTTCCATCCAAAGAAGAGATTCTGTTTTGGTTACCGTGTTCTTATTATAGCAACTGCTTAATGGATGAGATAAAGAAACTGCCGCCTTGATGTTCATTTGAGTGACTAAGCTGGTCCCATTTGAATCTAAAATACATATATTTAATATAAACACTAGAATACCGGAGCAAGTTAAAACAATTTTATTTAAAATGATATGCAAACAAAATACAGAACCACAGAAAATATATTTGCATTTCCTGAGTTTTCATTTCACGGATTTGTATCATTCCTTTGTGTTTCAAATGTGGACGCAAAGTGAAAGAGATCCACTGCGCTAGGAAGAGGGCTCGTGCTACCTTTCAATTCGAAAGTAATCTAGCACCCTCTCGCCCCTCACATGGAAAAGCCTCCATCAAACAAACGCGCGCCCTAGCCACCCCAAGACACCCGAAGAATGTTTTTAATTTTCAAATTCTCATGCTGACTTTACTGTGAATTCAAATTTTAAAACAGCGAAACGTAACTTCGACACTACATTTGCATAATGCAGTTACCATTAGACTCAAGATTTGTAATACATACCATAAATATTTGGGAGCGCTGATTTTTTGGAAAATATATTATGTTTTCTAATATAAATGATGCCACCAATCATAATTATTTTGAAAAGTACGATAGCTGCGATAAGGAAATAAAACCATGTTTCCATTACAAAATCCCCAGCGACTATCGATACTTCCCCATTAATGGGATATCTGAAATAAAAAAGTCGTTAGTAGAATCGATTCGATTGCTGATAAAAGTTATTACTATTTAATAACGCTTAAACTAACCTCAATAGCGGATCTAATCCAATCAATCTGGAATCAATGTTCAAGTATACTTTTTGACTAAATGGTCCCAAACCAACTATGGTTTCTGCAGCTATTTGAACAGAGTAACTGACTCCAGAAGTGAGGTTGGTCATTATGAGACTTGTAGCTTGATGAACAGTAGTATTGATAGCTATCATTGATTTGTTCGCAGGTATGTCTAACCAATTTACTAAAACGTTGTATCCTATTATGCCTCCATTTTGTAAATGAGCCTCCGGTGGTTGCCATTTTAAATGTACTGTTGTTCCGTTTACGATGAACATTTCGATATTTGTCGGTGGACCATCAGGCACTGAAAATAATGTGATTACTGTAATATTCAATAAAATCTAATACAATAAATCAAAATATAAGAAATAAATGAAATAAATACCATCATCTAATGTTTGTGCAGTCCTTAAATTGGAAGGCTTTCCCTCGAATTTCTTGTAGAAAGGCACCAGAAAGAATTCATATTGTGTATATTTTCTGAGCGACGTTATTTCATATCCAGACACATCATTAGAATGCAGAATAGTTTTCATCTCGTATTCAACAGTCGTATTATCTAAAGGCCTGAAGTATATAAAAAGTCCTTCCAAGTGGAAGAAATTCAGTATTTCCCACATTAGTTTGATCGTTTTAGAATCAATAGGCGTTGCTTCGATAAGTTCAACGATATTGTCGGTCATTATATTTTTACGATATTCGGTGTTATTCGAGAATATTCCACTGTCCCACAGTGAATACGAATCTCCGATCGTGACTGGATCTGAAAGTGGACTAGGTCCAGACACTCCATGCGAATTTTCAGCTCTCACTATGAACATGTAAGTAATACCCGGCACCAAAGACTTTACCACATAGTGAGTTTGATGCACTCGTTTAGAAACAATTACCCACGCT
This sequence comes from Calycopis cecrops, assembly GCA_001625245.1. Classification (NCBI taxonomy): domain Eukaryota; kingdom Metazoa; phylum Arthropoda; class Insecta; order Lepidoptera; family Lycaenidae; genus Calycopis; species Calycopis cecrops. The sequence continues at coordinate 1,147,367 of LUGF01046245.1, read as the reverse complement.
TGCGAGTTTCTTGGAGTGTAATTACCGGAAAGATTCTCTCTAGAAAACACCTCGATTTGGTATCCCAATATAGACGAAGATCCAATTTTATTATTCTGGTTCCAAGACAAAGTCACGCTTGTTTCTGTTACATTATGTATTTGTGGCTTTGTGGGTGGTCCAGGTAACGCAGACACGTCGGCTGCTCTGAAGAAATGTATGTTTGGATTAGTGGGACTATCAACAATTAACTTCCCACTCCATACATATTTCCCGTGGTGGGAGGATGCAACGCACGTGTACGTTCCACTATCGACCTTATCTAAATCTCTTAGCATCAGTGTCCCATCACTAGAAATATTTCTTCTATTGTTTTGTATTAACGCTTCCCCTTCGAAATACCATGCAACGATTGGCTCAGGTGTACCGATCGCCGTGCAGGGGAAAACTGCAATCGATTTTAAAGGTAACGTTTGATTTGAGGGTCCGCTTGTAATTATGGGCGGTGGCCGGTCATCGTCTGACGTCACACTGAGCTTCCCTCTTACAAATGAGCTGCCAGCGAAATTGACAGCCGAACACACTATAGAACTCCCACTGTTCCTTTTCGTGGTGCTGTTTATTGTCAAGACCGTGACGCCGTCGATCACGGCTGAAGCATGATATTGGCCTCTAGAAGTTCCTGGTATGATGATAGTTCTATTGCCTTCTAAGCTCCAATAGATAGTTGGTTCTGGTTTGCCAGAAGATTTACAAGTAAATGTAGCACTTGATCCGCTTTCTACAATTACTAAACTCGGCTTCAAACTGACCCAGGGTGGATCTAAAACAATGGATATATTTTATATTTGCTCTAATCCTATGTATTTATAAAAAAATATTTTAATAAGAATAATTTCAAATCAAGAGAAAATCAAGAGTTTTATACATCATCGATAAAAAAAAATATTTCCAATAACATTATTTTAAAGGATTATAATATTACTGTGGTTAATTTAAATTTTATTGCGTGAGGATTAAAAAACGAGGGTTCTTTATATTACATAACTTATCAGACTCGTAAAATGAAAACATAAGGTCAACTAATTAATAAACCACAGCTTAAAAATATAAATTAATTTAATTTTAAGAAGCGAAAAGTTCGAACAAATCCCAACATGTAGAAATCTAAATTGACCTACCGTATATTGTTAGAAACCCGCTACCGCTAACAGTTCCGACGGTGTTGCCAGCCTCACACGTGTACTCTCCCTCGTCACCTAGAATGACGTTGTCGAGTCTAAGGCTCCTGTCATCTAGGACTTTGACACGCTCGAGTGGCATGTTCCGCCCTCCCGCCGTCCGCCGCCAGAACACGTCGGGCAGAGGATCGCCGCCCACTCTACACTGGAACGTGACGCTGCCTCCCGTCTGGGCGATTATGTCTTCAGGGCCAGCGATTAAATACGGTTTAACTGTTGGGAGAGTACAATCAATGTTACAACAAGTGAATATGTTACTAGTAACATATACAAAAACAGTATCGTATACCTTAAAACTAGCTTAATGTTGCTACTGTGAAGGAACAAATAGAAAATTACTTTGACAAATTTCATTCGAGACAAAATCTAACAATTTAGTATTAAAATAATGAGTGACATTAGTGTATTTACACAAGCTTAAGCATGTCTGTTTTTAGTCCAAGTTTAAGTACGGGTCTATGTCATTAATACGAATTCACTATGACTGAACAAAACTTGAAATGAATATTTATTTTCAGCTAAATAAACAAGCTATATCCTATAGGTAAAGGTACATTTACAAACAGTTGAACTCACTGTGTATTTTTAGCGTAGCAATCGCCGACTCTCTCGTGCCCGCTGCATTTCTAGCTACACATTGATATCTGCCTGCATCCGATTGTCTAGCGTCCTGTATCACAAGACTGCCACCGTCAACTAAGTGAGTTCTGTAACAATGGTTATTAGGTTAGGATAGCTATTTCAAAGCAGATTAATTAAAAAGCACCAGCCTATTACTAGGTATAGCTAGGTATTATAAATGATAAAAATATATTCACTCTTTTAAGCCAAAACGAACAAATGGATTATGAGAAAATTTGGAACATATATAGATCCCACAATCTGGAACATAATAATACTTTTTAACCCGAAAAAAGAAAATAAATGATTCTCTTGGGATAGATTTTACGACTAGTAATACAAAATTATGTCCGTAAATTCACACCAATACTGTGCAAGAAGAAACCTCGATTCCTCGACGTTTAACCCTAACATAGAACAATAGTTAAAATTAAAGCAAAAAAATACTTAAATCCTTATTGTGATTGAATCTAAATGAGTAAATAGTCTTTTATTACTTTAATAACATGTTGCTAAGTCATTCGTATGTGGGGCGGAATAATTGTATGGAGATTAAACATCTAATAAGGGGCCCCGGTAAGAACTATTCAAATTTTTACTTGATTGCTTGTCGAGCTCTCCAAATATTCCCTTCTCTTATTACTTTGATGTGCTCACCCTACTGTTAATTATTTTGCTCACAATACTCGCACTCTAGCGTCGAGATGATACCTAATACCTAACCCTACTCGTGAAAATTCAGAGACACGCTCGGAGAACCTCTTCAATGGAGAATATATTTTCCTTACCAACTATAGTTTTTGAGGAGGAGTTATAATAAAACGTCCTTATCTAGTATTTTATTAATATATTTGTACATCTAATTTATAGATATATGAGTGTCTATTTATGGTATTATTACTTGACATCTGATGACTGATTATGATGGATGTAATAAAGTCAATTGATAGAAGAACCAGGTACTTTTATGGTACAAATCAGCTCAAAAGTTTACAAATTATTTCTAAATTTAGATCACAATTTTGTAAATAAAAATTCTCATTTTGTATTAGATACAATCTTTATCTTTACTTTTTTACGTAACATTTGTAACTTTGTCCGTTCTAACAAACCCACAATGAAGAACAATTTAAAAGAATAGGAGAGTCTCGAATATTCTTCCATCAAATTTAAAAGTACTCTTAAAACTGCTGTCTTCGAGTGGCCCTGATCTCAAGCATTCGTAACCCGAAACTTTAGTATTTTAATATCTCTTGCGGTAAAGAAGGAGGATAAAGTACTTTTTAATTAAATACGACTTATTGAAAGATAGTGCGCTTTTATTTTATGAGTATATAAAAAATGTTAACAAGTTCTTCACTATTAAAAAAAGATACTAAAAATTATTTTTAATTTCTACTTTTTACTTACTTCAATAAGAGGATCGCATTTGTCGCTTGTATTTACGAGTTATTTCAGCTATTTAAAATTAGCAGAATAATGAGTACAACTTTGTAAAGTTACTATTTCACTGTTAGGGCAATATATTTATTTAAAAAAAAATATTTGAATAGATTGCGTCAATACGAACATTACTAACCTGAATTGTGAAATACGGCAATCATGAATATTTATAATGATGAAGATAACATATTAGGTACTTAGCAATCTAGATGGAACAGCGGGATAGAGAGGACAAAAAGGGGTCCTGTATCTTCATATCGATAGGTTACAATAGTTGATAGGTTACAAATATTGATGTTTTTTTTAAATAAAACAAGAACTATTGAAAAAGTAACAACGTTAAAAACTTACCTTGAATCGCTATCCAAGTGTAAAATCATGTTGTTTTTCTTCCAATAAACCGTTGGTTCCGGCGAGCCTCTTGGCGGTGAACATTCTAGAATAACAGTTTCTCCCTGCGCCGTCTGCGTCGTCACCGGCTCAAGTCGAAACTCTTCACGGAGGACTGGGAACAAACAAATAACCTATTAGCGGTAGTGGAGTTACACGATCTTGTTTATCGGTCTATGCTAATACGGTCTTTTTTATAAATCTTTATAAGAACCGCAAAAACACATTTTCTCGCCTTTAGGTAAAAGAAAAGAAGAAGAGAAAACCGGCCAAGTGCGAGTCGGACTCGCGCATGAAGGGTTCCGTACCATTATCTACTTATACTACTACTACACTGTATAATAAGACGAAAAAATTCGAAAAAATCACGTTTATTGTATGGGGGCCCCCTTAAATATTCATATTATTTATTTTTTTAGTATTTGTTGTTATAGCGGCAACAGAAATACACCATCTGTGAAATTTCAACTGTCTATCTATCATAGTTCATGAGTTACAGCCTGGTGACAGACGGACGGACGGACGGACGGACGGACATCGGAGCCTTAGTAATAGGGTCCCGTTTTTACCCTTTGGGTACGGAACCCTAAAAAACGGAATGCAGAAAAGACATTTTCATGACTGCCGACGCCCATAGACATCTGCATAGAGACTATACAGATGCGCTGCCACCTTTCTCCTCCCACCTCCATGGGCCACCGGCTACTTACACACCGCACGAAACGCGACAGCACAGCTGTCACTTCCCGCCGGTCTCGTGTAAGCGAGAGGTACCTACCCGGTCGTGCCGGCCCAATTCGGCTGCATGCAAGCATGCAGTGTGACACTACCTATTACTATATTACACTATTAAAAAACAATTTCGTCTATTGTATAATCGGGGCAGCTAGAAGTGAGAACCTTTTAATGACCAATAGAGCCCAGGGACATTTGCCTTGTCATCATCACTAGCCGAAGATGTCCAGTGCTGGACACGCCTCCCCCAAAGAGCGCTAAAGGTTACGATTACCAGCCACTGGCATCCAGCGAGTCTCCGCCACCTTAACCAAGTCATCAGTCCACCTTATAGTTGTGTCTGAAAGTCACAAACCACACGAATCGCAACAGCAAAGCTCCCAAAGGTTGTATTATGCGAGCGCGACCTCCCCGGTTGGCTTGATATGGTTGGCTTAGAACATACACATTTATTACAAAAGTAGTAGTAGTAGTAGTAGTAGTAGTAGTAGTAGTAGTAGTAGTAGTAGTAAAGTAGTACCTGCAACGTGCAGTGTTGCGTTGCGACTCCTGGCAGTTCCGTACGTGTTGGTGGCCTCACACCAATATACACCAGCATCCGAGTGGGCTCTCCCGTGCGTCGCTCGCAAGAAGAACAACCCCCCAGCCGGCAGCAGACTCCTGTGCGTGTCCGACACCACCAGCGCGCCAGCCTTGTACCATCGTATGGTGGGCGCCGGGGAGCCACCGGCGCGGCAGTTCAGGGTGGCTGGTTGGTGGCGCGCCACAGTCACGTCTAAGGGTTGCTCGATGATGTAGGGCGCTTCTCCGTTCGCCATGTAGTCATCGCTGAGACCACCTTCCAGTGATCCTAGGACAAAAGTTTATTTTATTAATATTATAGTAACGAAATGTTTTCTTATTATAAGGGGGGAGTAGTTGGGTTATTTTCATGACTTCCGACGCCCATAGACTTCCGGATAAAGGTATATACAGATACGTTGGGTACTCTTCTTTCCCTTCCCCTCCATATACCACCGGCTATACGCAGCACACGAAACGCGACAGCAAATCTGTCACTACGCCGGTATCGTGTAAGCGAGAGGTTCCTCCCCAGTCGTGCTGGCCCAGTTCAGCTGCATGAAAGCATTTAGCATGGCACTACCTCTTACTGATTGAATTGAATTGAGTAAATAATATACATTTTACACAATACAAATACATTGCTTTACGTTTCGGACGACTGGATGCGATAATTCACTATCAAATTCAGCCTTAATTATTTAAGGTCAATAAATATTTGAAAAATGTATTACAAAATTTCTCAAAAGTAGTTTTAAATGAAATATATATTATGCAGTTCACCAAATGTTATTATGCGTGTTATATAACAAAGGAAAACAGTATGTCTGTATAGTATTTTTGAAAGTACCTCTAATCGTTAAAAAGAAAGCTTACAGGTAGTATTTAAGGAGTTGTAGGCAATATTTGTACATAAAGTAACTAGTTTATGTCAGTATCGCGTATGGCTTACATGTGTGGAGCTGCTCAATTAACGCACCGTACTTATGTATGCACACGCTAATGCGTGTAGGAATTTTACCACTACATTACGATTTTGCGAAGGCGAACAGTTTACTAATCAAATATTTAAAACTCGAACGCCGACAAACGCTGCCGCGCGAACGTGTCCAAAGCTCTAAGCAAGTAATATGTCAACGCCTCAAATATATTATTACCACATTACTACTTAATTTGGAAATAGGTTCAATGATTTTGTAGTATGAGAGGCACAAACGAGCAGTCTGCAACTTTTGATTACTACTAACGCGCGTGGATATGCACATAATTATTGTTACGATGTGTTCATTCCCGCTGAAGCTGCAAAGCACGTACTGGACGAAACTCGACAATATAGCTGTCAGAAAACGATGGTATCATGTTAACGAGCGGTACCAGAGGCGGGGTAATTTGGACTGCAACAAATACTCGTATACTTACAAAACAATTCCGTTACTGAGAGACAACACTCAGCCCTAACTACTATACCTAAAAACTTGGGTAGGTACATGCCAAAAGTATGTCCATGCATTTTAAGAAATTCAATTTCTAAGCGAGTGAATTAGAGGTTGAAGTTTATGTGGAATATCGGTGATTTCGTTCAAATTAAAGGTGAAACCTCCAAAGGGTGAAACCGCGGGCACAGCTACTGCAGTATTACAATACCTCCTACTAAATAGATGTAATATAAGTCATTATAACACGTATTTGTGTCACGCACAATATATTAAATGCCTATTTGTCGATGGCTATGCAAGATAATAGGAAATTAGGGGTTAGTTTCATAGTTTTATAATGACAATAATAATATTTGATATCTGATATTTATATCTACCTAAATTTATTTTTAAGTGCTTCTTCAATCACTTGAATCTGTTAATGATACTAAAAAGGGTTCATTAGTATTAATATAAAAGTATAAATAAATAAGTACTAAGAAAACATTTTCCCCCTACAAAAATGCTAATTTATTCTATGAAACTCTTCAAAATATTGCAATTTACTGAACAACACTCAATGTAAACATTTAATACAAACCACACAGCATTGTTTTAAACCATAAACAATATTTTAGAGCCTAATAAGTACATTATTATGTGAAGTATGTCGTTCTCGGTTGCTTTAGAGCCGCGTACCATAATAATAGACCGTAAACATAGGCTGGCGTCCCCCAAGGACTGGGCCCTCACTGTTTTACAGTGTTTACAACGAAAGGCGCAGATGTTAGTTTTTGACACTTCAATTGATGTATGTCTATTGTTGTCGCGCAAGCCATTATTACCTACGCTAAAGCTGAGTCGCAAAAAAAGCTTCGTTTTACCTAAACGGACGGTTTTATTCCCGATGTAATACGGTGTAGATATAACGTGCAAATATTTTTATATTTAACGAGTTTAATTATATGTTTGTATAGATATAATAATTGTATATTAACATGTAGATGCAGCGAATAAGTAAAATATGAGGAAAATAACAGATACTATTTATATATTTAATTATCAGTTTTACCTGATTATAGCTCTCATTAAACCATTTTTTTTACGTTTATAACTTATATTTTTTGAACCGTTTTATTTAAACATATCTACATCAAATTTTCTTGCAATTACAAGACCCGTACAGTACACTAATAAGAGCTACTATCATGAACACATTATGTAATTACTAGAAAGATAAAGTTATGATCTCACAATACAAGACAAAAGTTTTATCTTATTGTATTTTCGTAAACATTAAGATATTCTATTTGTTACGTACAAGCCACAGTTTCATATCATTCTATTATATTTTATATCAATGGCAGAGGATTTTCTTTTTGTAACAGAACACGGATTAGTCCTATTGTGCAAAATAATTGTGTTTATCTATTCACGTGTCTCAACATTGTGAATGCGGTGTGAGTCGATACAGCTAATCTATAATCGAATCTATCCACTCCTTTGTTTCGGTTCTTTTATTTTTGGTGTCTGTATATCGATAGACGTGGTTGATATGCATAAAGTTCGGTTTTGAACAAATATTTTGATGTGTTGAATATTTTTTTTTATTTTAGCTGAATTTAAATATTTTGAATTGAAATTGAAATTATAGCTGAACTCTATCCCGCTTCGACGGACTAACGTTATTTTACATGTTAGACGCGTTTTGACGCTTTAATTTCCTTGCCTGTAAATAATAAGAATTTATAAGAACTCTGAGAAACAATAAAAAGTGTAAACAAAACTGACTTATATGTTATCCTTAATCTCCTTGCTCCTTGTCTTAAAAGTGTATAACACTTTTTTTATAGTATAGAGGGGCAAACGTGCACTTTGTTTAAATGGTATAGGGGAGCTACGAGTAGTCAGAGCCATTTTCATGACTACCAACGCCCATAGACATTCGCATAGAGGCTATACAGATGCGCTGCCCTCCTTTCTCCTCCCACCTTTATGGACCACCAGCTACTTACACTCCGCACGAAACGCGACACTACAGACTAATAGACTAGACTAATAAATAATTATAATTATTGAAATCCAGAGCTTTCTAATAATATTCACTGCTCGATCTCATAACATCGAGTATTTAAAATCTTAAAAAATAGATGATTATTTCATAAATAAGTTCGGTATATTTTTAACTTGTCAAATCACTTTATATGACTATCTAATCCTA
>LUGF01046245.1:1097059-1136935 GCA_001625245.1 Calycopis cecrops | reverse complement strand
GTGGAAGTTGTAGCTATTTTGACGTCGAGCATACGGATACACGGCGGCGACAGTAAAGATTCTTTCCAAGTTTGTTTTCTCAGCGATCCGGCTTGGACAGTTGGAATATCAAAGTTAAAGTTTCTATCTATGACATCTATAAAATGTATTTATTCAACGACGGAAATGATTACGGACTGTCTCACAAATGGTCTTATATTTTGATAAGGAAGATTTTCGATGTTTTACCGTTGAGAATCAATATCAGTCTTTGTCTTAGGTTTATTCCAACGACAGCTGAATTTACAGTAATTCGTACTTGATTTTTATTGACAAAACATGAAAAAATCGGAAAATATTTCATGGTTACAATATGTGCTTAAATTGAAAAAGTTATGCACCGATTCAAGTTAAAATGATACACAAAATAGCGGGATTCCCGGACGATGCTTCATTAAAATGATTTTTTTAATAATGTAAGGGACATCGGCGTTGGCAAAGGTACGGTTTGCAAAACGTTACTTATCTGATCGAGATACATAAAAAGACGGAGATGATCCCTGCCCAAGATAAACTGCGCTCAGTTGACATCTGCATTACATAAATAACGGGTCCACCGTTCCTTATTGAAACGTTATAATTTATATCCAACAGAAATAACCTTTTTGTATGAACTTCCGTTTTGGGCTTTTCAGTTGATTGTTAAGCGTTGGACTATATTAGCCCTTAAATTATGGACCCATTCAATAGAGAATAATTATACTTACGATCTAATCTAAGGGCATTTTAGGAGTATTATATTGTTGGCCTTCGCTCACAAAACCCTCAAACAGTTCCCCTATTTAAGTGCAGTCTCTCTGTTCTCGCCCACATAGAGGAGGTTGGCACACAACAATCGGTTATAAAACCTCGATGTTGTAATAAATTTAAAAAAAACATGGCATAAAATATAGGTTACAATGGCTGACATGGGTTATTTAAAACGGACGGGACGAGTTAGATATATAATAAATTCATCCAGCTACGTACACGTAATATCAGCCTTTTTACGTCCCATGGGCTCGCGCGTCCTTTCAAAATTATGAATGGCAGGACATGATAAAATTCTTTAGTAGATATACTAGCTACATATTGTATTTTTTTTTGTAGTATAAGAGGCAAACGAGCAGTCGGAGCCATTACTACTACCGACGGTCATAGACATCCACATAGAGTTTATACAAAGCGTTGCCCTCCTCCAACCTCCACAGGCTACCTCATGTATTCTATATTGGATAATACAACTCAAAGTCCACCGATCCTAAATGTTTGAACAACAAATGTCATAAAGCGAACACGCCGTGAATTAAAAAGTCTAATGAAGCCATTCTAAACCAGACGATAGAATTGTAAAACAAAGAGAGCAAATAAGATGTGACGAAGATGGTATTTTTATATCATTAATTATGTCACACGCTAATATGCCTTCGAAGCCATCGGTTCCAGACGCTTCGATAAACTACATAGTCATAATAAATATTCATAAATCAGATGGATATCAATGATATCAATTTCGGATATCGTTGAGCACAATGACTCTATACTTTATGGGCATTGTGAGTACCATCGATTGAATATTTTTTTTTTCAAACTTTTCACGCGGCATTCATCATGCATAGGACACAAAAGATAGGCGTTATTTGACATTAGCTTAACTTCTTTACGCTTTAATAACCGCCTGGGGTGATCTTTTTATACCGTGAACCATAGACTAAAATAATTATTTATAATAGACATAACTAACCGTAGTACGACAGTGTCGCCGTTCGGAATTAATGTGTGCTACGGTCGTAAAGTCGCCAGATGCAAAGCAAACGACGCATGTGGGTTTTGTTAACATAATGATTTTTGTCAATAAGTTACGCGCTTTTTATAGCCCTGTATGTGTGTTTTGTGACATCTTTAATCGGTTGGCGCCAAAAAATACTATCAGGTTTGTTCCGACAAATTTTACGCCATAGCCATTTTCGTTCTTAGTCTCTCAAACGGTTAATAAAAGTCTTCCCTAGCCTTCCATCTTTTAAAAGTTCCTTTGCAGCATTGGGACCAAATGGAGCGTCTGCGACCAGAAATGTCTGTCTATAGACGGAGCTTAGTTGCAGCTGTCCTGTCTCTTTTTTTTGGAGTCCGAATAACTCAGCGAATGGTGATCGGGCAAGTGGGCAAGGCCTATGTTTCTCCGCATGTCGTAAGCATTCCACCTTAATCAGCTTAGCATACATTAATTAATACATCAATAAGGTAACAAATAGTATACAACTATCGTACTTATTATGTATCAAGCAAGCCCAAAATCAATAACGACTATGAAGGAAAAATATTTGTACAAAACCGCGTAAACAACATCTCGCTCACTTTCAATTTTTCACGTCAAAAGTTAACACCCCAAATAGATATCCTGCAATTAGTGAGTAGTGACAAATTGGGCCAATACAGTTCAAACAACACGGCAAGTTTGGTTTCGCTAAGTGGCTCCACAAATCTTAGATGGTACGGTGTGGCACTAAATATCGAATTGTGGGGGACGCGACCCCAGGGGAGGGTGAGGCTATTAGCGCTGCTTGAACTTTGACTTTGCTATGAATTCTTGATGGCGATGCAACACATGGAGTTTATTTTCGATGATAGACAAATCTTATGTCTTATTCTATGACAAAAATTAAAGATTGAAACCCTCTTTAGTTTTCTCGTTGCATTATAATTGTTTCGTATCGTACAATTAACGTTAAGTGTAGTTTTATTTTATTCGATACAAACATAAACAAGCATTTAATCAAGTTCAGTTAAATTTATTCTTTTAGGATTTATGGTGATTGATTGCTTATGTTAATTATGAATAAAAGTTGAGCACGCTTGTGTAATTATTTCTGATTTTATAAATTTATGATTAAATCAAATATTTAATAGTGATCTTTAAATCCTGATTTTTATTTAAGTTAATAATAATAATAAACTTAAAAAAAATATATATATCATTATTGTAAATATAATAACTTAAAAAAATCGTAAATTACTGTTGATTTAAATATAACAATTCTTGTCGATACATAATATAACAATGATTTTTTTTATATTTGTGTGGTGTATGACCTCACCAGCTTATACTAGTTCTATACGTTTATACAGGCACAAGTATAGTAGTAACTCGTAACATATTAAGAGACCTATCTTTCTATGTATATTCAGTCAAGAACAAAAATACCGTCAAGAATTATTGGCATGTGGATTCCAAAATGTACTTTATTGTTGGTTAAGTTTCTTGACGATAATGCTTACTTACCTAGACAAAATAGTCCCAGAATGGAGGTCACCACAGCCAACCTGTCCATAATGGTGGCTCAATACCACATAATAATGTTATTGAGCTGTGTTCCCGCGGGGCCTATCGATCGTGGAGGTTCATCATCTGTAACAAAGAGAACAAAGTTAAAATATGTTGGTATTTTTTGAAAATTATGGAATTACTAGCTGCGCTCCGCGGATTCATCCGCGTAAATTTCGATCCCGTGAAAAATGGAAAATCATCCCATGGCATCCCATGGGAGCATTTTTTCCGGATAAAAACTATCCTATGTGTTGTAATCCAAGTTACTCTATGTGTGTGCCAAATTTCATAAAAATCGGTTCAGCAGCTTTTGCGTGAAGGAGTAACATACAAACAAACAAATAAACAAACATACAAACTTTCGCATTTATAATATTAATAAGACAAAAATGAGATGGCAGAGGTCGAGCCACGCTGCATGCATGCAGCCGATTTAAGCAGGCATGAACGGGGAGGTACCACTCGCGCGACACGAGATGCTTTGCTCTCTCGTTTCGTGCTGTGTAAGAAGCCAATGGCATATGTAGGGGAGGAGGAAAGAGGGCAACATATCTGTACAATCTTTATGCAGATGTCAATGGGCGACGTTAGTCATGAAAATGTCTCCGATTTCTTGTTTGCCCCGAATAATATAATATTAATAACAAAAATATAAAATATATTTAATAAAAAAAGAGAAAAAAGACTAATATGAGATGAAATTAAGAGCCCCCTCTCACTCTTGAACACACGCTATACCAAACGCTACATCATGTTTATCACTATGTGACTGATATGTCTTAGATTGCGCCAGTCTAAATCAGCGACAATGTAGCATAATGCCTACGTGTAGCAACACCACGTATTGCGTATTATGCTCTTGTCTCTTAATGTTAACATTTTTTTAAATTGTAGTAAAAGGGGCCAAACGAGCTGTTGGTGCCATTTTACAACCGACGCCCATTGGCATACGCATATAGGTTATATAGATGCGTTGCCCACCTTCCTATTCTCTCCTTCATGGGCCACCGGCTACTTACAAACCGCACGAATTTTTGCAAAGCAATTTGGCTACATACAGCGTGGCACTACCTCTTACTGAAAACATTAGCATAGATTACTCGAAAAACACGAGAAACCGAACAGTGCATTCCAAATCGTTATCTCTGAAATTCTCAACAACAACAATGATAAATAATATATATTTACAATATCAAAGCTCCTCGTAAACATGTCTTGAGGAGATATGGCGCTCTTAATGTTCTTTTATCGCTTTCACAATATGTTATTTTTAAATTCTTCAGCTCTCGCTGAAATATCACTGCTATTATCTAAACCCATTTCCTTTATTTTCGTATTGGATTTGAACTCGAACTCATAACAAACCAATGAGATCACTTAAACTTTGACAGCTGTAATATATTTGAAGTGACGTCTCCTTTTCTGTTCGAATTGACGTCAATATTGGATAGAAAATGTCCGCCGCCGGCGGAACGCAAAATTAAAAAATTACTGGAATATAAATTGCTTCACATGTCCCGTTTAATGCTTCACTAAAGAGACAGTAACTGAAAACAGGAAACAAACTAGTAAATTGTATCTTAAATATCGCAATTCGTTTAAATATCATAAATTTCCATAACATCGTGACTGTGAAAACAATATGGAGGTTTCTGGTTATTGTGTTATTTAGGTCGAATACTAACGTCAACTGTACAAACAACATTCGTATAAAGAAGATGATAAAAGTCTAAACTCGAAATTCTACGATATTTATAAATTTTCATTGTTTGTGGTGGTGCAATCTTGAATCTAAATTTACGATTGTTATGTTTTCAGATAACAGCAAAATATATTTATACTGCTAAATCATAAAACTACAAATAGAAGTGCTTTTCTTTGTTTGTTGTAGCCGCCAATTGTTAAGATCTAATTTTAATTAATCCTACATAATTAAATGAACGCAACGTTTTTTTGCATGTTTCGTCCTTGCGGATAGGCTAGGATTTTGAGACTTAGATACCTCTTCTTCAGTCATTCGTTTAGCATTTAATGACATTTTTTTTAAGGGCCCACCACTCGTTCCCACCGCTGCTACTCCTGTGTCGCCAGGATCAACAGTGGCAACCACAACTTTATTTAATTACATTGTCTTTTTCCCTTCTTAAGTGTTTTCAGTTTTATAACAGCTGCTATTTTGAATAACACATCGTTTTACAAAAAAAACACGACCACTTCAACAAATGTATTTGTGTTTAATGTAATTTCACCAAGATCACTTTAGATCAGATCATATTCAGCACAGAGAGTTGTGCGGGTAATATCTATCTAGTCGTAACCCTTATTCAATTGGCTTATTGCTTCCACGAATATGACCCCGATTGAACATTTGAATGGCTCAAATTACTCCGCTTGATTATGTTTGATGTGTACTTCCGTTACGGTTATGATATTGATAATTTCGAGAAGGCGACACGTGTGAATTACCAAGGTTGGGCATAGAGTAATTATGTATTAGAGTAATCATATGCCCAACCTTAAACATCATCACGGTTATCGATTAACCTAAAAATATATTACGACTTTGCGAATAATTTTCTTATGAAAAACAGTAAATTTTCAGACCTATATTTTTTTATTTTAGAGAATTAAACACTTGTAGTAGATAAATTACAGCCTCAAACTCTGTCTTAAGCATTTTTCAATACATAAATTTACCAATAGAAACAATATAAAGTACAATGTATGGTACATATTATATTATATTATAACAACTGGTTAAGTAGAGCAGATCATTTCAAATATTATCATAGCAATGTTGTACTATTAAAGCTTTCTCCAAGAAATAAAAACTAACATAAAGATTTAACACAAAAAGAAAAAAGAATTGCAGATAGAATTAGCATTTTTATACTAAGAAATACCAAAGAAAGCCAGGTCAAATACCATTCCTACTTATTTAACTTAGGTGTTAAGTGCTACCTATTAAACTAGCTTAAACCATTCAAATGCGTTGTACGTTTGAGCATTTCTCTTATCTTCTGGTGGTAAAGTAACCACTACCATTTAGTAAATGAATAGCGCGGAGCGAATGCTTTACGTGTCAGTGTCAGAGGGGCTTGAGTGTGTGGTTTTTGCGGTGGAATGTGAAAATACTCGATGGTCTGGCAATTTTCAATTGCGGCAATTTAAAAGATCTTTTTCAATTGGTAAAATAATTTGTCATTGTAGAAAATATAGCGAAACGCGCTTACGGTGCTTATGTACTCACTATACAATATACATATAGAGTCCTGATTGTCCCTTTTTTTCCTTAGAACTTAGCATCAGAACCCCAATAATGACGTGTCAGTTGAGCAAACTTTAGTTACTGAGGATAATGTCAGCTCTATTTTTTTAAACACTTTAGCAAAACTTGGTCGAGCCAATGACAAAGAAAAAGGAAAGTGGAAAGCCACAAAGAAAAGAAACAAAAGCAATAAAGTGAAACATCAAGTTATGGGAACTTTGTTGCAAACTTTTCATTTTAAATTTGAAATGCAAAGTGAACCTGACATGTTTATGGGCGTAGTTTTGAAGTTTTAAACTTGTAGGTTCTAGTCCTATTTCGTTTTATTCTTTTTACATAAATAATTTTAAGAAAAATAAATAATTTCGTAAGAGGTACCTCTTGCTTACACGAGACGCGCGTTCGCGTTTCGTGCGGTGGGTAAATTGCTGGTGGCCCATGATGGTGGGAGGAGAAATGAGAGCAACGCATCTGTATAACCCTATGCGGATTGCGGATGTCTACTGGCGTCGGTAGTCATGATAATGGCTCCGACTGCTCGTTTACCCCCTTATATTATAAAAAGAAAAAAAAGCTACTCAACTTTTATTTTATTAATAATTATTTAAAATTAATTTAATAATTTAAATAAATATATCAATATAATATTATAATGAGAATAAGTCGTTTCATGGCATAAGATTTTTCACATTCACATTTTACATCGAACAAAAAAATCTTTTTTATATAAATAAGATTTAAGTTAACGTGTCGCCATTATGTTTCTACAGCGTTCAGATTTTTTTGTCCTCTCATTTTATGGTCCGTTGATAAAAGCGTATCTCATAATAAGGTTCAGTAGTAGCCGTCGGAGATAAGAAAGACGCGAGATATAAATTAAGAGGATTACAAGACAGCCAATAAATGTGTTTTGTTTGTAATGATAAGATATATCTTGCTACTTCGCAAGCAAAATGATTAAAGGTGAAAATTATGATCCTATTTTAAGAAAAAAGATTTCGATATAATTTTTAATGGGTCAAAAAGACAAGCGATTTTTAGGAGAGATGGGATGGATGATGGGATGAGAATGATATATGGGAGTGGGTCGGTATGATTACAAGTCACCACAGCAAACGGATGTTAATGCAGTAGCTAATTACAGTGGGAAGAGGGAAGGAAACAACATGTTATATGCATAACAATTGTGAGCAAAGCTGTGAACAGGAAGTGGGAAAGGATAGACTAGATCGAGGTCAGCGGCGATGGGAGAGGCCTATGTCCAACAGTCACTGCAATTGGCTGATGATGATGAAGATGATGATTATGATAATGATGATGATGATGATGAATTGTGTGGTTGTATATGGGTGGCGGTTAGTAAACAAGTCCAAAAAGTTAGTAAACAAAATTCAACCAAACGTCTTCAACTTTTCAAGTGCTTCGACGTAGTATAAAAATTAATAAATGCCCTAAAAACTAAAAAAATCAAAAAACGTTGTTCTCGCAAACCACAGTAAGACGGCAAGAATATTCCTTCACTACAGCTTTTTTTTATGGTATAGGGGGCAAACGAGTAATCGGAGCGATATTCATGACTTCCAACGCCCATAGACATCCGCATAGGGGCTAAACAGATGCCTCCTTTCTCCTCCCACTTCCATGGACCACCGGCTACTTATACACACAGCACAGCTGTCACTTTACGCCGGTGTAAGCGAGAGGTACTTGCACGGTCGTACATGGATGCACGCAGTGTGGCACTACCTCTTACTTAACAGTGTTTATCGAGTTTATTCGGCAGTGCCGAAGAAACCCGGTAAACAGATGATGATGATTAATTAGAACTTCCCATACTATTTCGATAAATGGTACAGCACTAACGATATTGCAATAAGTAAACTGAATCAGTCTGTTTATTTTCATCGTAATAAGCTAATGTATCGAGACCGACCATCCCTATTATATCGAATGGAACTTCATTAGTCCCATTTCAATTGAGAATCGATTTTCAAATTCGCTCATTAGTGCTGTTGAATATTAGTGCGAATTTAGTTCAAAATTTCACTTGTAATAGCTTTAGAAGGAAGTGCCAATCAGTGTGTACTTTGTGGAAATTAAGCCTGAGAATCGATACAAGAAGTGTAGACTTTGTGTTGTTACTACACGAAAGTAGTAAAGAGTTTTCTTTACAATAGTAAAAAATTATTGCACTTCTCAGTATATACATATTATCAAATTGAACATGTAAGAATGTTTTGATTAACGCAATATCATTTTCTATTTCCTCCCCATTATACCTAATACAATTTCACTAAAGTAATTTTCATAATCGAACATTTTTAACTAAATGATTGTTTCTATTTTTGGCGCTGGTATTTGTATAACAAACAAAGTCATCAAAATATAAATTACAAAACCCCAAAATAAAAACATATACGAAATAAAATTTAATAAATAGCGGACGTAGTCGCGGGTTTGAGCTAGTTAAAAAATTGAACTCTTCACCTCTTGATTGTTATACTAACCGTAGTTTATTTTAACAGCATGTTAAGCTTTTGTCTATAAAAAAATAAACATTTGATTTTGGAATTTACGATTTCTCACGCACACATGTCCAGTTAACGGTTAACCAAAACAAGCCAAGGTTAAGTTCATAATTTATTGCCACTTGAACGCTGACGGGTCGCCACTCCAACGTATGTGCCTGTACCATAAACAATGCCGCCATTTTGTGGGACTCCATTAAATATTACTAGCTGCGCGCCGAGTATTCGCTCGAGTTGTATTTGGATTTGGCCATGGTCTTACATGCAGCATTTACAGATTAACACAAGCTTACTTCGCCAAATGCCCACTTTGGAAACCAGTTACCTATCTAGTAGTTCTTAAAGAAGATTCATAAGAAAATTAAATAAAGAAAATTATAAGAAACTGGATAGTCTTTAAAAGTAGACTAGACCGATTAAATATTTCTTCCACTTTAGAGTTGATAACAAAAAAAAAATTAATCGACGACTTCATTTAGCAGATACCTGAGTAAGAGGTACTGCCATGCTGCATATATGCATGTAGCCGAACTGGGCCGGCATGACCGGGGAGGTACCTTTCGCTAACTCGATTCTGGTGTAAAGTAACAGCAGTACTATCGCATTTGGTGCGGTAGGTAGTAGTAGCCGGTGGTCCATGGAGTTGGGAGGAGGAAGAGGGGCAACTCATCTGTAGTCTATATGCGTATGTCTTCGGTAGTCATGAAAATAGCTCCGACTGCTCGTTTGCCCCCTTATACTATTATATAAAATAAAATAGGAGAAGAGGGTTTATAATAACGATAATCTGATGAATCAAATAAAAAGAACAGCCTACTAAATGTGTTACAACAGCTCATTTAACACAATTTCAAATTTGCTCATATCCCACCAGGCACGGTGCCAAAATATATTGAACATATTAAATTGTGTACATTATTACCACTGCGTTTGTTTATACGCCCATCAAATAGCTTAGCACTTAAATTGTATAATATTCGAATTCCTTAGGTATCTGCTAGTATTAGTATTAGTAAATAAAGTAGGTAAGATTTATAATCTTAGTAAAATTCTATGAATAATTTTATAAACTGTTTGTAATATATTTTTTATATATAATATATAACCTAATTTAAAATAAACTTCCGAACATCGATGTATCAAGATGTTCTCATGAATATCGATTTTTTCTACATGCTCAGAAAGTTGGCAAGATAAAAAATCGGCCAAGTGCGAGTCGGACTCGCGCACAAAGGGTTCCGTACCATTATCTACGAAAACGGGAGTTTATCTTTTGTATGGGAGCAAAAAAATCACGTTTATTGTTTGGGGGCCCTCTTAAATATTCATATTATTTATTTTTTTAGTATTTGTTGTTATAGCGGCAACAGAAATACACCATCTGTGAAAATTTCAACTGTCTAACTATCATAGTTCATGAGATACAGCCTGGTGACAGACGGACGAACGGACGGACGGACGGACATCGGAGCCTTAGTAATAGGGTCCCGTTTTTACCCTTTGGGTACGGAACCCTAAAAACTACGAGTAGTGTGTGCGATAAAAAACTACATTAGAAGAATAAAATAAAATTAAATATAGCGTATATTTAATTTTATTATATATATTTTAATATAAAATACACCTTTATAAGCTACAGTTTTCCTGCTAAGGGAGATCTGATTTGACAATGAAAGTAACAACGAAAAAAAAATCTATCCTGGATCCTATATGGATGGTTCCATTATCTGGACAATTATTTTATAAGAAGACAGAGACCTATATTCTTAGGATTTGCATTAAAGGTCGTGTGTTGTGTGTAATCTTTTAGTAAATATAAGTAACCTACATTTTTTTTATGATATAGGAGGGCAAACGAGCAGCTGGAGCCATTTTCATGACTACCGACGCCCACAAACATCCGCATAGAGGCTAAACAGATGCGCTCCCCTACTTTCTCCTCCCACCTCCATGGGCCACCGGTTACTTACACACCGCACGAAACGCGACAGCACAGCTGTCACTTTACGCCAGTCTCATGTAAGCGAGAGGTACCTCCCCGGTCGTGCCGGCCCAATTCGACTGCATGCAAGCATGTAGTCTGGCACTACCTCATACCTGTGGTACATTTTATCATATTAACTATTATTAAGATTTATCGCTTATCCCGAAATTCGGTCAGCCTTATAAAAATATCCACCTCCACGAGAAACTTCACCTGCCATATTTACACTACAAATAGACATTATAACAGAACGTGGGCGTCACTTTATATCAATATTGTGCAGCGCCATAACACAGTTACAATAAGGGCCCTCAAAAGTATAATGCGTGTTGACATTTAACGAGTTTTAGATAGCTTTGGCAAATGCACTAAGCTCTGTTTATCTTTCACACAGGCTGACGTCCACATAGTTTGTTAACGCTAAGTCGAGTCTATTTTATATGGTTGAACATTACAATGAACACGGAAACGTGAATTACGTTTCGTCGTGTTTGCTGACGCCACCACAGTAAATCTATTTTAACGTTAACTTGTATTTGCTCATTAAATATTGTATTTGATTGTGTGTACGTGTATCGCTCAACGTACAGTAGGTAGGGAGATATTATACTACATGTTTAAAATACGTAGAGGTATCTCTGTAATATTTACTAAGGTCTGGATTCTTCTATATATATTATATGATTAAAAATAGAATATCTAAATAGGATTTTTCAAGTATTAAAGCCATAGTCCTATATAGAAGCCGACTAATATTAAAGTAACATTTTTATTAAGATTTGGCATTGTTAAGAAAACAAGTACTTTTTTACGACACTTCAGATTTTGAAAAGCTTATTTTAAATTCCACTAAAACACGTCTCATAAAAATCTAAGAAGAATTTCAAATAAGGGAGTAATATTATGAATAAAATATTGATATAGGTTCTTTATTATTCACACATGTAGACAGTAACTATGGTAGGGGTCACATGCTAAGATTTTTTAAACGTATACAATGAAAATAAATAAAACTTTTTGAACAATGTTTGTTTAATGGCGGCGTATTAAAAAACTGTGAGAGGCAAGTGTCGACACAAGGACCCACACAAAGAACCATTCAATATTTTTGCCTTATGAAATATGATTTTGGGATTGATTAATTGTTGGTTATAAGCTGTATGCTCCAATTTCGGGAGCTACGGCGACGACAACAGTCATTTTTTCATTCAACATGCCATCAATCAAAATGAATATGGGACATTGTGATATGTGTTTAAGTAATAGAAACGTTTTAAACATTATGTAACATAAAATTATATTTTTTATCAAACTATGTCTGGAGCATTGGCTAATAAATTTGTCCTGCAGCTGACAGATCCGGGGCATCTCAATCTAGGCGGGCGATAGTACCAGTGGGCGTTGTAGTAGCCCAGAAGTGAATTGCTATATGCAATTACCCGCTTAAAAGTGGATAATAAACGAGGCAAAAAGTGGAAATCAACACTAATACATTGAGTCTTTATTTATATTTCAATAACAAAGGACTTAAGGATAATATACGTCCAATTTAAGTCATCAATATTGTCTTACTACACACAGATTTTCATGGATCCCGTTTAATGCTGAAATGTTTGACACTAAACGCTTGGAAGTTCGCCAAATTTTGCCATTATTTAGGATCGCTTTTACACAGTTTTAACTCTCTAAAATTAAGTTATTCATTGTTGTGACTAAGTTAATGTTACCATTAAACCTTATTTTCACCGGCCTTGTTACTAACCTTCTATAATTGATGGCCAAATTAAATAGTTTATTTTTTATAGTATGACAGGAAAAACAAGCAGCTGGTGATTTATATTGACCGACACCAATAAGCATCTCTGTTATTGTTATACCGGAGTTTTGCCATCATTATCAACTCCTCTCCAATAAATAGGCCACCGGATACTTAAAAAATTCCAAAACCCGACAGTAGTTGACACATCGGCGTTATTTCTCTGGCCGTACCGCCCGATTTCAACGCAATGTAGCGCAAGCTCTTACCAGCATAAAATAGACATCTACTTAAAGATTTTAATTAAAATGCAAACTGCTTTCATTCCACATAAAACTATTTTTCCGCATGCGTTGATGCGTACTACGTTGAAAATTGCACAAGTTTTTTGTCCAACTCTCCAACAAAGCTGGCTCTCTACAATGGTATATTTTTGTTCGTGCGGTCTCTACTGACAGTTCGCGTGATGTATTAGGTAATGGAAGAGGATTATTTTTGGCCATTTCATGAAGTTTGCATGCATCTATTGTGAGGGCCGGAAGCGGCTCCACAAAGCAATGAGAATTATTGTCAGTAAATTTTTTGGGGCTTACGAATGATTGAGGATTCGAAATTTAATACTAGTTTTTGAATCGACTTTTTTGGTACCTTCGGTTGGTTAGAAACACTTTTTTTTTTGTTTTTAGCGGGACACGTTTTTGGCGACAGGCCGCTACAATATTTAAAATATTTTTGTGTATATTAGTTATATAAAAAATCATAATATTTTTATGATTATAGATCGTTATTATTCTTTATAAAAGCCGTGCCATCTACACATAATTTGAGATAACTCTTCAAGAACGAACATGACATTTAAGAGAAAGGGGAAACGTAAGAGATGAAAGTGACCTAAGCGCGGAGAAGCGTTACTCTGCTGTTTCGCTGGATCGCTGTTTGTACTTGTATTTTTAACTATGCACCTTAAATAGTTTCATAAAAAGTAAACTCTATTCTTCTTGTAACATTGACAAAGTCTCATATCGCTTTACTCGTTATAACAACTAAAATAATAGTAAGATACCATTAAACTAAACTGTGCAACACCGATGGAGCCACATTGTACATTGTTATGCCTCGCTCGTCCTCAGTAGCTCGAAGCCACATGGCGGTTATAAGTTATAACATAATAGTATTAGTCGTTAAGCAATTTGATAGTCTCCAAGGCTACTTGGAAACTCCGACGAAGCTTGCAGTTCCCCCATCCCTCTCCTTTGATTGCTAGGTACAATGAGCTACATAAAAACTTAATGCTACAAATTTTAAAAAAGCTAAGTAATCTCCTTGTAAAGATTAAGACCTTTTTACTTTTTTAATCTGAAGTTTGTACACAATAAACCATGATAGAACAGCAAGGATTTTTGTAAAAAGGGATTTTTTCACGAGCGAATAAAACTAATCAAAAACAACTCGCTTGTCCGGTGGATAAAAAACGCTAAGCCGTGCATTGTGAGGGAGAAAACGTGGAAAAAGGCGCCTGTGACATGTTAACACACCTCATCCCGTAACAACAGATGATGTTCGTATCAAATGAAGTGTTGCAGCGTAATAAACTGTTGGATCCTTAACACCTGGCAGATTTATAGAATGGATGCAATTATTGTCTGTCTATTTTTTATTATATTATATTTTTTATAATATTTATTTCTTTTATTATAATGCATTTTAATTATGTATGTTGTTGTTATTGTATTTATATGACTTTTTACATTGGAACTTGGAATTATATAAATCATATAATTCAGAATAACATATTTTTTTATGTGTCTTATATTTAAATCAATTATTAAATTATTACTTTGAATCAATAAAACAAATATCAACAAGGCTATTTATCTTTCCGCATCGAATAAAATCTCATCTGATGAGTAACAAGAAATGAAATTGTATTGTAACAAGCATCCTGAACGACAAAATATGCCATTTAAATGCACGTGCGAACAAGATATTTAACACTCGCTATAACGCCTCCATTTCTTAAACGTTGTACAAAAAACTGTACAATATACAACAGTCTGTAAAGATTACTATAAAAATTGCCTATAGTCTCGTTCAAGATGGAGTGTCGGCAAATTAATTCGCCGAAGCGGCGTCCCATTTATAAAAGTGGTTACACGGCAATTTTTTTGACCATTAACGTTTGTAAATTGCTCAAAGTTCTTACAATAAATTATCACCAGCGACAAATCACTGCGTAATAGCTACTATTATCATTTTATTAAGCACGGTTATCCCTATTATAAAGTTTTCATGTAAATTACTTGGCTTCATTAATTGGAATCAAGTAACAGTTTATTTTTTAAGAGACCAAAAAGGACGGAGCATTGGATGTTAAGTAGGTATATATTATTTATTAGTGAGTATCATGAACAAATGCGCGATTGCAATGTCGAATTTGATCGAGTACTTTGAGTGAAGAGAATGTAAAAGTATATCTCACTTCCTATCGGTGAATTGAAGGAATACACCTTTACCATACCTTTACAGTAGGCAGTAGATAAGGATAGTAAGGCTACTTCGATAGAAACGAACTGATTAGACAGTAGTTAACAACCACGTCGGCCATCTCTATGGAGACTACCCGCAGAACATATTATGACTATAATTAATATAATACCCAATTAAAAGATCCCAACAGAACTTTTTGGTCCAATCCGGAATTGGAGCCGGCACCCAATATCTTTTTGAACATGCTTACGTTCCACGGGGTAATCAGTCAATATAATCAAGGAATCATTTATCAAGAATTATAAAATTGGTACACTAATGCGAATATTCGGTTTCAAAGCATTTCCTTTCAACTCAACGTTGTATGATTGTAGCTAATTATCATAGTCAAGATTCTGCTCTCTTAATTGAATACTTTAGCCATCCTTAAAAGTGGCATACTGTTATAAAAGTGTAATAATAAATACCTATAGCAGAAATTCCAAATTCTTCTTTAATTGTTACATTACTTTAAAATTTTTATCTCTTAAAGTAGAATGAAATATATTTGTCACTTAAAGATCAAATAAGTGTGCATTTCTGCGAACACTGCTTTGATGTGCGACGTCCTAATGAATCACAGTTTATTTTAGTATTACCACGATTAATACCAACGTAGGCAAATCACGTTTGATTTGTCCTAACCGTAAACCGCCGCCATGAAACAGACCCGTTTGACGTTGCACAATGTTTGACCACATGTTTCTATTATCATTCCGAGCTGCTATCAAAATATTGACCCTCTTATCCGCAACGTGTATTGTGGTACTTTAATATTACAAGTGTGAGCACCTTTTTATTTGCCCATCCCATTAGCTAGCACTTAATAGCGTAAGCTTGTGCCATTAAAAAAATATTTGTCTAAGTGGCGTCGCGTCGAGCAGCAAATAGAAATTAAGGAGGGATTCCACCTTATCATTATATCATTATTTATTAAGCTCCCACCTTTGAGGTATCAAATATTTTGCTTTTTTCTATACGTTACAAAACGTCAGCTTCGGTTGGAAGGTTTTATGCTCGGACGCGAAGGGTGGCCATGATGTAATTAAGGAGCCGTGGGTTAAAAAAATGTCACCCTTTTAGGGCCACTTCTGCGGGTGCAACGTCAAAAAAATGGTCATTTTTTATCACCTGAGTTGGAAGTCACAAAATGTTTATCGCCACTCAACGACATGTTGATTTATGCTTCCACCCCATTGAGGACTGGGACCGAACCCGAATTTATTGCATTATTTAATTGGTCATTCATTTTCAGAGATAATGTCGCCCGTTTCAAGTGTATGAGGTCACTGAAGTGGCAGTTAGAGATAACCTAAAATTGCTTTATTGATGTTTCTAAATTAATTTTCAAATAGCATCCGCTACGTTGTTTTTTCTTTTTTATCTACATGTAATGTATAGTTTCGTTCGGATTTAGAATGAAGTTTGATTTGCTTTTTTGTCTCAGTGAAAAAAAAATTGGCTTTTTATATTTATACATGTTAAAAAATTCGACGTTCCAATTTACGATAGGAACACTTTCTACTACTTATTGTTTTATTATTTTTATTTCATGTACAAAATGTATTGCATTATAATATTCTACAAAAAATACAATTTGGACATACTGTTGATCTAACTTCAGATTTATTACACGTAATTATTATGAAGGCAACATCTTATGCATTATGGATAAGGTCTGAGAAATAAGGAGTTAAGAGAACAAAAAGAGTAAAAACGGAGTTAAAAGGTAGTTAATGATCAGCTTTAAGCCCACCCGTAACTTTAAAATTAAAGGCTTATCTTAAATTATGCTTAATTGAAGGGTTTCAAAGTATAGATTGAATTTCGTTGGTGATTGATGGTCGTCCATCATAATGGCGTTTTCGATAACGCTTTAACTTTCAATTCGTGCCTCGGACTATTTATTATGGAAGGTTAGAGGTTGTTGATTTTAAAACTTTGCTAGATTTAATTATCCGAGAGTGATAGAAAGAAAAATGTTAATATTAATCGTGATAAATGTTCATTTATTGTTTGTTTGATTAAGCGTTAAATAATCGCTCGTAGTTTTGAAGTGTTTTATTTTAATTTTCTTTATATCACAACATAATATGGTAGATATATTGATATCGCATAGATACAACATAAAATACGATTTTTTTATGGTATAGGCCCCCTATACCATAAAAAAATCGTGCAGTCTGAGCCGTTTTCATGACTACTGACGAATAGAGACATCCGCATAGAGGCTATACATACTGATGCGCTGCCCTCTTGTGTCCTCCCACCTCAATGGCCCACCGGCTAGTTACACATAGCACGAAACGCGACTGCACAGGTGTTACTTTAAGCGTGAGGTACCTCCCCGGTCGTGTCGAGCCAATTCGGCTGCTTGCAAGCATGCAGTGTGACTCTACCTCTTATTAAAAGTTATTGCATATTACTATTCTTTTGCTTTTACACGATGTTGCTGCATTACAGGCACCTCAGGTACCTCGCACCTCTCAAACATTTAAAAGATTCAAATATAATGAACAATAACAGTAATTTTACTTTTATTACTTTTTTATTTTACGATAATTCCATTTTTAAATAAATACAGTGTAAATTATTTTCGGAACTTAATCCCAAATAAATTTTTATAAAAACTACGTATCCCGCTCGACGGCAAAGACTATTTAAAACTGCACAATTCAAGTAAATCCATCATAGTCCTGATTCATGAGTGCAAAACCCGGCGGCTTGTTACGGATTTGGAACGAACAAAGCCTCTCCTATGATAATAACGGATAAGGATTTGGTGAAAAATATACGGGAACAATTTAAATTGCGTGGCGTTAAGTTGCTTACGTGATGAATGGGGCATTGTATCCTAAAAACCAACAATGAGCCCTCTGTTTTCTAACAGGCTAAATCCTCAAAATTAAACGTTTGAGTGGCAATGTGAATTTCAATAACAAAGCTCTTAAGACTGTATCGAGTTAATTGCTTGAACAAAAAAATGCGTAAACACAAGTTCATTTAACTGGTTAAAACAAAGCCTTGTGTAACACTTGGAAGTCTTGTTTTGTCTTGGGTGCTTTTTGTTTGGCAGTCGACGAAAAGTATATGAAATATTTAGGAGCGCGTCAGCCAAGTTTATATGTAGACGTTTTAACATCCTCTTGTGGTTTACTGTTACATATTTATATGTGTTTTTATGGTTGAAGATGGAAAGAGAGCTTTACGCAGTAGCCTGTTCAGGATGAATGTTAGAACCTGTGTCTTGCATTTGAAAAATAAAGGCTGCTTTGTCCGTTAGATCATATTTTTTTAATATAAAAAACTAAAGTAATTAAACCATAAATAATAAAGATCGTAAGTAATGAAGTACCTCAAGTGATGAGTTACAGAATATGGAATACATACCGAAGTAGATAAAAATCTGTTTGAGTAAAAGTAATGTAGATATGTTGACATCCAAAATAGCTCATTTACTCTCAGAAATATCACGGATTGAGACATCGTTGGTAATAGTGAACTCTAGTATTGTGCCAATTATAAATATTTCTTTGGTTCTGACTCCTGCCAGATTACCTCTTTGAAAATGCATGATGGTCATGCATTTTCAAAGAGGTAGTCATGTTGCAGTACAGCCTGAGGTCTCGCTCACAGCTTACAGCTGTCGGGTTTCGTGCGGCTTGTGTGCGCAACGCGATTGGAGGCATGCCTCTTTATAAAAAAAAATGCGATTTTTTTTGTTAGAGCAATAAATTCAAAACGTAATTGACACCGTGGAAGTAAAATAAAAATGTCCCGTGGAATAATAAAGAGGTCCATGTTATCAACGATCTATCGTTAAATTATAATATAAGGACATTCTCCCAATGAATTCTGGACAATGTCAATGGCGTAAAATCAAGATGGCGATCGGATGTGGGCGGGAGCGAGACAGTTAATTCTAATTATGGTCGTATTGTGAGGCGAAATTTTATTGCTATCTCATTGGCGCCCTTATTACGTGGTACGTAATTGTGCTCTATTGTGTTGGGCCGATTTTTCTGCAGCGTGAGACTTTTTGATAATAGACGCCCTAATTTCTGTAACTTTAATGTATATCTGCGATGTTCATGTTTCCCTAGTAGCTGTAGCGCTGTTTTATATGTCCCGCTAATTTGAAAAATAAGCTCAATAAGCCAAGCTAATTACGTAATTTCTTGTTAAAAGTAAAGATATTGCACATGGCTTACTTATGAGTTAATTATGTATTGAATAGCTCGTTGATAATATAGGCCCTTAATATTAGCGAAGTTAATGTGCCATTAAAGAAAAATCCTAATTTCATAAGCGACTTATTTATATCCAGATCAGAAGATGAAGTGCTACGGAGTTAAGCATATAAAGCAATATCCTATAAAATCTTATATAGGCTATAAAGTAGCAGCGCCTTTTTTGATTTTTTCCTCGATGTGTCGCTAACTTAGCAATATATTTGGCCAACAGGTTCACAAATGCATTTTGCAGATGTTTATGGGTGTTGCTAGTCACCAAAAGCACGCTCGTTTCTCATGTACTACAAAAATATACAAAACAAAAATAATTCGTTTTATCACAGCCATTGTGTTAAAGTATTTTTAGCGAAACACACGTATGAAATACACCGGTGTACTAGAGTTTCATCGCAGCCTGTCGGAACGATTAGCGCACTGACAGCTAATTTATGTACTCAACTTACCGGTCTATTCTCAGAGGGATGCGCCATAGACACAAGCGAAAATAGACACGGCTGTAAAATTTCCAAGTATTATTCAATTCAATTAAAATTTACATTTATGGAACTTTATGTAATGTGTCGGCAGTTTTGTTTTAATTTTTACTAAGAAAGTCATCGCCATATTTTTCTCTTCCTGCCACCTTTATTTGAAAATAAAATCAAGTAAAAATTTTTAATAATGAAAGATCTTTTCTATGTTTATATATAAAAAAATATTATTAGCTAGGCTAGTGCGATAATCTAAATATAAATATAATACACATATTATTCGACCACTGACCACTACATTGAGCATCGAATATAAAAATTGTTCAACCATAACCTACATAACATATTGTTACTTTCCAATTTTAAAATTAGTGAAAGAATAGTTAAAATCTATTATTTATTCATTTCAGAGCCTATTCATTAAAAAAATATTTCCTACTGTATGAAATTAGTAAGTATAGATTTTTTTTTTCTAGTGTAATTTCTGTTCAAAAACATAATCATATTTAAATATACTAATAACACAAAAAAAAATACAAAAAAAAAGGAAAATGTTTCGATTTCTTTAATTTAATTAATGCGAAAAATACTCTATACTTGCATTTTATTGTTGCATAAATATAAATCAAAAGTAAGTAATCTGTAAATTACATTACATAATACTAAGAATAAACTCGGCAGCTGTGCAATGTTCAAAACATCATTGATTCTTCCATGACATTGATTCACGCCATAAAACACGTCATATTATGTGATACTGACTTTTATTATATACAAACAAAGTTATCTTACTTGTATAATAAGATTATGAAGTGAAATAAAATCAATATTTTTTTTATATCAAATTTAGATTATAATATGCTCCTACGTGAAATTATAGATCACGTAGTTGCATGCACAGGTTCCCACTCTATTCATTTCTTTGCTCTTCAATAAAAATAGAACAATAAATAATATTATATACAATTTTTATTAGTAAGTGTAATACTAAGTAAATAAATAAGTGTAACACAACCAGCGTTTTTGCTAATTGAGTGTTATACTACACACAACTGAATAACATGCGATGTCAAATTTTGCTCAAGACAGACATAAGTAATATAACACAGATGTGGCGAAAAAGGCTTATGTTCATATTTGATATAATATTTTTATTCACATAATCTTAAATAATTATATTTCACTAAAAACAAATTTGATACGTTTTCTGCTACTTGACTTCTGTGACGTACTTTATTAACACTTGGTTAAATAGTAACATTTTTTTATTACTATATTGTATTATAACTATAACTATAATAACATGGATGAATTTTATGTCCCACTCCAAAATATATATTATATTTAATTAAAAATAGAGTTGTTACGTAAATTTCATGTTTCGTTTCCAAATAAAGTTTTGATAATTTAAAACTAGGGCTTGGCAACTGGCAAAGCGTTGCATGAACAGGATAAAAAAACAGAATGCAAAGCGAACTTCCATGTATATGCAGCCAAATAGAATATCTTGGCTTTGTGTATAATGTGTGTGTCCTAAATATTGTATTATATGGGTTATCCTTGCGCAAAATTTATTAAATTTATTCCATTATGAATATTATTTGCTAAATAAAATCCTGGAATACACAAAATATAACATTTCTTATAACTTGCTAGTAATAAGAAATGTTATATGTTTTTCAATATAATACATTTAGCTATATACTCCAATTTATTAGCAACGAATGAAATCCAATGACGAAAATAAAGAACTTGCTTTATTCAATTGTGTCCTCATAAACCATACTAAAGTATAATTCCACTTGAAAGCCTAGTAAAGTAGATATTCAATAATATATCGACTTATATTATATATAAATCTCACAATCTTATAAAAATATTAATATATATTTTAAAAACAGTCAAAATCAATAATTTAACTAACGTAGTAAAAAATTAAATGCCACTTCTAAGAATTACCATAGACATCGGGTCATTGTTTCAGCGGTAAAAACAAATTGTGTTCACTTCAAAGAACCCTTCGACTCTAAATCTGGAGGCCGATTTGTGTACGTCCGTGACAAACAACTTGAGCACGAAATTGGTACGGCAATTCACATACCTAACGTGCTCGTTAAGCTGTTGAAAATATTTGACATACCGACGTTTCGCAGGCAAAAAATCCCATTCTTTCAAATACTCTCAACATAATATAATTAAAAGGATTTATTTTAAAGAAGTACAGAAGTTTAATGAAGTCAAGAAGTAACCTAAACTAAGATGTAAAAATAGGCTCATGTTCCTGATAGAGCGTGTAGTGCTTAAATACTGTATTAAAATGTGTATTGTGGTCAGAAATAAATAAATTAATATTATTATTATAGTTCCAAATTTTTCGGATATGTAACACTAAATTTAAGTGCACAAAACCTTTAAATATATTCTAATATACCTAGTCTCTCTCTCGTGTTATTAATACACCTTCAACCCCATACGTCGAAGTCAAGCCGTTCAGATAACAAATAGTAGGGAACATATTAAATCAATTTCAATTCAATAATACATACATTCGCTCAAAAACATTGCTAACTGTCTTTCTGGCGCATTCGGGTAAAAATTTAAATACGATTACAAAAACTTCAGATAAAAATAACATTTGTATTAGTTTTAAAGCTATAAAAATTTAATCACTTAATTACAAACATAATATATTCGAAATGCAACACAGAAACGTATTAATGTTTCTCAACTTTACTGTGACATAAATTAAATAGGAATCGTTCCCAGTGTGTGCCATCTCCCTAAGAGCTCGTATGCTGCAATAAATTACCAAAGGACGCACTAAAATAGCGTGACACCCCCAAAAACCATGAGAAAAGCCGACCCCTAAACTTTTACAAATCTATCCCCAAATCAAAAAGATATCAAGTCGTATTAGAATCCGTTGCGATTTACAAAAGGGAGCTGTTTTTATGATAGATAAATGATGGATTTATGAATGTAACTGACGTGAAGCGATAGCTATATTTTAATTATTTGTGCGGTACATGGATTTTTTAATAATATTATAGGCAAAGTAGGTACTGTCAGCGCCTTTTGATGGCTACTAGCATACATAACCTTACGCCTAACTGTCATGCAGTGTATCTCCGTCCTTGGTTACTTATATCGATTGGGCCACCAGATACTCATAAGTCGCATATATGATAACATAATATATGTATCAATTTGCTGGGGTAAAGTGGGAGACAACTTTTAGATACCATAGGTAAGGTGAGGCTCTTTAGTAAATCACAAACGTCACTACTCTTGTTATTCATTAGAAATGATTACATATTTGGTAAACTCGTTAAAAAATATCATGAACGTAATCACGCTTCCCAGCCAGTTATGATGATAAGCGGCCGCCATTACTGGCTTCACCGTTAAAATGTAATAGTATTATAACACAAAGAGCCAACGCAGCGTCGCATTTAAGCTTAATTATTTCATCCGTTGTATAATTAATAAAACAAAAGCACCCCGACCTGCGTATACAGCCTATTGTCCCGGCTTACGGGGAAAAATCTGCGAAGCTTCCTGGCAACACCATCATTGTTCCACTTCATTTCAATTTGCTAAATTCTTCTGCCGTTTTGTCACGCTAAGTTGTAGTGTACCTCAAGTATCAGCTTAAGTAACGTGACTTACGGCGAAAGATTCAAGTTATTTTTTTTTCTGGTAGTAGGACGAATGAGTTTGATGACTACCGACGCCCACAAATATCCGCATGAAGGTTATACAGATCCGTTGCCTTCCTTACTGCTTGAGCCATTGGAAACTCACACACTTCACATTGTACGTCGGGCCAGCCCGATTAGGCTATACGGAGGCATGGAATGTTTTACTTCAACAACTACGTCGTAAAAGTATTTAAGTAGTAATTTAGCGAGAGATTTCAAAGAGATTTATTTATGAGTATGTAGTAATTTTTAGCAGAAATCGTGTGAAACATTGTTGTGTGAAATTGAGCGTAACGGCAGCAACTATTCAATCGACACAGTTAGCTCATCGGTCATTCCTTGGCAATGTCCCTACTTAGCGACGATCAGGCGTGAACACCATACCCGTCGCATCCATCAGTCAGTATTATATGTATTAATTGTTGATGGATCGTCGCCAATGAAGCGAGTATCGCATTTCATTCATTCCGTGCATATTCGGATTTATTATTTTCATCTTACCCTTCGGAAACGATACGTAAAATGGCGGAAGACGGTGGGGAGGTAATGGGCGAAAATTGTACTTTATTCGATTTTGATAGACTTGATGATGGATCCGGGATTTCGAGATTTTATTTAACTCCCCGTTATCATCGGTTATTTACATAATAATAAAACAATTGTTCCCATTGTTAATTCTCGTTTCGTTTCAGACGATTCAGATATTAAAATTTAAATTATTTACATTTTTCACTCATTAAATTTGAATAATATATGTTTTGGGATATATATTTTTATACTTTTAAGGACTTGCAACGGTGCAAAACGCGTCACAGAGTAGCTGTTAGTTTCTCTTGATCGTCAATTGTGCTACGATTTAGATTTTAGACAGATAGATAAGACAGAGAGAGAGAGAGAAAGGAAAAGAGTGAGAGAAAGAGCATTTTTAATTTTACAGAGTCATTTTTCTACCGGGCTTTCACTACCGGAGAGGTCGTGATAGCTATGCTGTTGGGTTTAGTGCAGTTTGTAAGTTTAACTCCATTGACGTGAGAAGAGAAGGGCAAAATGGGGTCGTCAAAATCATCGGACCATCGCGCCTATTTAACTGCAATGTGTTCTTTCAAAAATACAAACATTTATATCACTTTATCAATAAAATTCGAGTTAAGCTCGAAATAAACTGCGATATCTCCCGATACACTCTCCCATTACCCACATCAACAATTACCCCGATAACACTTATTTACGACGCTCCGAATTAAAATTCATTGTTCCTCTTATCCTTGTGACGAGAGATACAGCGAGGTCAGTATCTCGATTTTATCAGTTACAGGAATAGGCTTTTAAAGCAGGGCCATAAGGCTATTTACGTGACCTTTCATAATAGACGCGTCTGAGAAATGGTTCTTGAAGTCTGTGCGATCCTAAGTCTTGAATCTTTATTTTTATTGCCTAGATTTACTGGTGGAATGGCAACTATTTTACCACATTTTTGCTTTTTTATTTTATATTATATCTATTAATAGTTTATCTTTATTTCTAAGCTACGGGAGCTTTGCTTTTTATTTTTATTATAACTGACTTTCAATTGTCACACTATATTACACTATACTATAGAAATTTAAAAGTTATCACACAGAAAAGTGGATAAAATATCAATATTATATGAGTTTTATTTAATATTAGCTTTTACTCGCTAATTTGCTCGCGTCCGTAACTTTTTAATATAAAATATAATTTCTAACAACTCTAAAAATATGTGAAGGTACAAAGTATCATGACGGTCGGATACCTTTTGCGTGAAAACGGAACAAACAAAATTACATACACATTTATAATAGTGTCAACAGACATACAGTACGCAATTGCTAGGGTAAACTGATTTTAGTGACAATCGATAGAGCATCTGGGTTTTGTTGTCAAAGAGATTATAACAATGGAAATTAATAAAAAACATTTCAAGTTATTCATGAACTGGTGTAAATGGTTAAAATCTGATTAAAATGAATGCCAAAACCTTGATCTAATTATTAATTTTCAGAACAAACGCGCAGTTATGATTGTATCTCTAATTTATAGAAACATAAAAAGCGGATTCTTTTAATTCTTTGAATTGAACCACTACGTAATTCTCTTTGGCCTTCAATAAATTTATATCGATATATATTATTGAACAAGCAAGTCCATTTATAACGTAATGGTAACTACAGTACTAATATTTGTTTGCTTTATTATGACATACTTACGCGCCCCGCGGTTTCATCCACGTAAATTTCGATCACGTAGAAAATAGAAAATCATCCCATGGCATCCCATAGGAATATTTTTTCGTAAATCCATATTACCCTCTATGTGTGTGCCAAATTTTATGAAAATGAGTTCAGCAGTTTTTGCCTGAAGAAACAAACAAAGAAACAAACATTCAAACTTTCGCATTAATAATATTAAAATAGGATAAATAAGGAAAAACAACAATTTTTATTCTAACAAAAATAAAATATCCTAGATATCCTAGATATCTAGTAAAAAATTAATTTAACAGCAAGGACTACTGACTGTAACTCTCTTAAAAGAAGATGAGACTTCAGAGTAGGATGAGAAGGCACTTTCACCGAGTGGACAAGAAGTTAGCAAGGAAACTTCAATCTGTTGCACTCTCCTTAAGCTGGTGGGTTTCCAGTGCCGGCGATGGCGCCTAAATGAACAGAAAGAAAACTGACGCGACATTGTTATCTGACAAAAAATCGCGAATTTATATCCAAACGTTAAGATAAAGATTTTCTTTTATCACGATCCCTATTGCTCGATTTATAAATCGTGATCAAAAAAATTGCCCTTCAAATTGATTGCCAATATTGATAGAGCAGAATCTTGTTACCAAACGACATCGTTATGTTCAATAACCACGCAAAACTTGCGTGTATATTCACCGTAAATGCGAAATGCGAAAAAAGAAAGTAGGTAAACGCGGAACCTCCATCGTCTAAAAATAAGCAATTTACCGGTAAACCTTCTAATACATTACTTTTTACTGCTTCGCAGATGCTCAGCGCCGTTCAAACAGAGCATGGACGGGATAAATATGCACATATTGTTGGTATTGTATGTTAAACAATCGTTTACAGAGGCATAGAGAATGGAGATGCAACATATCCGTTCAGTAACCGATGACCTCTACTGGCGCCATTACTAGACAGGATCTGAGGCATTATAGACGCAATACGCGTTCCAGATACAAATGGAAGAGTGTTAAAAGTTTCTTCTATATTCAATTTTTTTTTTCATCTTTCGGTTTCAATAAATAAACAGCTCAAAATGTGACTTTTCTGGGCAAAGCAAGATCTTTTAATACATTTTATAGCATGTGCGCCTGTTTTATTATTTTATTGTCGTGCTGGGCAAGTGTATTGTCGTTACCTACATTTTTACTGTCCAAACGACACTGGGGTGATATTTTTGTTCCAATTTTGAACTATTTCCGTTTTGTTTTAACTTTATTGAAGTCAAACCAAACTACGGCCCATTTTTAGTGCTCTTTAGTATTATTGTAATATCTTCAAATGAAGCACCTTATACCTTAAAAATAGGGGGTAAATAAAGTAGTCCAAGCAAAAGCCATTTCACATAAATATATTAATGTAAAGTGAACCTATTTATATTCACGTTTAATAACTTTTGTACACTAAAATAAACTTCAAGACACGTGTAACAAAGTTGATATTTTTTTGTAACAGCCAGCTAATGTGCGTATCGGATGACGAGATTACACGAACTAATGTTTCCATTTGTGACTTCGGATATTTCCGGCTTTTACTGCGACTGTCGGTATGACGGTTTAATAGTTTCGTTAAATTGTATGACGTCATCTTCGATTGTATGTACATGGGTTTATATTTTTATTTACTTATTTTAAGATACCTAGCTTAATATATAATTGATATATTTAATAAATAAATAGATAAAAATTTTTTGATTATATTTTTTTTGTATTATACAGAAGATTCGTTTCAAAATTAATATCTTTTATACAAGAATATCTCGTACGCTGAGTATATCATAATATATTTAACGAGTAATATAAGGTGATATTAAACGAAACTTTTTAAAAGTTGGCAAGTAGACATAGGGGGCGGGTCTATAGAAACATATTTATCTTTTATTATATACGGAAATATAAGCCCAGATTTTTGGTCGCCTAAAATCTTTCCTACAGAAACCATTGATATTTCCTATATACTACATTATTCTAAACTGTACTCTGTATTTATGCTAAACATTCAAAACTGATCTTTTGTGAAAATTAACCAATATCCAAATCACAGACATTCACATTTCTGTTCGTAGTTTAGGTTATAACTTATAACAGGATGGGCTATTCAATATGGATCCCGTGTCTTCACTTGGTTGAAAACACCTTCACTAATTAATACTTTAGATCTGAATACGTCAGTCGATTCATAAATGCTGATAACTAGAATAAAATTGATACAATAAATCCACAGATTATAACTTCAACATGTTGGAACAATCGCGCGGAGTGTTTTTATATTAAAAGCATTTAATATCCGTTAGTGGTTCGAATGCTACGCTGGGGATTAAAAATTAAACAATAACGACGGAAAGCCTCTGTGCGCACTCATTAAATATATACTCCCCTGTAAGTTGATGGTTAACGTGTTGTATTGATTTTTACATCAGCATGGTTGCGTATTTTTTGTTTATTTGATGTCTGTATTGCACTTAACCTGCTTTTGTTTTCAATGTTCTATCTATGCATTTGGTTACTGGAGAATTTTGAAGAAAGTTCTATTCAATATAATATGTCAAAATTCTAGTCTCTAGGAGCCTTATGAAAATAAGTTATATTCGAAAGATGCTAAAGTTCTATCTCCACTAAGATAATGCGTGAATGTCATGAACAATGAATTTGAAATAGTCGCTAGTCCGTTTTTCAATTGTACAAGTGTATTCAGATAAAAACTCTAGAGAGGTTGTCACCGTGTAAATGACAATAATAGACGAAACTGGTGACTTCATATTACCCCTCCCCCTCCCCATTTAGGCTTCTCCTGGTAGGCATCGCATGTTATGCAGTTTATTGTTGGCAGTGGCCATCCTCTTCTCAATCTGCCGTTTGATGCTGCTGCTTCGTAATCTGACGGCTATAGACTGACCTGACATAAATCTGATTTGTTAAAGGCCAAAAATCCTTTTTCTTCAGTTCCACTTAATAAACTACGTCTGATATTAAATACGACCATATTCCCCCGAGCTCAATGATAAGGAAAAGCATCTAGTAATAATAGGTATATCGCGTGTAATTCCGACGCCCATCCTGACACATCCTTCAATTTAATATTTCAAATTGCTACCGCCTACGAAATTATCAAGCTTGCGACATGCTAGATAAATTAGATGTCAAATTTATTATTGTAAATTATGCAGTATATTGTGCCGTCGTAGAGATAAACAGGCTAAATACACATGAAACATTAGTGTTGTGAGTCCAAACAGTTCACGCACAGCCTCCGGCTTTGTGTGGATATAACCTCAATGTTTAAATGTACATATCATATTGGATTTTTGGGAGATAATATGATTGTGATAGAATATACTGACAGACTGGAGATAAGTTTCGTTTTTTTCGCATTAGCATGAAAATCACATTTACAGCCATATTATCTTACTAGCTGCGCCTTGTGGTTTTAGCCGTGTAAATTTCGATCCCGTGAAAAATAGATAATCATCCCATGGCATCCCATAGGAACATTTTTTTCGGGATAAAACCTCTCCTAAGTGTTAATCCAAGTTACCCTCTATTTGTGTGCCAAATTTCATGAAAATTGGTTCATCAGTTTTTGCGTGAAGGAGTCACAAACATACAAACAAACAAAAAAATAAACAAACAAACAAACAAACAAACAAACAAACAAACAAACAAACAAACAAACAGACATACAAACTTTCGCATTTATAATATTAGTAAGATTGGCATGGACTGGCGGCTGTCATTTTCTGTATGTTTGTTTGGCTGTCATTTTTTTCATTTCAATTCAACACGCCTAAAAATAGTCTGAAAAAAATGTGTAACATGGTCTAATTTCTATTGCGTTTAAATAATAGTCTTTTTTCATAGTACAAAGGTCAAACGAGCAGTGGGAGTTATTTTCAGGACTATCTACTACAGACATCTGCTTAGAGTTTATACAGATGCGTTGCCCTCCTTCCTTCTCCCACCTCCGGGGACCAATTTCCTCCATGAAGTCTAATACTGATTTCTTTAGTAATTGTGTTTCCTATAAAATACATCACATCAAATATGAATGGATGTTTTCAGCTCTTCTTTTGATGAAATCTTTTGAATAGCGCGACCGAATGAGAGGCTTCGGATCTAGCGTTCGTAGGTTAAGTATTATTGAAGAAGATTTAAGTAGTGCTCCGATGCTCCTACAGAGACGATGCTCCTTGATCTAAAGCCTTGACTGAAAAATAGAGGCTACATACGAGCTGCCACATTTACGTCGATGTCGTTAAAATTGATTTAAAATTAATCTTTTTAGATATTATTCTATATTAACGTTAAATAAAATAGAAAGAAAAGTTTTTCATTCTTTTAAAGGACGAATTTGTAAATTATTATTTTTTTAACTTTATAGACTCACTAGCTTCCGCCCGCGGCTTCGCCCGTGTGGATTTCGAACTTAAAAAATGATTCAAAATTTTAACTTATTATGTTATTCTGATATGAAAGCTATTATACAAAGATATTACTGTAAAGTTTCATGAAAATCCGTTTAGTAGTTTTTGTGTAAAAGTAACAAACATGTTTACAAACTTTCGCATTTATAACATTAGTAGAATTCAGAAAGACAGATTCGTAGTGTTCTTAGATTTTGACGAATCAATAATGAAAAATAATGTAACTGTTACACGGCAAGATATTATAATAGCAAAATTGGACAAATGAGCAGTGGAAGTGGAAGCAAATCAGAAGTTAAGTGACCACCAAACTCTTACAACATGCCTGAAATTTGACAAGTGATAACACATTACTTCATGTCGGTGTTAACGCGAGGTAACACCCGTGTCGATTAGCTGCAATGCTGAAGAAATCACTAAGGAGCAAGGAGGGAAGGAGTTCAAGGCTCACGCTTTGATATAACGCTTTTGCAAATATTTCTTGTTTCGAGTGAGAATCTATAAGCACGAAGAGTTACCAGTAAAGACTTGCGCAGATGAGGGATTTTTGTTTGCGGACTTTTTGGTCCGTTAAAACAGATCGCTTACAACTGGACTTTTTGTGCGCGGTATTTTTAATCCCTCATTTGCGTTATTCGATACAGTTGTAAGCGATCTATTTTAGCGGACAAAAAAGTCGGCGGACAAAAAAGTCCGCGGACAAAAATCTCTCGTTTGCGCAGGCCTTAACGGTTTCCAGAACTCAATCATGACAGATGCTGCCATTGTCTCGGATCCTGTCCAGATCTTGCGCAGGAAATAATAAATTGCGTGTACTAAGCAACGGTTGTTTGTCTTGTCAATTTCATTGATGTTTACTGTAAATTATGCCAAAGTTTCACAGTCTCACTGCATTTTAGACACTGTTAAACTAACTAGTAAGAAGTAGTGCCATGCTGCATGTAGCCGAACTGGACAGACACGATCGGGGAGGTACCACTCGCTTACACGGTACTGGCTTAAAGTGACAATGCTGTCGCGTTTCGTGCGGTGTAAGTAACCGGTGGCCCGTGGAGGGAGGAGGAGGAAGGGCGACAACGAATCTATATAACAATGCAATGAAAATGGCTTTGATTTCTCGTTTGCCCTCTTATACTATAAATAAATATATTTATTCATAATAAAAGATAAAACCTTTTTGCTTTTGGTAAATGTCTTAGTCACCTAACAGAAATAACTACCGACATTTGAGAATGTCTATCGAGCCGTCAATAGTTAGCAGATGATATGTAAAGGCATTGGAAATTCTCCCCCTTTACAAGGCATACGAAAAAAAACCATACCTATCCTATATTAGCGAGAAGTAAGTACCTACATGTTTTCACGGACATGCCGACTTAACTCACATGCCTACAGTTTCGTATTTCTTCATTTTCTTATATTTTTTTTTTGTGTAGGTATATTAATTTAAAGAAACAAATCATTTATGATAATTACACAAACCGAAATCCTGTGAAGCTTTATTACAATGAAATTTAATCTTTTTTTTAAGTAATCTTTTTTGTAATGAAGTAAATATGTTTTCGGACGTAGCACATTTTCGCTTATTCATCATCTGACTCCAAGTGTAAAGTGGCGGACGGGTGCGGAAGTCCTTTTTTTCCTCGCAGACTCTCGAGGGCCTTGCGAAATGTCTTCGAAAAACGACTTTGCGTTCTTAAGTACATTTTGACATCCCTTTTGCACTTATTCTCTCAATGCTAAGCACTTAGCCGTTCTACGGGTTTTCCTATTCAGCGAAATAATGAGTCATCTGATTAGGAAAAAATAAGGCTCGTGGGCAAAGTTTTTAGATTTTTTTTTTTAATTACAGATTTAAATGAGTGGATTGTCAAACAGTAAACGCACGGATCGCCGGTAGCTCTAACTTCACAATAATGTGTAATAATTCGCTTTTTTCAGCTATAGGAGTTAATAGTAATGCAAAAATAATACTAGCTTAATAGCTACCGACATTTAAAAACGTGGTAAAGTTCTACGGCCGTTTTCAATCCTCAATTCGTCGATTGGATATTGGAAATAGAATTTTGACATAAGTTGCCAAAAAAATATGTCAAAATTTTATCTCCTGTTTCCAAGTACATTGACAGATAGAATATTGAAATGCTAAAGCCGGTTGAAACCACCCTGAAAGCCTTAAAGCTCCACTGCCGGTTTTTCATCGCGCAAAAAAACGGCTTGTAACAAAAATATACTCTCATTCTTTACGTTTGCATATAAATGGTATATTATTTCGATGCGTTAGTAAATTATGTTCTATTTTAATAATTAAATAAGTTTAAATCCGCATGAATAAATTAATAATATTTAAAAACTAAAAAGAAAATCTTGGTTAAAATTAATGTTCTATAATATTAAATAAAATTTTAGATGCCTAATTTGACATGTATGAACATGTTACAGAAGGTGCCTATATAATAATCAATTCCAAATTAGAATGTTCACATTTGGCTATTAATATAATTACGAAAATTTGTGCAATTTTTTGTATGAAATGATAACAAAAATAATTTATCTAAGTATATGAAATAAAAAAAATCCTTTTTAATTTTTTTATTGCTTATTAAATATACTGGAATATTAGTACTTTATAAGGTAAATTAATAATTTCTAATTACAAGTACTTAAAATTTTTAATATGTAAAAATAAAAATAAAACAATACAATGAAAAGCTTTTCGCAATTAAAAATACTACATAACTTACATTAACGTGAATACCAATCCAACAGAATGCACAAATATTCTTCTGCACGAACTATGAAGAACGAAAAACAATGCACTATAGAAAAATACGTCGATTCGCGCCAAAGGGCTCGTGCGTAGGGACGTCCGCGCCTCGCTCCTGTCCGGATGAAACTGTCGGACGGCGGACCTCAGCTCGAGCTCGGGCCGTGGCTAGACTAGACGGGAGCGGGGCTGGGGGTGGAATCAACCCTATTGAACATTTACCCAAAACGGCACTTCATATGGATAAGCGATATTAAATTATGCAGAATAAAGATTTTATGTGAAATGTGATTTTTATTTCACGCATTAAAGTGAAAAGCTTTTAAGTTGGTTTTACTTCAACATCATCTCCACGTATCAGTCGTTAATCGTAGGTTTATTATTTTTTATTTATTAATTTATTTTTTAATTTAATTATTACCAGCTGGAGGTCGTCCACTGCTGGACATAGGCCAAATTAAAGTTTAGTAGATATAAAGTCCAGCAAAATTATTTTCTACTAGCTGTGCCCCGCGGTTTCACCCGCGTTCCTTTTCTAAGAAACCCATATAAACTTCAACACCCCATTTCACCCCCTTAGGGGTTGAATTTCTAAAAATCCTTAGCGGATGCCTACGTCGTAACATCTACTAGGATGCCAAATTTCAGCTTGATCCATCCAGTGCAGTGGTTTGGGCTGTGCGTTGATAGATGGCTATGTCACGTTTGAGTTTTAAATATAAAGATACATATTTCAATGATAGAGTCCGTCGTTGAGAGCACTAAGCGAAAAATTCATCTTAAATCTTGCTTTATAATTACCAAAAAGATTTTGCTATTTTATAGCTTATTAAAATTGTAAATAATAATGACAAAAATATATAAATACTTATTGACGATGTGTGTGTTGACGTGTTATTTTCAGTTAGAGCTCTGGATTTTCTCTATCATGTGATATAAAGCAGTTTGAGCTATTTGGTGACTGCTAACGCATTCATATCTGGCTTGTTATAAAGGTGCGTGTGCTCTCTTCCACCTCTTTGTCCAACGGGCTCCTGAAACCCGTTTTGCGAAAGCGAGACCTCCTTCTCGAGCCAACCTAATTCCGTTACATGGCAGCAATAGCACCTCTTTAAACTTCTGAATTTGTTCAACGTGAACTTGTTTAAACCTGTCTCAACCTAAACAATCACTTCCTTGGGTTTTGATAAGCTTGTCACTTAAACGTCATCATATTTACTGGTCTGATCCCGCATCCACTTAGAGAAAAGCCGCTGAGATAATAAAGTAGCACACTTGCAAGATCCGGAGTTGAAAGTAAAATGGATTAAGGAAATGTATAAAAGTAGATTTATGCTATCTCTAAGTATATAGTAGGTAATAGTATGGTAAACATGAAAATATCTCACTTTGAAAATTTTATTGAACATAAAAAATAATATTTAGGACGAGTTTCACAGATCGTGACCAAATTCATGTTTATCTATTAAGATTTAACTTAAAAACAAATTCGGTTTCACGGCTAGTGGTAATTAATAAAAATCACGCATGTGGTAGTGACGGTGTATCGTCTGAATATTATATAATACTAGCTGCGCCCCGCAGTTTCACATCCATCCTATAGGAACATTTTTTCGGAATAAAAACTATCCTATATGTTAATCTATGTTACTCTCTATTTGCGTGCCAAGTTTCATGAAAATCGGTTCAGCAGTTTTTGCATAAAGAAGTAACAAACAAACAAACATATAAACAAACATACAAACTTTCGCATTTATAATATTAATAAGATGTATCTGTACACAGATAATATAACCAACTGAAATCAAAATACATTAGGAATAATATCAACAATTATCACAACAATGTCCAAAACTACATAGACAAACAAAACGGATCATATTCTATAAATACAATGCCTGCATTGCAATGTCTGGTGAAAATAATTCGTATTGATCAAACTATATTTAGTTCGAAGCTCGCCATGAGACGCATAGAGGTAAAACTACAGGATGTTTATAGCCTTATAAAGTTCTCAGCCCCCGGAGGATTCGGATAATTTTAGACTTGCCGAGTCTGAAATCTATATTGTCTACAACTTAAGTGCTGGTGTTAAATTGTTGTGTTGCCTTTTGGGAATTTGCAATAAAATCTACATATACATAATATATCATTTAGATTTTATTTTTTATAGTATATGCCAGCAAACGAGCAATCGGTGTCTTTTTCATGACTACCGACGCCCACTGACACCCGCTAATAGAGATGCCTTGTCACGCTTTCCTCCTCCTCCCTCCATAGGCCACCGGCTACTAATCGCAACAGCACAGCTGTCACTGTACGACGGTTATGTGTAAGTGGGAGGTACCTTCCCGGTGGTGCCGTCCTAATTGCAAGCACACACTGCATGCAGTGTGGTACTATCTCTTACTAAAACTACTCTTATTATTAAATTATGTGTGCTAACACCTTTACTTTTTTGCCATTTTTTTTTCAAACCTAAACTTATGCTGTGGAAGGGAAGAGAAGCCCAATACAGCTTCACTGATTGCTGTGTGTTGCGTGTGTGTGTATGTGTGGCTGATCATGCTTATAGCAAAACTATTATGGCATATTTACCGATTCCAATAATATTAGAATTCATTTTACAAATTACAATTGTAATCTAAATTTATTCCTGTATTGTTAATGACTAGCTTCCGCCCGCGGCATCGCCCGCGTGGATTTCGGATTATAAAAAATCCGTATAAATTTTAACTT
The DNA here is from genome assembly GCA_001625245.1 of Calycopis cecrops. Lineage (NCBI taxonomy): Eukaryota > Metazoa > Arthropoda > Insecta > Lepidoptera > Lycaenidae > Calycopis > Calycopis cecrops. The sequence goes on along the minus strand of LUGF01046245.1, from coordinate 1,100,919 downwards.
ATTATGTAATCCTGATATGAAAACTATATTACTGTTAAGTTTCATGAAAATCCGTTCAGTAGTTTTTGTGTGAAAGAGTAACAAAAATCCTTACAAACTTTCGCATTTATAATATTTGTAGAAAGTAATCTTACTATCATATTTTCTAGCATAACATAAAGCTTGTTTATTTATTTCTTATACTGTGCATTAAGATTAATCCACTCTTAAGATTTAGTCGAAATATAGGATGCGGGCAACATGACAAATTGAAGTTGATACGATGCGTCGATTTAACACAATCCAAGCAAGTGGCATTGAATAATAGAAACTGAATGATATGGCGGAATTGAATACGAAGTGATAGTTTAGACAGCATATACTACTAGTCTATTTCCAGTAGGGTTAAAAGATACAGTTATTGTTTTGCATTTAAATGGGGAAGGCACGACTCGGTAAGTTAGCGCAGATATTTCCGTCGAGAAGTAAGGATTTTAATGTTATACTGTCGCGTCTTGTGCGGTTAGTGGAAGTGAGTAGGCCCGAGACCGAGAGAAGAAATGGGACAAAGAGGGCAAAGCCTCTACTTTACCGTACCATAGATCCGCGCTATACTTCTTTTTATATTTTTAATCATTTTTAGATTTAAGATTTTTACTATAGGACTATATATAATAACATAGATATATGATCTGGGCGAGATTCTAACCCAACAGAGAAATAATAATATTATGCACAAAAACCTCTAGTTCTTACAAAATAACGAATAACGACTCCCTTGTGAGTGGCCCTTATTGTACAAGTTTAAAATATGGCCTAAACTCTTTTCTCTATTTAGTTTACTATTTTGTAGCTCAAGCGATTTTAAAATTATGAGATTTTGTGCAATAATAACATAGTTAAACTATGTTATTTAGTACATAATGAGTTTATTATGAATTTATTTAATAAATCTGTACATTGGAAACAGACTGATAAAGGAAACCTGAGTATCTCCAATCCTACAGGATCGATGATGACATGTAACTGAATTTCCTTGTGAATAATAGGAAGATACTACTACCACCATAATATTTCCGCATGGTTATGATTACCACATGATACTTTCTCGCCATTAAAATACTTTCCTAGCAGTATTTTGATTATATCAGCCATTTAAATGGAGACTAGCCATCTGCTTACAACATATTATTATATCGCACATGTGTGCGCGCAGACAAATGCACTATACTATCTTATTATCGAATTACTATAGGACGTCAGGACACTACAGGAGAGAAATCAATACAAAGAGAAAATAAAACCTTATCGTGCTTGAGAAATTAAAAAATACTAATAATTCTTTTTAATTTGACCCGGAAATCGAATCCAGGCCTCTACGATTTAGACTTCAACATACTTACTACTCGACCAAAAGAAAAGCATTCTTCCATCATCGTGTTATTATATTTATGGCTGTTTGAGACTTTCGCGTTTTTTACACATTTTATAGTTACTTTACGGGTTTTAATAGTCGACTTGTGTAGCCCGGCCGAAACGTCGAGCAAAGGTATATTTTTTCGCTAGTATCATTTATAAACATTTTATCGTGAAAAAACTTGTTAATAAAATTTACACAAAATACAATATGTTATCTTTCAAAATGCAGCAATCCCGCAATCCTCCCATTCAGGACTAATAATTTCTTGTCACGACAGTACTGTGGTAACAAGATTGAAGACGTGCAAACTTATACAGCCATTATAAGCATTGGCGTCCGTCCAACTAAACTTTTAAATACAATTCTAAACATGAAATGTCTTTTTGTTAAAAGCTATTTAACTTTGATCATCATGAATATTCGTTCATCTTACAGACTCTTTTTTCTACTAGTGCGCCAATAAGGCGTACAACATGAAAATATTTAAGTTTGCTCTTATTATTTATTTTATTAGCGAATATAATTTTATTACTCAGTGTATTAAGCAGAGAACTATGCTCGGGTTTTCTCTGCGCTGCATGTTCCGAAACTTAGTGATCTGCACGAAAATGGAGAAGGATTCTCGAGTGAAGATCGGAAAGCGTAGTGTTGGTCAGCCTCCGGGCTCCGACCCGGTGGACTGAAGACCTGGTGAATGTTGCTGGTATACGCCGGATGCAAGCAGCTGGTGACGGTGCTTTGTGGCGGCCTTTGGGAGTAGCCTATGTCCAGAATTGGACGTCTTCTGGCCATTCAAGATATATTTAATGCCACCAAGTTCTATACATTTTCTTTCATTCGCAATCTGTAAAACTTGGCCATCAATATCATGACGCAATTGTATCATTTTGTTTTTACAAAATATTGAAGTAAAAAAACCTATCCTAACCTATCCTATCTACGATGGATACATTTCTAGCTCAGAAATTGTTAGTTGTTGTGCTTTCAGCAATAACAAAAATTCGTGCAACTCTTTTTCTACCCGGCTACGTTCGTTCGAACAAGAATAATGTTTTTGGAGATAACATGTATGTATGTAAATTTCTATGTCGTCTGATACATTCTGAATTTTATGTAACCGGAGTACCTACGATATATAGTTTCGTATACATTTCTGATAAAAAGAGTGCAATAAAATATATTTTAAGTAGTCGGTTTTTATTTTATAAAATTTAATTTAAGGTAACTTTATTAACAAACAAAAACTTGACTTCACTTTAATGTTCGTCAGATATTTCATTTACAGGAGCTATCTTACGTTTAAAAGAGGAGGTTATCGCAAAGTTTGCATGTTAAACTAATCTCGGGAACTGTAGTTAATCCCCGGCGTCATGTTAAGCTCTCAAAAGCTTCCGACGAGATGGAGCTTTTGTTATTTTCTGACTTCGTTCTACATCTTATTCCTTTGTTTCATTATGAACTTATGAAGTTACGTTGCTGGGAACTAGTATGTTATATAACAAACTATATGATCATCAGCCTTCATCCATCCACAATTAAATATAAGTACGTCGGTCTTAAGGAAAGGTATTCCTAAATTAAATATAAAATTATAATATAAAATAAATTATAGAAAGTAAAATAAATTATAAGATACTAGGTGCGCGCCGCGGTTTCACCCGCGTAAATTTCGGTCCCGTGGAAAATAGAAAATCATCCCATGGTATCCCCTTGGGAACATTTTTTTGGGATGAAAACTATCTTGTGTTAATACAAGTTACTCTCTATGTCAAATTTCATAAAAATTGGTTTAGCAGTTTATGCATAAAGGAGTAACAAACAAACAAACAAACATAAAAAAAACTTGCGCATTTATAATATTAGTAGGATACTAAGATATTGTAAGAAGTAATACCGTATTGTATAGAATATCGGCTTTGTCACTATTTGTCCAATTTAAAATTTTTCAGTGGCCCCTTGAAGAAGAGGAGGGATGGAAGGCAATTTTGTGCATAACAATTAATAATAGTTGACTAAGTAAGCACTAACCCCCTTATTAGAAACATAGAATAACTTTATTCAAGTAATAACCTAATAATAAACTGACATCTGTCAAATTCCATAATTTTTATGTGGTTGTATGGAATATGAAAATTAGCTTTGCTCTTCATTTAACAGAAAGATAACATATTATTTAAAAAAATTGAGCTAATTAACAAACATTTAAGTGCCCAAAGCTCGATATGGTTTAGCCGAACCTTCACGGAGGCTTTTATCTAAAAGAAGTTGACACAGCTATCAATATAATGAGTGGTCCGTAGGTACCATATAATTTATTTGAAAAGAATTTCTCGGTCAAATATAGAATTTATTAAGATTACTTTTGTTTAATTAAATAAGACAATATATTTTTTAATAAGAGGCAAACAAGCAGTCGCAACCAATTTCATGACTACCGACGCCTATAGACATCCTCCGTCCC
>LUGF01046245.1:1073635-1093727 GCA_001625245.1 Calycopis cecrops | reverse complement strand
GCCACCGGCTACTAACACACCGCACGAAACAGTCACGTTACATCACGTAAGCAAGAAGTGTTGAACATCAGAAGAGGTGTGACACATATCGTCAAATTAAGAAGATAAGTAGCAGGATATTTAACACCCTGCACTGGTGTCATTTCAAAGGGATACAAACATGGCACATAACACTGTAAACAATGGGATTCACAAAAAGTCGTTTTTGTTTAGTCAAACACACCTTTTAATTTCCTTGGGTACAACAAAAGGAATACGCAGATAGTATCATATTGTATCATGCACGCGAATAAATATTGGTGACGAAGAACGTCGTAACATAAAACAGAATATATTTACTCATTTCTGTACGACCATTCAAAACAAACTTCTAACATTGATATAAAATAACTATATAGATTCGTCCAATTCGAAGCGATAATTAAATCGATTTTGACATGTAAAAAATACGAGCAGTATTTTTAAAATTAATATTCGTCTTTTTTTGCATTTGGTATTACGATTTTCATGAAAATCTTAAGCCAATGTCCTTAAGTTTGCTGCTGCTGCTGCTGCTGCTGATGATGATGATGAAAGCAATATATCTTCCAAATACTGCCTTATTTTTTCCTAGTTGTTATTTTAAAAAATACGGGATCAAAGTGTTTCGTTATTAAAAAAATAATTTTAGTTTACATTTCTAATTAATTAAATATTACTACGTGACTCGATTTTAGTTGGTAATTAAGCTGTTTAAGAAATTTTTGTATAGAATAAAAATTTGGTTTATTTAATTTCTCAACAAAAATAATGTAAGTATATCATGGTGATCAAGGATCATTTGATATCGTCGTTATACGCCATTATTTTTCACCCACCACTAAACATGGTGTCCCAATGAAAGCTATGGCTCCCATTGAATTGATGCCTAGATAACACTATCAATGTAAGCGAACAGCTCGTAAACTAGATAGAATGAAAATTGGATTGGTTCAGGTCGGATGCGTTTAGCAGATTGCACGTGTTCAGCTAGATAGGTCTGAATCCAGCCATAATTACTAAGCTACGTCATCATATTCATTTCTCAATTCATGGCGGCAAAAAGATTTGAATTTTTACATAGGTTTTAGTTCATTATTTTGTGCAAAAGATTTGTGGTAGCTTATTAATTTCTGTTTCGTTTTTGGGTTTAGCAGGAGAAAACGTTTACTGCAACCCGATGTAACGAATGTTGCACCTCTGAGAATAATACCACTACAATAGTGGTATCAATTTGAGAGATAATTTCTCTAAAATTATATTATTCAAATTATATAATTAATTAAAGCAGAAGTTAACTGTCAAATTACAAAGAAGCTAATGTATCTTTTTCATCTTCTCTACATGAAATAACATATTATCTTGATTTATTGCCAGATAACCGGGTTTACCGTACCCATCAACCTCAAAAATTTTATGCAAGAAGATTTTATGCCAGTGCTTGTAAGAGAGGATTTATTTAAATGTTGAAAAAATGACTCCTTTATACTAAATAAATTAATGTCTGTACAAAAGAATCTAAATTTACACGAGTGAAATCTCGATATAAAACATTTTTTTCTTCAAAACAACATGCAACGCTTCATTTAATATTATTTTTAACGATAACTCAATTTTCACACGTCGAATTGTATCTGAAATTTATATATCGTGTGTAACAAAAATATTCAGCTGCCGCTCAACAAAGGCTGTCTCTAATGGTCAACTTTTGTTCGACATCGTGATTTACAATAGGGCAGATCGATCCTCCCATCATTTTGTGTTAGTTTTAGATCATGTTGAAAAAAGCTCAAAGCTTGCACGCTTCATGGCCTTTTAATTTAGCTTATTTGCCCCATTTTGTGTACAAAAAAAGGCCCAATTGTGCCTGTGAATTATGGCCCTTATAGTGTAATTATTTTGGCAGTATTGTTATTTAGTGAACTCTATGTAGTTTATTTTTCCGTTGATTTAATCGGATTTCAAATTAAGAATAGTGTAATGGGATTTAGACCCCTCTGTGGTTTGCTAGCTCAACATACCACGTACATCTAAAATCCACAATGTTTTAGATGAAGTGTAAAATATTTTTGTAATCAATTATTGTATCGCTTATACTATACCGGCGAAGAAACAGCTGTGCGGTAGCATTTCGTGCGGCGTTTAAGTAGCCGAAGGCCTATGGAGCAGGGAGAAGGAGGGAGGGTAGCGCATCTGTATAAGCCTCTACGAGAATATCTATGGGCGTCGAAAGTTATGAAAATGACTTTCTGCTCGTTTGGCCTCTATGTTAAAAAAAATCAGAAGTCTTGACTGAATAATAGTAATAAGAACAGAAAATGAAATCAGTTATATTTTAATATACGTTTCATCTACTGAAATTGACCTTACTAGCAGATTTAAGAAAACTATTATGCCATATCGTCTGACAATTCTAAAAGCCATGATACGTTCTATTTTGACAAACGTTCGGAATTTCATTGTAGTCCATAAAGTGATATATCACCCACATGGGTAACACAAAAAAGCTATGAATGAACGTATAGTTCCAAATCACAGCATTGAACTAAAATAAGTTCGATACGATCCTCTAGGATTATTAATAGTTTTATTTTTTAAATAAAATTGTAAACATCTTCGATTTTTTATGAGATATATAAAACATGTTATTGAAAGATCTTGTAGTATCTACACTATATTCTTTTGAAAATTGTCTACTTTTTATTTCTTGTACATGTTGATAAATAAATAGTATCAAGTAAGAATTATCACTTAATACATTTTAATTACAAAACATTAATACAGTGACATTTTATACAAAAACTAGCAGCTTTACTGCAACCACCAACGCTCGTTTGCAATATTGTAGGTGCGTTGCCTCCATTTACTTTATTTCCAAATAGACACTCGGACTCTGGCAACCCTATTCATCTTTGCAAGCAAGATGCAAGCAAGATGTTAACCCTGATCGTATATAGACCTGTCTGATCTCATTCTCTCTCATATCTACCTTTTTTACAGGATGAGGGTGCAAACGAGAAACTGGCACCTTTTCATGACTACTAACGCCCATCCGTATCAGTCATACAGACGTACTGCCGGCAGTAAAGAGAGGGCAGACCCTCTCTTAACAGGCTACCGGCAACTGACAACCCGCAGAGACACTACTTCACGGCGGTGTCATGTGAGCGAGGTACCTCCCGGTCGTGGTGGTCCAATTCACCTGTAATCGAGTATTTAGTTATATAGTAGATATAGTGCCCACTTCTAACTATACCTAGATATGCATCTACATACCTATTATAAAATCACTGATCCTTTACCACTACAATGTAACAATTGAACACAGTTTTAAAACTGTTCAAACCACAAAGTAAAGCAAAGGCAATTGACAATATAACAATTACGTGGCAATGGCGCAAGGTGAAGATTTATCACATCATCAATTGAAATTCAATGTACAAGACCACCCGTTTACTTACTAACGACGTCGTTAGAAACAATGCTAGTGGCACAATGCAACCCGGGACTGCTCACCATTGATACTGGTGCTGGCCAAACAGCCAAAAACAAAAGAGGAATATAAATCACAAACTCCGTACCCCGCGGGCATCAATGCAAATACAAAATATGAACCACACGAAACAAAAAATTAAACAAACAATTTTGAACTTTACGTGGAACACGCAAGGGCGAGTGACGAATGTGCGAGCGCAAATAATTTAGTGCTCAATGGTAACTATGGGTAAACAATAGATTTTGGACAATGTTGGCTTCGCTTTACAGCGTATAACATAATCATTGGTGCATTGTTGGCGTTTCTGAAAAGTGCATTATGAGTGTTAGAGCAAAACCACATTGAAAGCTTGGCGGACGTTCGACACAATATTTTTACCACGTTCTGTGACGAATCGCTGAAAGTGTCCTTTGTCGATAATCGATTACTTTACGACTGTGACTTAACTTGGACCTCCAAGCGCTAAGTCTCAGGTAAAATAGACTGTTCCGTAGAACCCCATTATAAATAATTAATTTAAAGTATTTATGTGGTGCTTAAGCGTTAAGTGCCGACTAGCTGGTTAACACTTTAATAGTTAACTGTGAAACTGATCGGCTGGTCCGCTAAGTGGGTAAAATAAATTATTCTAAACACAGCCATAAAACGGCACTTGGATAAAGTTTCATAAAAAAGTCTCGATGTAGATTGTATTTTTTGGCTGCACAAGTGTTATAAACAAAGTCTAATTAAACTGGTAAATAAAACACGGCACATAAATTTAACCACAACCCTATTGTACAGTCTGTTTGCGGAATGTGACGGACGATAGGGTTTACAGGCTTCAGTTACAAAAACAGGGAATCAAAATATATTGTTGTTTGTTTTATGAATATTATTACAGTGAATGAAAGTGAAGTGAATACATTTAAAAATTTATAAAAATGTGGTTTTAACAAAAATATCATTTAATTAAATTTAAAAAATAAAACAAAATCTGGCTGCTGTTTTGGTAGTTACTCAAATAATGTTTTGGTAGTTGATTTATCTAGTGTCATAGTCAGAGCCGTCAAGGCTATAGTAGCAAAACAAATACGCTCCAAAAATATGCTTTTGACGAAGTCAGAAAAAAATCCCATATATCTTTCTTCTTCTTTTACAAGAAAAAATTGCTGTATGGCTTCCGAATAGAACTAATGCATTCAAAGAGACACCATCGTCTAATTTTTAAAGATTTGGCCAATCTTTCTTTTATGTATAAAGGGGCAAATGAGCAGTCGGATCTATTTTCATGACTACCGACGCCCACAGATATCCGCATAGAGAGAAATAGATGCGTTGCCCTCTTTCCTCCTCGCACCCCCACGGGCCCTCGGCTATTTACACACCGTGCGAAACGCGACAGTGCAGCTGTCACTTTACGCCGGTCTCGTGAAAGCGAGAGGTACCCCCAGGTCGTGCCGGCCCAGTTCAGCTACATGCATGCATGCAGCGTGGGACTACCTCAATCTATCCGAGAGAGTTCTATAAGAGACATAGATATCACATCATCTTAATAAATGCCGATGTAAATGAGCGTTGTTTGTCAGTTACTTCGATTCGACGACCATTACCGACGATTGCCTGCTAAAGGAATTGGAATATAATAAAATAAAAAATACATTTGATTAAAACTAAAATATTTAAACAAAAGGAAGCTACAATATTATTTTATTTTTATTATATTGTAATTTTTTTTAAAATAATATTATTGAAATATTGACAACCCTAACCGCGTTTCCATTTTACACGCAACAACCAGGCACCGTAGGGAAAGTTAGGTAACCCCTGGACAATTTATGGCTTGAAGCATTCTAATCTAATTGCCGCTTTCACGTTCAGTTAAAGCCTTGACCTTCCTAAATGCATTTTGTATGTTATGTATTATCACCTCCGATATGTACACAAGTGATGTAGCGTTCGGATACAAAATAAACACAGCGTCATTAGTGTTTGATTATCTGAATAGGGTTGACACTTTATTAGAATACGTTTTGAAATTAATTGCTTTGCGGCTCTCAAATGACAAGTCATAAAATTATTTTGTATAATTATTTTTTCTTAATTTTCAAATTTTTATTATTTATCACATATTATTTAAGATTACGTAGATTAAAATGTGATAAAAAATGGAATATAAAAATAATACGTTTAATATAATAATAAGTTTTATAGTAGTAGAGATTTTCATGTACTTATTACAGAAGTGGGCTTTGGGCTAGAGTGACCGTGGAAGTACGTCCAATATGATATTATGAATACACGTATTCATAACATGAACGTATGACTATTCTATTGCCTCCTTACTATATCTAAATATCGATTATCACCTGCCATCTCTTTCTTTTTTACGTCTCTCAAAAAATAAAACGTGTAAAATGTTGATCAGTATTCAATAGTTAATACCTGTACAATAGGAGACTCAATCATTTAGTACCTTGTCCATTGTCGGCGAGTCTTTGTGCAAGCAGGTGATCATGTTTTAGAGCGTGCTACACTTCTATATTCTATAAAAAAAGACTAAGAAATGTCTTCTTAGTTTTTTTAGTAGATAATAAAATAAATTTACAACTCAATATGTGTCGACTAAATTTAGTACCTAAAACTTTTTTTTAAATTGCTTCAATTTTTTATTTATAATCTTATCTTTTTAATCTTAATTTATCTGTAGACAATAAATACAATTTAAATGAGCAGACGATAGGTATAATACGATTGTGACAATTTGGATCCACGTTTATAGCTTTTTTTTTCAGAACTTTGGTTTTGCGAATTATGCGATTTATTATTTGTGTTTGCGATAAATGCGATTTATAATAAGTAAAATGTTAAAAAATAACATTTTATATGCTTATGAAGTCGCGTAACTTTAGGTAATCAATATGACATTGATTCATTAAGTTTATTCAAATGTAGTAATTTTGTAATGTGTAAGTAATTTATTGTAATAAATAATTAATTAAATGCTTTCAATCACTACAACAAAATACACTATCTTATTAATATTATAAATGCGAAAGTTTGTATGTTTGTTTGTTTGTTTGTTACTCCTTCACGCAAAAACTGCAGAGCCGATTTTCTTGAAATTTGGCACACACATAGAGGGTAACTTGGATTAACACATAGGATAGTTTTTATCCCGAAAAAATGTTCCTGGAAAGGTATGGGATGATTTATCACTATATCGAAATTTACGCGTGTGAAACCGCGGGGCGCAGCTAGTAGTCTATATTTAAAAGATTTACCATTGAGAAAATGTTCTCCTCATCAAACTTAGCAAAATATAACATTTATGGACTAGGAAGCTTTCTCGTGTAACTTACAAGAAGCGGAAGCTCAAGAACCGGACGACCAATCTAATGATTAATATGTCTAAGCTTAAGTAAGAACGACCCCAGCATACAAGACAACTATTGCATGACAAACAAAATTAACACATCATATCACCCTCGCTACACGCATGTAGTATTAGAGAATAGATCATTGTCATAGTCATGTTGCCGAAAATTGCTGCTCATCGAGAAGTACATTTAAAATCGAGAATGTAGGTATTTAGATTCGAGATGTGACAATGGGATGATATCTAGAAATAACAATAGGAAATCTCCTGGAATACTTTAAACTGTCGTTGAATTTAGTATATGCTTTAAGTTAATAAATTTAGCCACCTTTACCCTCCGTCCGTCCAGGCCTCTTGATTTAGACTTCTTAGATGCCTGTCGTTCGTCATTACCTTAATAATAATTATTGCTTAATATTTGCTTAGAACATTAGCACAGTGTTTCGTCTACATAACGTTTGCAAGTATAAATACGGCGCATGTATGATCGAGTACGATACGAGGTATAAAACGTGTAGGTACATTCTTAGTTAGTAGTGTAGGGGGTAAATAAGTAATCAGAACCATTTTGATGACCTTCGACAGTCAAACACATTCTATTAGAGGTTATACAGGTGCGTAGCCCTCCTTGATCGTCCGCCCTTCACGGACCACCGGGAGTTATCATACGGAACAGAACCCGCCGAATATTCTGCAACAACCTATGAAGATATAAAAATAACATCTTAATTATAATGAAAAACAGGAGGAGAGCCACTATAATGGTTATCCAAACACGCACAAATCTTTTCAGATTCCGTGAGCCAATGTGAGAGTAATAGTCGCTACATAATCCGCAAATAGGAAATTTTGATATCGCGTGCGGACCACCCCACAGACAACACGCGATCATTTCTTACGGGGGAGGAAAGAGCTGATAATTTACTAGCACGTTCGCAGTAACGTTGAAAATGGTAATACTTTAGCTGTTATGTAACCGTTTTGAAACGTAGGAAAGTAGAATGCAGTGGTAACAAATGGGTTACGATAGTATGTACGTTTTGATTAGATTGTAGTCATTATTAACCGGCAATGTTTACATTAAAAGTCTACATAAGAGTAATTTAGTAATATTCATCTTTGATCGAACTTCTGTAAAGGCGGTCTAACTAACACTTTAGACATTGCTTAGTAAATTTGACGAGCTAATGATGGAAATTATTCATTCATTCTGAAAAAAATATAAGCTAGCAAATTTTTTATATCGACGAAATGAATAATTATTTTGATTTTCAAAGTATGAAAACACAAAGATAGGAAGAGGAAAGAGAGAAAAGTCATTCACCTGCTACTCTGGTCTGATCTAATCATAAACTACACTAGGCTCGATGTCACAATATCTTATCTAAATGATAAAACATGAAATCACTACAAATCTGTACGTATTCTGTCCCAAAAAAAGGATCTTATCGGCAAGCCTATAAAAAGGCACTAAACCCTATTCTAACTTTATTACTAAACAAATATTTAATTACGAGCTTTGAGTACAAGAACATATTTCAGTTTCTATTGTAACAAAGTCTATGTTTTTATTACACTTGTAGGTGCAATTTGACAAAAGTATTAAGGTTTTTATGGAAATAATAAAAATATTTGCGGGAAATAAAGGACTGGTACCCAGAGGCGTGTACGATGTACATTATAATAATTAAATGTGATTTGTTTTAGATAAAATTCTTTGGGTCACGCAGTACATTTATATACATTTATTTATAGTTATTATGAGGTACCACGCTGTATGCATGTAGGCCAATGGGGCTGGCACTACCGGGCAGGTATCTCTCGCTTACACGATACAGGCGTAAAGCTGTGCTGTCGCGTACCGTGCGATGTGTAAGTAGACAGTGGCCCATGGAGAGAGAACAACGCATATGTATTACCTCTATGCGGATGTCTACGGGTGTCGGTAGCCATGAAAGTGGCTCCGACTGCTCATTTGCTCCCTTCTACTACAAAAAAATATGAATTATAATATAGGTAGTATTGGATATATGAACTATCACATTCTCATTGGAAAGATTAGATTGCACCTTAGAATGACAACTTGGTACGGCTCTATAGACAAGTTACGAGCCTATCTTTTAGTTCGTCTCCACACAAAAACCTCAGCCTATTTCGATACACAAGGTTGATAAAAGCGAGAGGCATTAAATTAAGCCACATACTATAAGTGCCTACAGTTAATCCGAAACTATTAAAAATAAGCTTACGACAAGTATACGAAAATACTTTTTTCAAACAAGTTAAATAGAGAAAAATTGTAATCAAACTTTGCAGCGGCGTGTACAACCTCGCACGGGGTGAATGACCCAGGCCACCCATAGTGGACGATCAGCTGACCTACAGGGTGTAGGTAGTGAGAATAAACTTAAAAAAAAAATCCTGTGACTAAACTATTGCTCCGATTGAACTGATTTTTGTTGTGTAGCCTGGAAATGATACTCTAAATATGTGGTTTCATTTAATACCTCTCGCTTTTATCAACCTTCTATTATACAATTAATAATGTCACAATTACCCAAAATAGGCAATTTCCCCCGAATATCGTTACCATATTTTGTAGTCTTGTATAATTAGTATTTGTAGCCTTGTTATAGCAGCCAACAGTTGATTACGTCCGTAATATTTGCAATAAAGTGATAAAGATCTTTTTTTATCGACAATGACTATCCTACAGGAAGCCTGGTAGATATAGCTACATCGATACCAAAAGATACAGTCAGACAGACAGGCAGACCTCTTTCCTGCAAATGGGAGGGATGCATCTCGACAATGGATTAAAAATAACTAAATATTAAATTATTACAATGGCCGAGGAAATATAGGGTTCTTTAAGACACGCATAATATATACCCATGATTTAAAAGCTGACAATTTGATTGACCGACATTTGTTTTGCAGATAGGGGATGAAGACACTTAATATGTTCTCGTTTGCCCCATCACTAAATAGTATAAAAGAAAGTCGCTTTCCGCAGTCTGTGTGTCTGTATGCTTAGATCTTCAAAATTGCGCAACCGATTTTGATAGGTTTATTTTAATAGACAGAGTGATTCAAGAGGAAGGTTTACATATTGTATAAAAACTATATTGTTGAAGTCCGAAATCCACGCGGGTGAAGCTGCGGGCGGAAGATAGTGTCCAATAAAAATAAGATAACAAATTCTTTAGCTATTCTGTCTCCAAAACACACTTAAGTGATTCTAAACAGCATTACAGCACAATAATTCATACAATTTCAAAAGATCAAATAAACCATCTATTTATCTGAGCGGCTTTATTAAAAAAAGGCGAAACGGCAATTTAGTAAAACGTTATCATAAAAAAGCACAACAATATTTCCGGTGCCACCTAATAATGTGCTTTCTTCTCAAAAAACACACCTAAGTTATCGTTGGAAAATGAACCGTGGTGTTATAACAAAATGGTTTATTTTTGCTCAACGAATGTAAGTTGGAGCAAAATCGTTTCAAGTTGAGCACGTCCATTTCTTTCGGCGCCCATAATAATGTTGGCGATTTATCAAATTGCAATTTCGTAATAGATACCCGCGCGATGTGACGTTAGATAAAGGTATATAAATTGTTCAATTGTTTTATCTTGGCCACCGGAAATATATGACGTTGTCAATTAGAGTGAGATAAATTGTGATTTTTTCATTAACAATACAATCATAATGGCATGTATAATGGGCGTACATAATTATAATAAAGTGAATGATTATTATCATTATTGACCAGAGAAGTATCTCTTACTTAAAGGATGAAACAATCGATATCCGTCTACGTTTGGTGCGGTTTCTGAAATGGATCTTCGATAGTGCTCTTTAGTAATAGATACGCTTAGTTTTCGCTTTTGGTGTGTTTCCGGTGATTCAATCCTTTTGCGGATATTTATGAGCGTCAGTATTCATCAATAGACAACGTTTGCTCATTTAAACCCCGATTCTAAAACGTGCATTCTAGTGAGTTAAAAACTACCATCACTTATATAGTTATTCAGATCTCGTTGCTAACGAAAGAATGGTGCTGCCCAGTTGTCCCTTAACCAATGAAAAATATCTAAATAAAATAGAAATATATCATCGACAAGTCCAAACATGATACGATAGCCATGTTTATGAAAAGCAAGTAATATATTAAAGCTAATAAATGCTACGGTAAAGATATTTTAATGTGCTAATTGATATTTTTAATCTACGGTAAGGTACAGTAGTACCTTATCGTTGATTGAGCATAGCCAACAGTACGGTATCTATTGTTCAGGCTTACAAGCCAGAAAGTCTAAGGCCTATTACGATAGCTATGCCTTTGGCATTGACGTCTGATTGGAAATGGCTGTGCCGTCTATTAAGAACCTAGGCTTTGATTGATCAAGCCCGCATTGATGAAGATCCATATTGTTAATCAAGTAACTTTGGTACAGCATCGTCATACAGCAATATGTTTGCTGAGATTGTCTAAATACGAACTGGGTATCGGTTTGTATCTACGGGGTTGAAACTTCTCAGTTGTATCTGACTATATTAGCCCACCGATTGCGTGAACATTGTTAGATGATTTTTTTTAATAATATGCATTATTTACATTACTATATTAACAAATAGGTAGTAGTAGTAGCCGGTGGCCCATGGAGGTGGATAGAGAAAGGAGGGCAGCGCATCTGTATAGCCTCTATGCTATATGAAGTTTGTGGGTGTCGATAGTCATGAAAAAGGCTTCGACCTCTCGTTTTCCCCCTATATCATAAATAAATATAGGTGATACAAAAGCGTATCCCACCTTACTCCTTCCCATCGGAAAGGACACGTCGCACGAAACGCGACAGTAGCGGCTGTCACGGCACGTTGATATCGTGTAAACGAGAAACATGCACTTAAAACTATAATAATACTGACGCCACAACACTCCCACAAATATAGGGCATACAGATGCGTTGCGATTTCCAGAACCAGAAGTTGTGTTGAAACTTTCTTAATAATATTGTATACTTCTTCTGGAGTTGACCCGAAGAAACATAATAAGATATAGGTGATGTCACCGGCCCCCTCACGTCAACGGATCCAGGTCCGATGTTGTGTGGGGCTCGCGGCAAAAGTTAATTTAGAATACCCAGTAAAATTACCTCGAGTAGGTACTTTCAGTAGAGTGTAGAGGTGCCCCAAAACTGTAAATCACCAGGACAACGAAGTAGTTGTGCCGCACCACAGGCCAATCTCACCAACTTTAGATTACTGCAATGTGGTAAGAATTCTATCCTTCCCCCTTTTCTGTACCCCACGTTTTCTACTCTTTAGCCTTCTTTCGTCTCAATAGGCCTAACCGGAGTATTTTGAAACCACCAATTATATACCTCCACGACAAGTCTTTACCACCATAGAGAAACATTGTACCTCATATAACAATGTATTCTCAACTTTTACATTCACCTGTTCCCCATTTATAACATTCAAATAATGACGTATTGTTTTCATTGACATTAAGCCTTTTATTATACAAAATTAATGTATATTCGTTATTTACGGGAACCGGACACAGGTTCGTTTTATATCACAATGGCTCTCGCTTAAAATATCTTTTGTTACACACATTACTATCTGTTTTATTGATGTTTCTTTATGGCATTTGACAAATATAGTTTGCTGCTAGTTTCCGTTTTACGCACTCTATGATAATGTGATAAGGTTTAGATTTGACTGCATTTATAATATTGTAACGTTGTATAGGTAAGGTGGAAATCTTCAGACTGACAATGGATTTAAATGACTTTATTCGTGATGTCTTCCTTCGGTTCTGTCGTGTAGAGAACGTGTAGGAGTAATTTATGTTATGATCTCTTGTTTGATATCGGTAAGTCAAGTGCATTGCTTGGTTTATAAATGCGTCCGTTAATAGTAGGAATAGCAGTGAATATGATTTTAGGAGACATTCTACTAATGTAGACGAGCCTCAGACCCTTAAGAGACCATAAACATCCCAGAAGCTTTGCAGATATGTTTTCATCTTTCGCCCTATTCCCATAACACTCGTACTACCGGAGTGTCACCACTGAAAGTATCGTATAACTGAGAGGTTCCTCTCGGACCGTGCCAGTCCAATTAGACAACACAACTGGCACCTCATAATATTTTATTTCATTTAACAGGTACAGAAACAAACAGATCAAGATTACACAATACGTAACTTATATATAACTTAGTTACAATCTGACGACTAATTAGGTCTGTACACAGCTTTTTAATTACTACATATAACAGAGCTTTCAGAAGTGGTAAAAAATTCACAGCTGAGAAGACAAACAGGCAACACATTTTTTTTTTTAATTTTTTTTAAGGAACACAAACAGTAACATTAGACAGTATTAAATTAATCAAATAAAATATTTCATATACCAAAACTGTGTCCGCTAATAGTTGAAACATAATGTTGAGCATCCGCGCAAATCTATACATATAATAAAACAGTAAAATTTTTATGTCTGTACATAGAATATATTTACGAAAAACTGATTGGGGGCGATTTTAAAATAGTAACAGAACACTTTTCTATGATTTTAAATTTTTTTTTGTCTGTTTGTCCGTTTGTTCGGGCTAATCTCCGAAACTACTGGACGGATTTTCATGAAACTTTACATTATTAAAGCTTTCATATCAGAATAACATAATAAGTTAAAATTTTGAATAATTTTTGAAGTCCGAAATCCATGCGGGCGAAGCCGCGGGCGGAAGCCAGTACATTATATACGCATATACACAATATGCAGATTTTTATGAGCATCAGTAGTCGGGCTATCCGTTAGCCCCTATAAACTATAAAAAACCCTAGTACAAGGTTTGTGCACGTTATATTGCAAAAACAATATTGTAATGACGTACCGGGTCAATATCCGGTCGGGCGGATAAGTGACTTTTTGCATACATTACGTCCGGCCCGCTACGGGCTGATACAGTATGTATGGCAGCGATTTTTCCCGTACCGGAACGCGGACTGAAATTGGAAGCAGGTGGTCGTTTATTATGTAAAGGCTCTTCAACAGGCCGCCGTCATCCGCTGTAACGTGAGTTTAAAAAAAACGCTAAGTATGTCGGAGCATTTGAAGAGGTGCGTAGGTATATAGTGTTCGTACTTATGTGCAAATGTAATTAAAATGTTTTTAGTCAAAATTGAATTATAAAAATCACTTTTTGAAAGTCACAAATAACATATGCCACCGGTTCAACACTAGCCCACTCCTAAGAAAAACCGGCAAAACAAACTCAGCCGCCCTCCTCCACTATCCATCCGTAAGAGCCTTTTCCAGGCTCGTGTAGTGTTAGTACATATCACATATTATTTTCTCAAATATTTCGTCTTTTCAATGAGCCAAACGAGAGGTCGAAGCGGTTTAGTAGCAGCGCACATAAATACCTGACCAGTCTTTCTTTCTACCCCTCAATGGGCTACCGAAAACTCACACACTGAGTGTGTTAGCAAGACGTACTTCCCCGGTCGTGCCGTCCGATTCGTCTTCGTAACATGAATGGGGCGGCAATATCGTAAATACGACCAGAAATTATTGTAAGCTGATTTCGGTCCAGGTCATTGTGGGACGATAGAGAGATAGGAGAGATAGAGATCTGCATATAAAAAGCCGATAATGGTGTTTTCAGAAGCTCCATCCGAATACATACAGAAATATAAAGAGGGGAAAATAACCCTTAAAATTGTAGGTATAAGAAAATTGTTGAAAAACTAAAACTAAACT
Organism: Calycopis cecrops; assembly: GCA_001625245.1. Classification (NCBI taxonomy): domain Eukaryota; kingdom Metazoa; phylum Arthropoda; class Insecta; order Lepidoptera; family Lycaenidae; genus Calycopis; species Calycopis cecrops. The sequence goes on along the minus strand of LUGF01046245.1, from coordinate 1,079,074 downwards.
AAAAAAAAATATTTTATTGTGGTTTTGTAGGTTTCAAAATTATTGAAGATATGCAAAAAATTTGCTAACAGCGTTATCACTACAATATTGCAAATTTGTTAACATTATTGAAAAGTTGGTTTTTTGAGAACTCTAAGGACACAAGAATATTATATATATTATGTATATATATAAGTGTTATTTTCTTATTAGACATATCCAGCTAGTGTCGTAACTAAAACCTAAAATCAGTTAAAAAAATCAGTCATGGATTTAAAATCAACTATCCTAAAACTTAACTGGTTATCTTTTAGCATATAAATGGTAGAGTAATCAGAGTCATTTGGTGACTACCTACGCCCCTTAACATCCGCATTTACAGACTATTGTCTCTAGATGCCTTCCTCTTCCCGGTATTTCTGATACGGTACGACTAAGGGTTCTTTAAGAAAAGAGCATACTCTTGACTCTACCTAAAGGCCGGCAACGCGTCCTCAAGACACCCGGTTTTGCGGACTTCTATGGAGGGCGATAGTAACAAATAAACAGTTTGCCCCCCACTATTAAAAAAAGTTTTACATTTTATTAACCCCCTTACGAGAACCCTAGCTTACCACAACGATTGAAGCGTTGCCAATATATCAAGAGCTGAATAAGCGGTAAGCTTCAGTTCAATTATATTGAAATATTGCTGTGGTTTCAGGCAGCAATCTCAGACGAATTCTATCGCCAGGAATAGTGAATAGTATAATATGGTGGTTTATTCAATATGACTCCATCCCGACGTTTCAGATGCTTTAAAACACCCTCGGTTAAAATACCTTCAGGTGACAGATATTTTCACATTGTAAGCTATATGATATAAATACTCGAAGATTTGTGATTATTTTGTCGTTATTTAAGGATTATCCTCGTAAGAATAGCTCAACCCTCTATTTGTTTTCAAATTTATTAATTTTTCTATTTTTTTTCGCCAAAAAATAATTCTTCTACCTTTATTTTTAAATTATATCTTAAATATATTTTACGCTTAAAACTATATTAAATTTATCACTCTGAGTAATAATTTTTCAATCTGTAATTTTAAATATTGTGCCAACTACCTAGGTAAGTTGTAGGGAAATGCACGAAATTCGTAATAAAATTGATTATTTTTTTAAATTAATTTCTCTGTAGTCAACTAAAAAAAATAGAGTTTCAATGAGAAAAAAACGTAAGATTGTACAAAAACTCATTTATAAAATTAAAAAACACTTACATTATGAGACAATCGCAATTACTTCAATCACATAAAGTCAGTTCACAACACATCACAAATGTTAAAGTTAATATTTCGCCGGCTACGTACGCCGGGACAAGCTGTCGCGCGTCTACCCTCCCTGGCACTCAGAAAATTACTGAGGGGAGGGCCAGGTTCTCCCGAGGTCTTCGCAGACGCGCGCACCTCATACCTTAGGCACTATATACATGGGCAACAGAGGGTTGTACCCAATATCGGAGTCAGGTAAGAAATGTTTCACATCGCTCGCCTTTCGTTGAGTTTCATGAATGTCATATCGCATGGAAATGCGGTTTATAGGGGACTGCATCATAGGAATTTTTTTGCGTTTACGATTGGGGAATCTCACGAATTTCGACCTTTTTCTACGAATTTGTCCATGCCTAACTTTGTATGGGTTTAATGATAATATTTAAAACGATTGCAACTTTATGTTCATTTTCCTTTTTGGGTTCCGTGATGATAGGATATTTTGACCACCGGCTAACGCAGTGGTAACATAGTGGAGTAACTAAAGTAAATGAAGCTGTTGCACCAAAGTTTGGATGTTCGATTCCCGCTTAAGACAATTGTCTTAAAACACTTACACTACATTTACATTATGAGACAAACGCAAAGCTGCAAAATTATCTATGTATTACTTATATGTACTTAATATTGAAAATACAACAAATCAGTTGAATTTATTGAATCAATGAAATTATTGAAAAGCGAGACAGGATCCTCGTATTAAGCCTCTCCGCGCAGTACAGCGCAGTGCTCTGAGCAATTGTAAAGCTCGTTTTTAACATAAAAACTAGCTGCTTCTCGCGATTTCACCCGCGTAAATTTTGATCCCGTTAGTAAAAATTAAAAATAGAAAATCATCCCATGGCATCCTGTAGGAACATTTTTCGGGATAAAAACTTATATGCTAATCCAAGTTATCCTCTGTGTGTACCAAATTTCATGAAAATCGGTTCGGCATATTTCGCGTGAAAAAGTAACAAGAAACATACAAACTTTCGCATTTATAATATTAGTAGGCTGTTCGCAATATAAAAGGCTTTCGCGTGGCAGCCGGAAACGGACCGGAGAACGGATTGTTGGAAGACCAGTAACCCGGTGGGCTACCGACTTGGTGAAGGTGGCGGGGAGCCGCTGGATGCAAGTAGCTCGTGACAGTGCCCTTTGACGCTTACAGGGAGGCCTATCTCCATCTGTGGACGTCTTCTGGCAGATAATGATAATATATGTAATAAATTGTAATTATCGATAACCAAACCCGTTCTTTTCGATCTGGTGTTTTACGGGTACAATCTTGTAAAACGAGACATCAAATTCACTAAAAAGGGACACCCACTTGAAGGATTTACTCTTTAACATAATTTCATTATAAAAGATTTGGTATTTAATGACTACAAGACTATGTTCGTGACTTTGTCTTATGAAATATTTGTACCTACCGACCGACGCTGAAAATGTAGGTACAAATCTTTTCATTATAATTAAAATGAAATCCGCATTAGAATATAAATACAAAGATAAAAATGGTGTCATATTTCATAAAGTAGTTTTTGATTGATCCACGTGCACACTGACAAACAAACTCACTAAAAAACAAAAATTAAAAAGAATATTAATTTATTGGCGAATTATTAAAGGAAGCATTATAAAGAGTTTTATTTTTAAATTCACATAACATCCCTTAATACACCAATTTAAAAGTTTTATCACTATAATCTTAATAAAGCTTATTATTAAGAGCTTATTCTTTCCTCAAAGGTCGGCAACGCATCTGTTAGACCTCTGGTATTGCGGATGTCTGTGGTCGTTGGTGACCACTTTACATCAGGTGACCCAACTGCTCGTTTACCTCCTATGCTATTAAAAAAAACTTAAAAATATATTATTTATTATAACAACAAAAACAACAACAACACATCTTCATCAAAGTCCCTGACGTGATAGGTTACAAATATTTTACTTATTGATAGAAATATATAAGTTAGATAGGTTGGATGTTATCTTTTTTCGCAGCCCGTTCAAGTGGCTGTAAGCCTTGTCGGTGAAGGAAATAGGCTTGTTACTAAGCCTAATTAATCCTGTTATCACAATATCACTTTGTTTCTATATTAACGAAGAGAATTATACCATGTAATCTCCGTCTACACGATTATTAGTAGGCATAATGTATTCTTGTTTTATTTTTCATTTTCTTCACCAATATTAATATGTTGTATACTATAAAGTGCAAACGAGGAGAGCGTTTAAATGACTACCGATACTACGAAACCCATAAACATCGTTATAATACGCAAGCCTGCTGTAACCCACCACCATCACCACCACCACTGATAACCGGAAAAACACAAATTCAACAGTGGTCACTTTGAGGAGGTATCGCATGAGATAGAGGTACCTCCCCGGCCGGCCCAACGAGGTTCCAATGCAAGGTATTATCACAAAATCTTGTTGTGTTCATCGTATTTCTGGTCTGGCTTGTCTTGGCATATGATTATGCATCGTTATGTTAGGAATATCTTAGAATAGACCCTTAGGTTTTTTATTAACATGACCTAACGGAACCCGCTCAAGTGTATCTCACACTTGACCCGGTCACATACAGGTTTACACTAAAACATATAGTGCCAACAACCGTGACCGTGCTTAAATTTAACACCACACAAAATTTTGTAGCATAGCTTGTGTTTGAGGATTGTAAACCTTTTTTATAACCTCCATAAAAATATAAGTCACATGAGCTCTCCAATGTGTTTGCACTATTGTATACCTTTTTAATTGTATAGCCAGGAGTTGGATTATTTTGAAAAAAATTATGGCCAATCACTCGGTATTAGCTTTTTTAGTTTTCGTAAGAGGTAGTGCCACACTGCATGCTTGCAGCCGAATTGGGCCGCCTCGACCGGGCGCACCTCTCGCTACACACGAGACCGGCGTAGTGACAGCTATGCTGTCGCATTTCGTGCGGTGTAAGTAGCCGATAGCCCGGCAGGTGAGAGGAGATTAAATGAAGAAAGAAAGAAAGAAATATTTATTTGGACACACCACAAAAGACAATAATATACAAAATAAAAAATTAGAACTAAGTGTTACAAATTATAATGCCATTAGGCTGTGCCAAATTGGTTAAGTTCGCCATAAGCTAGGTAGTCATGCGTTTCATGGTACCTAGCACCGGTTTTCAACCTAACCAATAGGTATACGCCGTCGGTATGACGTGCCTACAAGCATTGTTGCATTGGCAACAAAAACAGCAGCAAAACTTACAGTTAAAAAAATAAAATAAAAGAAAATATGCAATTTAAATATAAAACAAATTGATAGAAACTAACAATTACATAATATACTACCACAACCACATATACGTACATTACAAACACACAAACATATATTTAACAGATACAATAACATTTCCTATCGCCATGTTAGCTCTACTTTGGTGGTCAATAAGGAACTTTTTTTTTTATGGTATAGGGGGGCAAACGAGCAGTTGTAGCCATATTCATGACTACCAACGCCCATAGACATCTGCATAGAGACTATACAGATGCGCTGCCCCCCTTTATCCTTCCACCTCCATAGGCCACCGGCTACTTACAAACCGCACGAAACGCGACAGCACAGCTGTCACTTCACGCCGGTCTCGTGTAAGCGAGAGGTACCTCCCCGGTCGTGCCGGCCCAATTCGGCTGCATGCAAGCATGCAGTGTGGCACTACCTCTTTCTAAAACTGCTTCAAATGTGTCCTAAAAGTATTAAGGAGGGCAGCGCATCTGTATAACCTATATGCGGATGTCTTTTTGGGCGTAGCGCGTCGGTAGTCGCGAACATATCTCCAACTGCTCCTTTGCCCACCCATACCTACTATAAAAAAAAAAATAATAATTGTCATGTATGAATATTAACAGTATAAATGAAATGCTTAAAAGTCTAAAGCTTATATGTGTGGTACTACCTCTTACTAATATGTTGCTACAATGACTCTGGGATTCACTGTATATATCTACAGGTCACGGTGAACATGGAAGCGTGGCAAGCTTGTTTTTTTTATAGCGTGTAAACCTCATGAATACCCAGCCGCCCGGGGTGGCAACTGGGTTATGCTGGACTCTTACCGGCTAAACCCCCACTGTGCTTTCTCCTTGAACACGGGCATGCTTTCGCACTTATTCGCCAAC
>LUGF01046245.1:1055697-1070874 GCA_001625245.1 Calycopis cecrops | reverse complement strand
ATCAAGTTTGTCATTTTGTTCTACAGGAAGATAGTTCGATTGTTGTGACAACTAATATGTCAGTATAAAATGCAATTTTATTCACAAGGCATCTTTAATCAGCCGTATTTCTATATCGCATTGACACAGATAAGCTGGATATAGGGTGTATCAGCGCTCTAATCTTATTACAGTACAGATTGCTGTGACCTAGACATGGCTCTAGCGAGAAATTCATATTTCAACTTCGTATTAAAGATTAGCAGAATTTATTCCGTACTGCATATAAGGAATACATTTCTTGTAGTATTAAATATTGTAGTATCACCAACCTTGCTGATAGCTGTTTTGTCCAGCATCTTACAATTCATAATGAAAGTCAAAATAGTACCATTAACAAAGTGTTAAAATCCCCTAACAGTCCAGCAAGAAATCCTGAAAGCTCAGCGGATCTTGCCTATGTGAGTTTACTTATGATTTTAAAAAACGAGTGAGGAACATTTTCAGGAATCAGTAATACTAATCTTCTCCGATACTGTAGGCCTGAGAATTGGCCAATTTCTATTTTCATAATCATATTATGATGAATGTCCAACAAGACCAGGGAGAAATCAGGCGCAGGACCAACGGCTTAATGTGCTCTCCGAGGCACAGGGGTCCTAGGCACATCAACTTTCTGACTCCGGACTGTTACTAGAAATTGAAAATTGTCATTACCACTTTTCGGTCCAACCCGGGACTCGAACTCAGGACCTTATGTCTATGGTTGAACATTCAACCACTGCCCACAACCACTGAACCACGAGACATTACTTCTCCTCCTATGGTATTATCCCTCTATCGAATTTAGTTTATACCTTCCTCATCCTACATTGGTATGAGTACTTGACCTTTTTTTGGCACATTAAGAGTTAGACTACTTGATTTAAATGATCACCAACGCTCATAAACATCCCCATTATCAGATCACTAACAGATGCGTTGCCGACCTTTCAGAGATGAATGAGCTCTTTTCTTGAAGATCTCAAGAAGTGGAGTTTTCTTAGACTTACTTCTAACCTGAAAAAGGTATAAAAGTAGATAAATGGTCATCATATAATACTAAACACACCACAGCAGTTCGAGGGTAATAAATTGATCGCAATCGGCGAAAATTTACAAACTCTCACCGTTTATAAATTAATGTAGTACTCGCGCCACGGTATGGTACCAAAGGCTTTTTTTCTCCAAATCCCCCGAGCCATTTGCTTAAATGCTCCATCAAATATACAATGATCCGTTGTGTTCATCATTTTAAACCCTCGACACTTGCGAATATTACCAGGAGCGGGAGGCGTGAAAGGCCTTCTTATGGTGGCCAGCCCCAAAAGAGATGTATGTTCGTCGCTCAACTATTAATCATTACGCCGTAAAAGGCTTCCGTGTACAAAAAATTAATACTGGGCCTACAGAGTAATGTAAGAGGTGGCTTAGTATACTACCACCGACCCAAATTCGCACGGGTAAATATTACATGTATCTCATCCAGTTTTTCAGCATCAACAGCCAGCCTTATCTTAATAATTTCACAACTTTTATCTAAATTGCTTTAGCCTTTTGCTTCAGTCTCAGACCATTTTTCATGGTATAGGATGGCAAACGAGCAGTCGAAGCCATTTCATGACTACCGATGCTCATAGACATCCGCATAGAGGCTATACAGATGCGCTGCCCTCCTTTCTCCGCACACCTCCATTTTATTGGTGTTATCGATCAAAAGAACAGATCGTAATGCAAAACTGATTTCTGTTTTGAAAATATCAACTTTAAACACTAGATGTATGGTGTATATTTTAAGAGTAGGTACATTGTGGTTACACCATAAAATCTAGGTGAGGCAAATTTAATCCAAATTCATTGAAGAGAAATTGCGTGAAAAATATACTAAAGAGTAAAAATAAATAAACATTTTTTTTTCATATTTGCAGGATTCGTATAGTTATTATTATAGTTATATTTATGTATAGTTTTGTGTGAAAAACCATGTGATGCAACCGGGAGTCAGTTGTCGAGCCCGACACTGTACCCGGTTGAGCCACCCGGGCTCCTGGGTAGCGTACGTAAAGGCATTCCCCTGCGATACCAAAAAAAAAAGGGGTCGGCAACCCGCGGCCCAATTTCTACAAGCGGCCCCCGAATGTCTTATAAGTTTTTGGGGGGGAGAGGCCAAACTAAAAAAAAAAAATTGGGCTTCTAGAGCGAATTTCCGAAGAGCGATCCAAATCCAGTTTATTTTGTCGCCTTGCCTGCCAAAAGGTTGCCGACCACCACTGTAGGGTAACGATTAAATATGACTCCGTTATTATATTTTATAACATTATATTTTATCTACAAAATGCAAAAGAAATAAATTTTAATTCCCATTAATTTTAGGATTTAATGCAGTGTATGCAATAAAAGAGTTGAATATATAATATATATTTTTTTTAATTTGAGATTTTTATTACATATAGTTCATAGTTAAACATCCATGCTCCGCTTAACCGAGCTATATTACAACGATGATGTTAATTACCACAGGTACGTAAAGATATTTACAAACTCACTTGTTAATTCATCGAAACAATAAACCAAGCATAAGCCAAATCCTTTCAAACATTAAAAAGGTTTTACATCAGCCCTTCCATCAAACAATGTAACCGGCATATTGTTAGTCAGTCAATTAATAAGATATATAAAAGGGGGGATTTCTGAAAAGGCTTAAGTTCAACTTTCCCGTACTCGCGTAATCCGTCTGAAAAGTGTTATAGACCGTTAAAAATTCGGATTAATACATAAGGGTGAGTACACACGCTACTTTTAGCAGCGGCGATCGGCGATGTTGCGACTCCGTCGGTGCTGCATCGTGATTTAGCAGCGACTCTGCGTTCAGTCGCGGTATCGGAATCGCGCGATTTAGCGACTGCTCAGATGTCCGATACGTACCACTAGCAGTCGCTTTGCGACTAAATCGCCGCATTCGATGTGCTCTGGGGAGCGTCTGGTCGTATTCAACTTCTAAATAGCTACTAAATCGCCGAACGCAGATGCTATAAGTCGCGTGTGATGTCGCCCTAACGGGAACACCGGGCCGTTAATAAATCGATTCGCTACCGGATTTACATGATGTTTGATTAATATTTACGCGTACTCGAGCTGTATTGTAAATTTTGTCATTGTACGTGAATTTTAACCGTATGTTTGTTTGTATCGTCGATAGAAATATTTTTTTTATAGTATAGGGGGGCAAAAGAGCAGTCAGAGCCACTTTCATGACTACCGACGACCAGAGTGATATACAGATGCTACACAGATGTGTGGCCTTTCTTCCTCCTCTCACCTCCATAGGCCACCGGCTACTTATACACCACACGAAACACGATAGTACAGCTGTCACTTTATATCAGGATTGAGTAAATCGATTCGCTACCGGATTTACATGATTTTTGATTTATATTTATGCATACTCGAGCTCTATTGAAAATTTTGTGATTGCACTGATTTTTTCCGTATGTTTGTTATGTTTTATTATTGTTGTAGGTTTTTTTGTGTGATTCATTAGTAGAAGTCATATGGTGTGGGAATAGTAAGAAAGAATCTATACTATATAAAGAATGTTTGTATCTCATACGGATCAAAAACTAATAGACCGATTTTACCCCTTCTTTCACTAATGAAAAGATATAATATCAGGAAGTAACATAATATTTTATGACGAACGACTTAAATTTAATTAAGCTTAAATATCGGATAGTGCAGATGAATGGTGAAAATATATTTGTAATAAAAACGTTTTGAACTTTCAATAGATTGATTCATAACAGAGTCGCTATTCGCTGTACCTAGAATCGATACGATCTCGGTTCGTTACGTCCAAAATATCCGCATTCACAGCATGTAAATTGTGGATGGGTATTTTTTATTCACCGTGTAAAAATATTCATAAACTCCAAAACTAATTACAACTTCACGCTCAAGGAAAACTTGGCATATTAATGTAATAGAAAGGTAATTTTGATGCTCTAAGAAGAGGTAAGTAGATTGAATGTTGACGGTGCTCGACGTAAAAATCCACGTCATGACTACACAACGTTCAGCGCTGCAAATCATGACGTCGTAACATCTTATTGTGTATCAGTCTATAGGCCGAGAAAGTGCCACAGGTCGCAACAACAAGCTACTTCAGGAGATCAATATCTTCAGGCCCCCATCTCGTGAACTGAAGGCAGTCCAACTCAGCTTTCAGGTGCAGGGTCGCCGATAAACTATAAGAATTCCGTTTTTCCTTTTTAGGTACGAAACACAGAAAAATTAAAACGCAAAAATATACTTCCGTAATAAAACCTGACAACTTAGCTTCATGTTAATATTGAAATTGCCACTTGGAATGTCAATTATTAAAATTTGCGACCCCCTTACAAGAGCCATGTACGAAGGTGAAAATTCGAAACAAATTGTGTTAAAACGTAATAGAGGCTCGTTTCCCGTAAAAGTTTCCATCGGATTACGACGCAAATTCAATATTTAAGATTGATTCGGGCAGATGTGCGGAGGGAATCCGCCCAGGGTATTTATGACTACGTTTTATGTTCGCAAGTTTATTTGTCTTTATGTAAAAAGGCGGATTGTGTCCTAATATAAGGCATTAGGACAATCCACTGTTTAAGTTTAGTTTTAGTGTAAGTGTAAAAACATTTTTTGAAGTTTAATACTAAAACCTAATTTTCAAAAGTTTGGATGAGGAACTTTAATAGGATATAATTTATTACTAATAAAATGATAAACTTTGTATTGTTATCTTTTAGTGTTGAAATGGGCAAATTACTTTTTAAGTACACTAAATATGATTCTCAAAAGCCTGTTTAAGGAAATTTAATAGAATATAAATTACTTCTAATAAAATACTAAACTTCGCATAAAATCGTCACCATTTTTCTCTCACTTGTTTCCATTGAAATTGACAGCTAACTAACCAATAGACATCTGTGTGTGGACCTCCTTCCACAATTAGCTGCCGAAATTTCACAAACATGATAATAACTGATAATAAGGTGGTAATACGTAAGCAAGAACTACGTTCACATGCCAGCTAAATAGAATATCATCTCAAATAGATGCCAAAATTAAATTGTAAATGGTCTCTTACTCTTAAATGAGTATGATACAAATTTAAAGACAAAAAAGCTTCCAATTTAAAATGTGAACGATTTACATAGCATCAACGTCTCCGCCCGTGCGGGGCGACACTGATACTCGACACAAATTACTTTTCTTTTTACTTTAATTAGTTCAAATAAATCCTCGGATAATTTATACAATTTACTTTTTTCTTTTATTTGACTCGCAGTGATCGTATGTAAGTTAGTACATTTTTTGGTAGCGAATTGTACTGAATAAAATTACATTTTCCCTAGTGTTTGGTACAGCATCTATATACATGTGAAATACAAAACGTACCTATTTAAAAAATTATGTTCTTTTCTTTCGTAAAAGCCACAATATGGTTGACTAATTAATATTTTTCTTCCAATATATTACTTCAGATCCATACCTTCTGTATTATATGCTGTCAGTAACAAAATTACTGTTTTATTTCATTAGTAACTTCAAATAAATTAAAATATCAACAATTTATAGCATTAGATCAATAAATACGACAAATAATTTAAGGCAAAAATTTCTACACAAATAACAATGTACTTTAGTAAAGATTTTATATAATAAATAACTTAAGCACATAGATAAGATCGATTGAAATTTGTTGTAAATTGAAAGATTGAAGAATTAAATAAATTAGTAAGAGGTACTGCTACACTGCATGTTTGCATGCAGCCGAATTGGGCCGGTACGACCGGGGCAGTACCTCTCGCTTACACGAGACCGGCTTATGCCGTGTCAGCTAGTGACAAGCTCTATGCTGTCGCGTTGCGTCGGTGTGCAAGTACCCGGTGGTACATGGAGGTCGGAGCAGGGAGGGCAGCGCCTCTGTAGCCTCTGTGCGGATGTCTACGGGAGTAGGTAGTCATTAAAATGGCACCGACTCCTCATTTGCCGCCCTATACCATAATAAAAAACGATTTAGTACCGTTGTGTTATTATTTTATGTTTGATATTTTCGTGTTACTTAAATTCCTCCAACTTATTCTCCAGTTCAGCCTTTGCTTAGCCAACAGACTGCACATTCATGTACTTATGTCTATTATTATTATTATATCAAACCCATTATGTGTTCCATTGTTTTTTTTTATGGTATAGGGGGGCAAACCAGCAGTCGGAGTCATTTTGGGCCAAGGCCTCCCCCCATCTTTTCCATTTGTCTCTGTTCAGAGCTGCATCACGCCAATCACTTATGTCTATATCTAATCAAAATAAAATAATGATGATAGAATATGATAACTTAAGATACTTTTAAAATTATTTCTTGTGTGTTTGAGCTTTTTTTTCTTGCAATACCATGAAAATTTGAATTGTTCATTCAATGCTCGTAACTAATTTTACCTCAGAACTTTTGCATTTTTTTGCAACAAAACAAAGAAGATTGGTCGTAAGAACCGCAGCTTTTTGAATCAACGTGTTGTCTTCCCAACTTATTTCTAAACAGAGGGTGACTCAAACACACCACTTAGACACCAAACAAGGGTGTATTAAGTGTGAGTTAAAATTTAAATTGATTCCACCCTCCCTTCGGAGGAAATTCAAATAGTGGTGTGATCTCGAGCGGGTAACGTACAGTTGTGGGATTCTTTTTCTGCAAATTGGACGCCTCGGGCCGTTTAGTCGCTAAAAGAAGGGCATTGGGCATTACGTCTATATTTTTGTACATGCGATTATTACGCTCTATTTGCAAGGGTGGATCTGGGGCTCTTATAGTTGTATATGTGTTTTATGTACGAGATACTTATTTGTGCCTTACTTACTGACTGCCTCGTGGTCTAGTGGTAAACGTGTTCAACCACAGGCGTGAGGTCCTGGGTTCGAATCCCGGGTCGGACCAAAATTTGTTATTGGGATTTTTCAATTTCTAATAACAGTCCGGAGTCAGGAAGTTGGCGGTGACACACCCCCGTGCCTCGGAGAGCACGTTAAGCCGTCGGTCCTGTGCCTGATTTCTCACCGGTCGTGTCGGATGGCCGTCCTATCGGAATATGAGAGTGAGGGAATAGAGAGTGCACTTGTGTCTGCGCGCACACTTGTGCACTATCATATGTCCTGCGCATCTGGCTCGTATCTATAGAGACGGCCGCCGTAGCCGAAATCAGCTAGGAGGATAGTATTATTACTTATTATTTTTATATAAGGGGGCCAGCAAGTAGTCGAAGATATTTTCATGATTACCAACGCCCATAGACATATGCGTTGCCCTCCTTCCTCCTCCCCCTTCCACAGGCTACTTACACACAGCAAGAAACACGCACAGTTGTCACTTTACGCCGGTCTCGTGTAAGCGAGAGGTACCTCCACGATCATGCCGGCCCAAATCGGCTACATACATGCAATCAGCGTGGCACTACTACCTTACCTGTAACTTGTCTTAACGCGTCTTTTTAGGCACTCCTATCCTATGGGCATCGTCCCAAGGAACTTTATATCAGCTCCGGTGCACCTCATATCTAAAAAAGGGGCCGCTCGGACCCGTCCATGTCCTTTCTATCCATCCTCGGAACTATAGCAGTAAGCCTCTTTTTTAAAACTTTCATCAACAGCTATCTCAGTGATCGTAAATACAGTTCAATTTCTGTCAGGATCGCTCGGCTCGGTGACCTCTAAATTTACCAATCAATATATAAATCATATCAATGTGCGGAGGATATTGATTCAAAGGCATTGGCGGTTAGTCATCGGTAAGACATAGCGAAAGTATTTGATCGGGTATGTCACAAAGCTCTTCTTTCCAAACTGCGTTTGGGATTGCTGAGAATATTTGCGACTGGATGGCTAGTTTTTTGATAGACCAGAGGAATTAGAACGTCGTCGATAGTGCATGCTTGGAGTTCATGCATATCAATGTTGGCGTTCCACAGGGCTATGTTCTGTCTTACACTCTGTTTCTTCTGCATTTTAACGACATGCTCGCTTCCAACCGATAGCTTTCATCGCTATGATAGCACTTATGACGCTCTGTACATTGGCCGCGTCAATATTTTATGAGAACAAATCAACGAGTACCGGAGCAAACGTCTGTATAAAATTGAATTAATGCTATGCGACGGACGTCTCGGAATGTACCGACAAAATTTAGTTCAATTCAAAAAGATACTGCTCGTTTTCAGTTAGAAAATAACAGTCTTTGTCGTAAATAGGATACTCCGCTAATAAGTACAGCTAGTGTACTAGGTAAGACTAAATTATCCTCCCAGAAGCTATGTGTATTCGACAGAGCGAAGCAGTACTTCACAACAGCCCATCGGCTGCAATTTAACAAAGCGCAGGTCAGAGTACACACGGAGTACTTCTCTCACCCATTTGAGCAGGAGCCCCGCAATATCATCTCTTTCCATTTGATCGTATCCAAAGTAGAGCAACTCGAGTCGTCGACCAGTATCTGTCCCGCTAGCGTGATACTCTTGCCTTGGGTTGAGAAATCAGTTTTACTGTGCATCTTCAATCGCATTCATCACGAGAATTGTTCCGAGGTATTGTTTAGGTTAATAACTGCAGTTGAATTTCACTACACTACTACTACACTACATACACACTTTGCATCAATTTTCTAAATTCCGCCATCACCACCTCGAGCTTCCGAAGTCATCTACAGGGCGCTTTGAGCGTAATTTCATCGCGCGCACCACTTCTGGATCGATACAAAATACGAAAAGGCCGGCAACGCACTTTTTAAGCTGAACTAAACTCAGATGCTTCTGATGTCTGTGAGCGTTGGTAATCACATTACATTAGTTGGTCCAATTGCTCGTTGGTTACTAAGTGTTAAAAAAAATCTTTATGGCAATATTTAAATAGACAATATTGTCCATTAAAAATCTATTTAAATATTGTCACTCATTATTTTTTAAGTAACTTTGAAATTACACGAGGTACTTATTTTAAAAAATTAGTCAAACTTGCGCATCTATAAATAAGTTATTTATAGAAGCGAAAGATTTAACCTAAGTATGTCTATTAATTTCTCACAAAAACTAATAAACTTGGATTTGGATATGGCGGAAAACTTATATTTGTTGATTCTTTTGTTTTATTTAAAAAATAAAAATAAAAAAAACTGAATTTAAGATGTTAAATAGTATTATTTGTATTTACTTTAACCCTAAATAATTTTTCAAATATTACTATTGCATTAAAGAGAATTTGTTTATTATTGTATATTTATTACTTTAGAATATAAAACAACACATTTTTTGTAATTGACTGGTTTTTTTAACAATTATAAAATATTAAACTTATTGATGGTAATTCATATTATATTAAATAATATACTTTGTTATACTATTATACTTTTTATTAATATAAATCACATTATTTTATTAATTTATATTAAATAATTAATATTATTAATGTCTTTTTCACTATTTCTATTCTTAAGTGACTTCTAGGCGTCCAATCAGAATTTCTGCAAATGTTCAGACTTCCTCCATACAAAATTAAATGATTCAAAGTCACAAGGTACACGAGACAACTTAGCAACTTCAAACATTTTTAGTAGATTTATATTCTTGATTAGCCTAGCCTACCTTTAGTATTTGTGTGACTGTGGTCCTAAACTTATAATAGTTATTATCCGTTTTAAGACAAACGTATATGATTAGCACAAAATGCAATTGATAGTAGGTACGTGTAAGTTATCTAAAAACGTATAACAAGCATTAAAAGGCTTATACACATATTTAGGAGAACACGAGAAAGAAATGTAATTAAAAATTAAATTAAACTATGAATAAATTCCTTCAAATAATATAGTGACTGTTGTTTTTTCAATAAGAAAATAAAGAAATGGACGATTCGCTTCAAATATCGATATTTTATTACTATTAAAAGGATATGCAGACGTATAATTTCCTATAACTGTTCCCTGCTCGGCTACTTTCATTTCTGTGTTGCTTATTATTGTTGAAACATAAACTTTCTTGTCTTGTAAAATATACTTTAAATCTGATCTATCTGGAGTAAAAATGTCATCAACACCCATTTTCTTCAACGGCACTTTTAAATCCAAATTTGATAAGATATTAAATTTTGGCAACTTCACTTCAATTTCTTCCATTCCAAATTCGTTTATGTCACTTTGAAGTTTATCAATTATATCATACAATGTGTTCGTTTTAAACTTTCGAAAAACATCATTGACTTTATGTCCAGGGTGTGGCAGCAGGATTATCATACTATATTTACCATCATTTCCATATGGCAATTCTAAAACAAGAGAACTTAAGGATTTCAAATAGGAAAATGGTATCCGACCCCGTTGATACATCATGGGCATTAATTTTATTCCCTTTTCATGATAAAAAGCTCCAACACTTGTATACGATAGACTAAATGGCGATAGCCACATACCTTCGAACCGGTTTAAATTGATCAATAATATTCCAGCTTCCCCAAAGTCCTCAGGTTTTAAAATATTTGATACCCTTGCTCCAGAGTGTTCAATATAAGCGTTAGCTATGTAAGCAGCTAATTTGCTGTCCTTAAAATCTAGCGCCTTTATACTAATGCCGACATCTGAACCTATTATTCCTTTGTATTTAGAAGAAATTGGGAAACTTTCATCTATGAAAATAAAGCTCTTTTGTAGAATAATCATGCTCGCCGTTGTATCTATAACTTTCTCTTTTAATTTCTTTAAATATTGAAAAGTAGCGTTTTCAACGTTAGACAGGCGTAATGCTTTGGATATTTGAGATTTACTTTTGCCATCGGCTCCTAAACCTATGCTCATTAAGAGGCTCCATATCCCAAATGGAGAGATCACGATGTTTTCTTTTGTTTCTTTTTGTGCATAATATAAAATGCTTAAGCTAAATTTTCGTACTCGCGGACTGTACTCCACATAACACATTACTTCAATCACAAATAGCAAGCAGAACATTATAAACAACTTCATTATAAAAGGCACGTTTTAGCAATGCCGGTCACAAACACACTAACCCCACACGATAAGTATGATCATCGAACCGAATACAGTAGTGACCATGATCTCTTCTTGTGAGGTTTTCCTTGTAAACAAGTTCAAATGTTTATAATTATAATCATTGTATACATCTACAATAGTGTTTGTAAAAACATTTGAATCTGTTTATAATTAAATGTTTGTATACAATCGGTATACATTTATATTACCTAAGCGTATATTATGCTAGTCGACTTTTTTTGGTAACGCAGGGGAATAGGCACCTAACTGGGCCTAATACTCTAACGAAGCACGCCACCAATTTGACAATTTGCCATGGGCTGATTCAGAGGGACGGGTAGAGGACCTCCCTGTTGTGCTGCTCTTAGTCTAGTCTCTCACAGTGTTCCTGGAGCATGCAAAAGTGGTCCAAAAATGGATCCAAAATCCGTTAACACAGAAAGTTTCTATTTTGTTTTTAGATGAAAAAAATGTAAAATTGAAAATCCTAAGTGATCGGTTTCCCAAGTTATGGACGTTTTTATGTATATGCTTGGCGCACCTATGAATAGTGAAATAGCTTCGCTCAAAAAAATTTAATTCGCTCGAATAGAACATTTGCTCGAAATATGTTATTTCATTTTAAATGATTTTGGTTTAAAGCAAAATTCCGGGTCAGTTTAAAATCATAATTTTCAGAACAAGTTTACTGAAACCACTTTTAGCGCGACCCAGGATCAACGACGAGGACGTTAACTGATCCCTTTTTTGTATTTTTTTTATGTTTGTTATTTTTTTTTAATTTTTTAATTTTTTTTTTCATAAATTTCAACAAATTATATGAATTACTGTTGAATCAAGATGAAATACTGGTGAGAGTTAAAGATGTAGCGATGAGAATTCTACGACAGCTTTCAATAAATTTGGCAAGTAAGTCTCACGATGATAACCATTTACTTTATATCGTTCCCAAAACTTCAAGATATCACGATGAATTAACTCACCACTTATCTGACCAAAAACCTAACCCGTTATTTCTTTCAATGAACTGAAAACCTTCTCGCACATGTGAAAGAATTACGTGAATTTTCAGTGTTTCTGAAAGATTTTCAAGACTTTCTAAGGCTGTTTTCAGTTCTGCAATATAATTGTCAAGCGAAGGTCCTACTTTTCCAGAGGTGAAACAACAATTCACTACCTTGTCCATAGCTTTGAAAGCTGCAATGTATGGTATAATTTAAAAAATACCTACATCTTTATATATTTCTGGATCATTGAGCCTATCTGACTCTTTCAGCAATCTCCTACACGCATTGCCTTCAAAAGCATCACCATGATAGTTTTTAGAAACTAGATTAAGCTTGCGTGGCCACTATATAGCTTTCTCTAAACCTAACAAGGGAACCAAATCTTGCCAAAATACATGATTTACAAAGCCTTGTAGGACATGTAATTCAGGTATCCCGTATCACACATATCTGTAAAACGTAGACATCATCGTCTTCATCGAAAATAGGAAGATTGACAGTACTGTGACACTGTATACTACATAATATACTATACATATATGGTATTAAAATAATCTTTGAATTGTGTCATATATGTATTTGTAAAACAACTCTAGAAAAATCAGATGCATTTTGAGATATGTCGAAGAAACAACGAAACAACTAAAATATGTCTTTGTATATTAAGCAATTATATCAAAATTTTAATAAATAATGTTTAAATTATTAAAAAACAACAATAATCTGAAAAATACGTAATGAATACATACTAAATTTATTTTATTCGGAGTTAAAAAACGAATTACATGTATGTATTTAAATGCTCTACTTGGCTATTCATAAAAACGCATAGCATATACATAAAATCGTCCATAACTTGGGAAACCGATCACTTAGGATTTTCAATTTTACATTTTTTTCATCTAAAAACAAAATAGAAACTTTCTGTGTTAACGGATTTTGGATCCATTTTTGGACCACTTTTGCATGCTCCAGGAACACTGTGCTCTCGCCCCAAGCCTGACTGGTGTGGGTAGCCCTGTCCAGTATAGCCATGGGAATCATAGAACCACGCAAGTGGGAGCATCTTCAGGGGGAGGGGGGGACATTGAGTCAAAAAATGTTTAATCGTAATGTAAAAAAATGTATAGCCTATATTTTATCCTTATAATGTAAGCTACATTAAATGGAAAAAGGATTGAAATTAGAAATCGGAACAGTAATTTAGGAGCCTTTTCGATACAAATAATAAAAATATTTCCTCTTTATACATATATTAGTATAGATACTTACCCAATGACGTAGGTACCTACAAAAGTAATGCAATATATACATATAATAAAACTGTAAACTTGGTCTGGTTAATAATAAAAATAGGTAGTAGTAAAAATAAGTAGTATCCAAAACCATAGGTATAGTAGGTAATAATATTGAAACTAAAGTATCGCAAATGTACTTCATCATGATTAGTCTACACATTTAATAAAACTGAAGAAAACGTCATTCTGTGTTGTGTGGCTTTCACGCAAAAACTGCAAGACGGATTTTGATGAACATTTATGGTTATACAGGGTTAGTTTTTGGTCACATACATATATATATATATATATATTTATATATACATACTACCTTCCGCCCGCGGCTTCGCCCGCGTGGATTTCGGACTTCAAAAAAAACTAAATTTTAACTTATGTTATTCTGATATGATAGCTATATTACTGTAAAGTTTCATGAAAATCCGTTCAGTAGTTTTTGTGTGAAAGAGTAACAAACATCCTTACAAACTTCCGCATTTATAATACTAGCTTCCGCCCGCGACTTCGCCCGCGTGGATTTCGGATTATAAAAAATCCGTATAAATTTTAACTTATTATGTTATTCTGATATGAAAGCTATATTACTGTAAAGTTTCATGAAAATCCATTCAGTAGTTTTTGTGTGAAAGAGTAACAAACATACAAACTTTCGCATTTATAATATTAGTGGGATTAGTAGGATATATTTATAATGAACATTAAATAAATACACTATTGTAGGGCAAAATAACGGATGGATCATTCAGTCGCATAGCATTACCCGTTCCCATGACAACATTTTTCCAATAATGACAAGACAACGGTTGTCGAGTCGACTAGTTGTTCGTTAGACTCACTAAAACTCGAGAACGGCTGAACCGATTTGGCTACTTTTGGTTTTGAGTTAATTGTGGAAGTTCAGGGAAGGTTTAAAAGGTTCGTATTTACGAAAAAATGTAATGAATATAGTAAAACAACAATTTTGTTTTCCCATAGAAACTATTCCTATCTGTCAAACATTTGATGTTCATAGTGTCGTTCAGAAATCAAATAAAATTTAAAATTGTAAGAATTGCTTAAAATAAATTACTATGGGCCAATTTTTTATTTCCTGTTGGATAACTATATATCAGTTATTAATATCTGTGTGTTTATCAGTTAAATAAATATTTTAAATTTTTCAATCGTTTGTAAACTTAAGAATAGTTATCCTCTCCTATGTCCTGTTCTTACGGCTTTCCGACTGGAGTAGAGACTCTCCAATTATAGCGGCTGAAGGCACCTGTCCCAAGTGTCAAGTCCAACATAGGCCTAGAGGCCACCCGGGCTAGGTATCATACTATTCCCCTGCTTCAAAAAAAAGGACAAGAAGTACAATTGTGTGCGTTTGCACTTTTTTGTTAGTAGTCGCCGTGTGTCCCCCCTACCCCTCCGTAGTTACTGCCACCTTGCGGTGGTGTGTCTTACGTGCCCTTGTGATCCTTTAGGCTACTCAGTACTCATACCGGACAGGCTTGGAGAGAGAAGCCGAAGGGAAAGAAGGAAAGAGCAGAGTTGCGTGGATAGGGTCGACTGGCGCGTTCAATTTGGACGCATGGTAATGAAGTGAGAAGAAGATGAACATGAAGAACCTATCTATCAATTAGGTCAGGCTCCCATTGATAGATAGGTAGACAAATATATCTTTAGTCAATGCGATCATTGAACGGTTCTAATGACCTAGTGAGGGTTAGTCGGTACTGCACTAAGTATCGAGTCCGACATAGGCCTAGAGGTTAGGTTTATTAATCTGTGCTAGAGGCTACCCGGGCTAGAT
>LUGF01046245.1:1011795-1029417 GCA_001625245.1 Calycopis cecrops | reverse complement strand
TATGCTTAATATGCATCCTTATAAACGAAAAATATGTCTTAAAAGCCAATCACTATAGTACTAAACAAATGTAAATGTTTATTTTCAATTTTTTTCAAACGCTTTTTCATACCTCATATATCAAAGTCGGAACGCTTTTAACCGCTCATTTGTCATAGTAAACAATATAAATGCATTGTTTTTTGTCTAAATATATTATCACCATCAATTTAGTAAATCAACAGGAGCCATTATTGTTATTTTAAATCGAAGCTGACATTTAGGTATTCGTCACTTCATAGCAGTATTTGTGGTGTGGCATATGCACGTACTGCTAACTTTTTTAATCTTATCACTACGATGGGGCGCTCTTAACTTATTTATATGATATAAAAATTACACATATTTGTACATAGACAAACCCTATTTTGATTTTTTTATGGTATGGGGGGCAGACGAGCCATTTTCATGACAACCGACACCCATAGACACGCACAGAGGTTATACAGTCAGCCTATTCTCCTTTCTCCTCCCACCTCCGTGGGTCAAGGGCTACTTACACACCGCACGAAACGCCACAGCACAACTGTTTACACCGGTCTCGTGTAAACGAGAGTCCCCCCGGTCGTGCCGGTCCAATTCAGCTGCATGCAAGCATGCATAGTGGCACTAACTCTTACTTATTTTTTTGTAACATTCAAGTACTATCTCATCAAAAATAAGATTATCATGCGCGATATTAATTTTGCTTAGTGTAAAATAGAAGGTGCCTTTTAATGACCATAGACGCCAATTTTTTTTTTATGGTTTAGGAGGGCAGAGCCATTTTCATGACTACCGACGCCTACAAACATCCGCATAGAGGCTATACAGATGCGCTGCCCTCCTTTCTTCTCCCACCTCCATTTTATTGGTGTTATCGATCAAAAGAACGGATCGTAATGCAAAACTGATTTCTGTTTTGAAAATATCAACTTTAAGCCTTTATTTTACCCCGACTACTTACACATCGCACGAAACGCGACAGCACAGCTGCATTCCTTCCTCACTTCTAATTGGCCATCTGAAACTCACAAAACGCACGAAATTTTACTTCACGAGAGCGAGCATTTCTGATAAGAAATTCTCATTTGTCGCGATTGGATTGGCACAATCTGGCTGACGCGACGTAATATTATTAATTTTAAATGCCGTTCTTCGGCTACTGCTAAATCTTTCATTGTAATATGCATATACATACAGGGTTGATACAAGCGAGAGGCATTAAATGAAACTACATATTTAGTGTATAATTTCCAGGCTACACAACAAAAATTAGATCAATCGGGGCAATAGTTTAAGCCGCAGGATTTTTTTAAGTTTATTCTCACTTCGCACACGCTGTACGCCAGCTGATAGTCAATATGGGCGACCGGGGTCATTCACCCCGTACGAGCTTGCCATTCGCTGCACGCGCCGCTATAAAGTATGAGTCCATATTTTCGCTATTTAACTTGTTTTAAAAAGTAATTTCGTATGCTTGTCGTAATCTTTTTTTTTAAATTTCGGATTAACTGTAGGCACATATAGTATATGTGGTTTAATTTAATGCCTCTCGCTTTTATCAACCTTGTATATCAACGCACAGCCAAAACTAAATATATAAAAATAAAAAAAAAATAGAAAACCATATATGAAACTTATTGTTTGACAGTATTTCAAACTATTGTAATATGTATATATACATGAGACATATATTGTTTGTCGGTTATTGAATAAACAGTCGTTCAGAAAAGCCATTCCTAGTACAGGACAGATGTACGTAATTCCATCACAGCGCGCGGATCGATCACTACAGCCAGTACAGTCGCGACGGCTCGTTAGACCTACGTGATCACAATCGGGATTGCCTATTTATACACATTGTCGGCTTCAGCGTACCCGTCCGTGCACCGTGCCCACTTTACAATGATCCCCCAGCCTCCCGGAAAACTATATAAACGTGCAACGCTTAAGGCACAATAGCAGATCGCAGATTGGTGGTGGGCGTTTAAAAAAAATACACGAAAATGAAGCAGCATTTCGCTAATTTGATGGAGCCCCCCTGAAAGGGAATCATAGTTCGAAGTTTGCTTTCGAAGAAAAGTTTTATTCCGTTCAATGTGTTCTTTTTTTTTAAATAAAATGCCTTTAGCAACACAGACATTTATATTTACAAGTCCGAAAGCATCTCTTCTATTAGTGAAAAAAGAAAAGACTGTTGCATGGTAATTAACTAATCATCTGATTGATCTTATTATTTTCAAAGAGTAGTTGTAGTATACAAGGGCGAATAAGAAGTTTTTTCGACAAAAATATGTTTAGAAGGTTGTGGCCACTGTACTTGTTTAGTGTATACCTATTTGAGTTCTTGAGACTTAAAACTACTGATTGTTAATATAAGTTAAATAAATTCTATATTTTCGTCCTGTGAAACAAGCCATTAAGGTATTTAACACGGGGCCAGGCTAACATATGGTCTACATTTTTTTATATAGTAGATCAAAGGAGTAGTCGGAGTCTTTTGATGACTACAGACGCCCATAAACATCTGCATAAAGTTTACTCAGATGCACTGCTTTTTTCTTTTTTCCTGATCAGTGAGCCACTGAAAACTCAAATACAACACAAAAGTTTTTTTTTTATTTGAACGAATTTTTAATACGACTTAGTTTTTCAGCGCTACTGCAACAATGAGTGCACTAATATTATGAAACATTTTTTGTCACCTGTATTGGATGAAATATCTGTACCTATGGGTAACCGCATTGAAATGTCGACGGTTTCAGACACGGTGACGTTAAATGACGGTAATAACAGGATAGTCCGGCTCAGACGCAGGCCGGCGTTGAATGGAATACTAATTTCCAGAAATTGGCCAATTTCAAATGATTATCGGTGACGATTTGGCCATTGGTAAGTGATAACGCAATTACCCGCTATATGATATGTAAATAATATTTCATGTACTAAGTAATATTTTGTTAACAAAATTTCATTTAGTACTTTTTATTCAACACTTATTATTTTATTTCTAAGTATTCTTAATAAGTATGAAAAAAGGCGAGCGAGATGAAAGTACGCTTTTCCAGAGTTTATGACACACATTATTTTTAATAATCTGTATATACCCAGAAACTTTTCACTAAAAGACAAGAAAAGGGTATGGATATTTTGTGAAATTAATACTTTTTTATACGACACCGATGCTTCTGTAGGTCATATATACCTATACTTTTTATCTTTTCCGGATGATACCAATACTTTTCATAGGCTATTTTGATAAATATACTTTTTGGCAGGTATTGTATTAAATAAATAAAGAAACCACCTTTAGAAAATAGACTTTACGGTTCTTTTTGGTAGAGGCAAATAATTAGACACGAGTATATTATAAGTATTTAAAAAATTAAATAGTGAATAGCCGATTAAGTTAGAAGATTAAGTCGACAAAAATCTTGCAAATACTTTTCAAGAATTATACTTACTTGAAATATGAGTTCAGTATCGCTACATTCTATTCGATAACGGGCCCCTATTTTCATTTTTACCAAACCAATAGAACGGTATTTAGTGTATTATTATTTAAACATAGACCGAACACTGAATATTCATACAATAGATGTCTATGGTTAGGTACAGATGACAAGAGAGAGAGAGGGATGTTTGACATTACGACCATAACTTAGTGACAGCTACAAGCATATATCACCCTAGGTAGAGAGCTGAACTTAGGCATCAGCTGTCACCTCTGATCTGTCAGACTTGTTCTACTTCCACTTGGCATGTGTAATGTGTATGTAACAAATGGAAAGACTTTATATTTTTTTTCTCGAATTAAACAATGCCTTTTTAAGTTCGGTATAAAAGTAGGTACTGGATTTTTCGTCTTCATTGTATTATACAAATTTCAGGTGACTTAACCTCCGCATGTTGTTTACATACCGCCGCAATCGTTTCTTATGAAGCATAAAACTTCAAAACTTACCATCAAGCTTGGAGTGCAATTAGTACAACATTGCCTCACTGACCTGCCGACTTCAGGACATCCAAACATAATTAACCTCCAAAACCTCAATAACTTTGTAGAACTTTATTTGCTTTTAACTGTTCCCCGCACCCTATTACAGGACAGATCCCTTGAGAGTAGAGAATAGTTGCAATGTCAACCTGCACTCAATCTCCATTTTAACCACCCAATAATTCATTTGCAGCGGATTTTTAACCTTATGGCTAAAGCTTCAAGCGCTTAAAGTGATTCTATTAGTAACAAATGTATGTTTGTAGAGCTAAGAGCTCTATAATGCCGGCGCGTGGCGCAGACGCATCGCTGTTTAAGCTCCGTCCCAGAGCTTTGATGTGAGGGAGCTTTTCTGTTTGTCTAAACATCGCTTTAATTATAACATCATTAATGTTGCACAATTTGCACAGGCAATACTTTAAGCTCCGTGAAATGCGCTTGCAATATGCATTTAATTTCAAAAGCTTGTTTTTAGAATATGTTTTAATTAGTTTATTTTTTATGAAGCCATTTGTTGGTCACAAGCTCTTTGTGACTCCCAAACCGTGCTTATTTTATGGCTTTGTCTATACTCGCCATTTTGTACTATCTTACTCTTTGATGGTTTAAAAATGACATACCAGCCTAGGCTGACTAATTAGTCAGACTAGGTACTATGTCGCGACATATCTATTAAAAGGATATCGTAAATATTTTCCGGACATAAGCGACACTCTAAAAAACACTGTAAATGAATAATAATTAATTAGTAGTAGAAAGATAAGTTGATACTGATGATGCTGATGGTATTCATAAAAACCATTTCAATTTTTAATTACACAACCATCCAAAGTTATTCGAAAATGGAACACGTTTTTTATAAAATAAATCCAATTTCCAAACCATTACGGGCGGAATATAAATCAAACCTCGCTCAATATAAACACCTATTAATTTGGTAGGTGTACAAGCCGTAAATCTCCCAGCCTCGCAGCGATAGAATAGTAAAATTCCAGCGCATTTTCATTGGAAAATGGAACATTCTCGGACTAAATGCTATCTCTGGGAAGCAGGTGACAAAGTAAGAAAATAAAGTTTGCCAGAGTCTTGGACAGTGGTCGACATTATTCATGTTTATCGCGGTGCGCCGGTAGGAAGCCGCAATTAGGATTTCTCGTACATTCTCTTTAAATACGTACATTTTAATTTATATCCATAAAATAAATTGTAGTAGTGGTTTTTCAGAGTACCTACTATCTTAAATCTCTATGTGTATGTTGAAACTCTTTCTTGCAAGATGTTGAAATTTGTATCAAATATTAAAAATGATTATGATAATGATTATGAAATGAAATAAAAAACCTATGATTAATGATTGAATAAATAAGATTTTTATAAAAAAAACTTCCCTATTAAAAACTTTCAATCTACTTTTTTCATATAGCGACAAATACATAAGCCTCCAATAACTTTTGCCTCTAAACAATACTCAGACATGTATGAAGCGGGGTAAGATATTTGATTAACCTAAAGTACATTTTATAGTTAAACTACTTGAATTTTCATAACCAAAGATTATAAATCTACGTGTATCTTCTTTAACCGAATCCCCGTGTTCGCCCATCTACAGCCTCATAAACAGACGAAACCTTACATTGCATTGTAATGATCCACATACCTCACAACACTTACACATAAACTTACGTCTTAACGATCTAGTCTACAACGCTCTACACGATTTTGGGGGAGATTTATCATAACAATAATCGTGTTAAATAAAAATTTTCAACATAAAAATATAAATCAGATTAAACTTCTTTGTAGACGCTTAAAAATGGCCACACTTAATATCACGACAATTACAAGCTGCACACGAAGGAACACATGTGTGGCAATTAGTGGGATTTATGTTACCAACTCTCACTCGTCCCAGGTGGGATCTTTTAACTGTACATCGTAAGAAAAAGGCAGCTTTAAAATAAATTAAACCGATGACTAATAAAACAAGCACTTGCGGTGTGTAATTGCGTTGTAAGACATTTACGAGACCCTAACGTCTGATTAAGACAAAACCGATTTAACCCTTATGTTTTTTTAGAGTACAGAAGTGGGGAGCAACACATCTGTAAAACCTCTATGCGGATGTCTATGGGTCTCGGTAGTCCTGTAAATGACACCCACTGCTCGTTTAGCCCCTTATGCCATATTGAAAAAAAGTTGGTGCAGTTGCAGATATAATGGCATTAAAGTGTAATAAAGTAAAAGTACCTATCTATTACAGCAAAAGTAACCATCTACCGATTGTTCTTTCGTCAGGTGTTAGGAATGTTGTGTACTTCGAATATTTTGTGGACCTATTGACAACAGGGTAATATTGGATATTTACTAATGTAAACATAATTATTTCTTTTATATATGCGTGGAACAAAAATCAACCATGATACGTATAAATTGCA
Organism: Calycopis cecrops; assembly: GCA_001625245.1. Classification (NCBI taxonomy): domain Eukaryota; kingdom Metazoa; phylum Arthropoda; class Insecta; order Lepidoptera; family Lycaenidae; genus Calycopis; species Calycopis cecrops. The sequence continues at coordinate 1,022,964 of LUGF01046245.1, read as the reverse complement.
AAAAAAAAAAACAGAAGAATATTGACCACCATTTAAATAAATAATGTACTGACAGAATCGGACGTGTAGGCAACAGGATAAAATTGGCTATTTACATATAATTTTATTAATTTATCCTACCAATATTATAAATGCGAGGGTTTGTATGTTTGTTTGTTTGTTTGTTACTCCTTCACGAAAAAACTGCTGAACTGATTTTCATGTAATTTGGCACACTTATAGAGACTAATTTGGATTAACACATAGGATAGTTTTTATCGGGATCACGAGATCAAAATTTACGTGAATGAAACCGCGGGGGGAAAAATGACAATAGTATAAATTGTTAAGAAAGCAACATAATTTGAATATTCGCCACTATTTAAATAAATCATACCGGCGGATTAGTAAACAGATAATGTAAAACATTCCTAGTGTTTTAATTGAAAACGTAAATGTCTGAAACGGGAGCCCAATTACATAGAAGTAGGTGTAAATAAAACATCGGCGTACATAGAATATTAATGTACCTCCAGACCCGGCCGGGAGGCGCTAATGCACGCTGATCCCTCGCAGTGGACGGATAAACCACGGACAGGAGTCTAACAGGATTATGCGTCTTCGTTTTTGCGCCGCTGAATTATTAAGTAGATGGCAAATTAAAGAGGAAATCTTTGATCAATACTATGTGAGTTTCTATCGGTTTTATTTGGAATAGAAATGTTTATTAGGGATTTGATCACTGTTACACAAAAACACATTTCAACTACTCAATCTATTCATTAATTCAGTTGTAGTACTGTGTACTAATGCATGATTATCTTGAAAAATATTTTTGTACGAGTTACTATATCATCCATTTTCGTAAGTCTAAGGTTCTTAATGGCTTTTTATAAAAATAAGATGGCCGGCTAACACTTTGTTATGCGGGCGTCTTGCCTCTCAACAGTCTGCCAATCCAACGGGGCACCAGAAACCTAAAAAGATAAAACCTTTCTTAAATGAATAATAGTTAAATTTTGCAGTTTTTAGGGTTTATTACCCTTTATCATTCCACGACTGTTGACTTGGATCAGCAAAATCCAGAAAGGGAAAATAATAAAAACGATTTTAACAGAATCAAACGAACATAGCTTTCTTTTGTTCTATTTACAAAGGACAACTCTTCGTTGTACGATACCGAATGTCGTCTAGATAAAATCCCATTTCACTTGTGAATATTATTTTCATTTCCACAAAATATCACGGCTGCGTTAATGCGATGTTTGAAAAGAATAACACCATTCATCATGAGGCGGCTAAAGGGATTTCCGCATCTATTCCATTCAGGATGAAACCAAATCTTTTCATGCCTCCGCTCCCTTCAGGGCGACGGGATGACGAATAAAAAGGTTATGAATAGGTTAAAGTTACGTAAGGGCTATTTTGCCGTGTGACACTCAACCTCAATTTTTCAGACATAATATTGTGAGTAAAAAAGGATCTCGGACAGTAATATAATAATCATACCAGTTGAAGCGAATAAAATACGATAGGGTGCGATGGTTATTTTGGACTTTTTCCGTAACTTTTATGTAAACATTGTTGCTATTCACGATTTTTTGCATGAGAATTTATCTCCAAATCTAATAAACAAATAAGGCTAAAAAGAAAGAAGATCATACTTTATATAAAAGTTTTTATAACATTTGAGCTTATATGAGAATTTTTATTTTACAGCATAGGAGAGAAATGAGCCTACGCAGCTATTTTGTGATGAGAAAGAACCACGTTTTCCAGAGTCATCAAATCTACATTCCAGCCAGTACAAAATATATAAACAAACTCACAGTTACCATAAAAAATAATATCCCTAAGAAGAGGCTCCACATAAATATACTCTTGTCATTAGCCTTGACATAATACACCTTTATTGCCAACTTATCCGGCTTCCGTATACGTTGATTAATCAGGCATGCATCTAAATACCGACCCCCGCTGTTCAAATAAAAGGGTTGGATGTTAAATCTACGTTATTGGTACTCTACGGGGACTTGGAATCCTAAATATACGGGTATTTAGCATCCGTTGATCCCCAATTTACGGCATTCGTCTAAATAATTTTAGCGAACACGCCGCAGGATAAATTGAGCACGAAAATCACAATAGGCGAGTTTGAAACTCGCTGGACGTCCGTAGTTTATTCTGAAAGCCCGGATTACTACTCGCCATTAAATAATGTACTTCGCAGTTCGCAATGTAATATTTTGGGAAAGTTTTGTATGCGTTACGAATTCCTACTAATATTTTATAATCGACAATTTTCCTTTTTATTCTTACGCAAATACTATTGCACGAATTTCTTTGAAACGCACAGATAAGTAATATAATATAAGTAGGTATATAATCCGGAAAAAATAAAAATATTTTTTATTACGAAAATATGGCTTTTAATTTTAGGAACAGATTCACTGCGAAGAACAGCTAATATCTCATATTAAGCAACCATTATATTATGTTACAAATATTTGAAAAATATTACCCCTCTTTTGACCGAGTCGTGTAGTAAATAAAATCTTGACGAGCAGTCGGAGTTTTTATTGATTGCTGACACATACAGGCATCTTAATAACTATTATGCTGGCATGGGGAGCGTTCAAAGTATTTGTTTGTTACGTAACGCTTTGGGCGGGAAAGGGGGGCTACACAACAACGTTACGGTGCGTTACATGGGGGGAGAGGGTTCAAAAATCTTCAAAAATTGCGTTACGTAATACTTGAACACTCTTATGGTATCATCTCTTTGCCCTTCTGAAAACTCATAAACCGCATAAAACCTGACAGAATTGATGTGTCTTTGCGACAGTATCATGTAAGTGAGAAGTACCTTCCGGCTCGTGCCCGTACACTTCTGCTGCAGCGTAGCCTCTTACTAACATTTTTCAGTTTCTAGCTCGTAACAAAATACGCCTATAATTTAATGTATCAGGAGAGAGAAAGTGGCATAAATTTCTTTCGTCTGAACTTACTGAACTGAAAATCGAAAGATTTTTCAAATAGACAAAATAGGTCATGATGTCGTTATACGTCATAAGTAAATATTTCTCATTAGAATAAAACAATTTTAACGGTTAAATTTTTTCAAACTTGGCGTTTGACACCTCAAGACTTAAAGACAGCTAAGTTAATCGGAACAACTAAATTTTGAGTAAAACTTTTTAAAAAATATTTTTTACCACGTTATTTTCACCGAAACAAAGCTAACTCTAAAGAAACCGTGGAATGCAGCTCGTACAACTGTATCTAGGTCAACTTCGACCACCGAACGATTCTAGTTTTGCATAACAATTTGCTAAATTCCATATTCATACACGAACAATGTAGACGGTGCTACGGCTGGCGTAGCGCTTAGTTACAGTATAGAGAATATTTAATGGCATAGTTCTATGTGGTGTGTATTGAGTCGTTGGATTATATATTAATAAAAATCATAAATTTATATTAACCCTTATAATAATAGTAAGAGGTAGTGCTACAAGGCATGCTTGCATGCAGCCGAATTGGGCCGGCACGACCGGGGAGATACCGACGCAAAGTGACTGTGTTGTCGCGTTTCGTGCGGTGCGTAAGTAGCCGGTGGCCCATGGAGATGGGCCGAGAAAGGAGGGCAGCGCATCTGTGTAGCCTCTATGCGTATGTCTATATCAAGAAAATAGCAACGACTGTTCGTTTGCCCCGCTATACAATAAAAAAAATCCCGAATCAAAAATAACAATAAATATTTAAAATTTTACTATTTTATATTGCTGGGACGAACGTGCAGGTATAGCCATTAGGTGACAGCGACACATATAACTATCCGCAAAAGGGTAACGCGCGTATGTTGCCTTTCCTACACCACCCCTCAGACGGCTTAACTCACACATGAAATGCGACATGCTGTCCCCATTTGATTGGAATGCTCTCATGCAACAAAGGCACTATCTCTTTCTATATCTTGTCTCTTTCATAATTGATCTTACATTAAATTAATATTACACCTGTTACTTTTAACTGTTTCAATCAAAAAAATTCCAAATGACGTTCATACATGCATTAATTCACTCCAAAAATATGACTTTTTACAAATATCATTCCCCTAGGATACAATCTCAATAGGGCCAAAAAAGGTTGTTATGAAATAACAAAAATATAAAACCTAACACTTCAGTAAAATAATATTTTTACTACATAAACGGAAATTTTAATCCATCCAGCGAAAAACAGATTAAGCAAAGTATCTTTGAAAAATCTACACCATAAACTACGTACCCCATAAGGGGTAGTGAAATTTACGTGCTCGTTCGCATTACAATTTACCTACCGGGTGTCGGGCGAATAAATCAAGGGGGCCGAATGTCCTTTGTCGTCTACGGGGCCTCCACGTGACAGCACCGGAACTAATGGTAAACGTAGGCCAGTAATATATTTGGGCCTAGATTACGAAATAGTTAAGGTCCTATGTAAAAATATAAAAGATCAATAAACTTTAGTAAATGTAGTGGACATCGTAATATATTTGGGCCTAGATTACGAAATAGTTAAGGTCCTATGTAAAAATATAAAAGATCAATAAACTTTATAAAATGTAGTGGACATCGTAATATATTTGGGCCTAGATTATGAAATAGTTCAGGTTCTATGTTCAAATATTAAAAATCAATAAGCTTTAGTAAATGTAGTGGGCATGGCAGGCGCATTGGACCAGCACGACTAGGAAGGTGCCTCTCGTTTATGTGATACTGACGTAAAAACAGCTACACAGTCTCGTTTTATGTGTTCCTTGAGTTTGAGGTAAAAGTATGCGGGTGTCAAAAAAATCTCAGACTGGTCGTTTTTTCCATTACACCTACTATAAAAAACTATAAAATACTTTTGCCAAGACTTTGTCTCAATTTATAGCACTGGTCTCTATGAGCAGAGCGTAATAGATAGAGATTAAAAGCAAGAATCAGTTATTTTTTATTTATTTATTAGAAGATTAAAAAAGAGTTGCGAATATTCTGTAGTGAAAGTCCTACGACTACGACGAGTAAGGTACCGCGTAATAAAAAGCCGAAGAGTGGTTTAAGACTGTTTAATAACGTACGATTGGTGGCTACAACAATACATTTTTTTTAGATACCCACATTGTATCTAACAGAAGGTAGGAAGGAAATCCTACTAATATTATAAATGAGAAAGTTTGTGTTTGTTTGTTTCTTACTCCTTCACGCAACACACAGATACATACAGAGTAGCTTGGATTAAACAGGATAGTTTTTATTACGAAAAATGGCCATTTCCACGGGATCGAAATTTACGCGGGTGAAACCATGGGTCGCAGCTAGTAGAGTATAACTATCGTGTCGATCAACAAAAGCGTGAACAGATTAAGACTGATGCTGATGGCAATTTTCTAGGATAAACCTTTTCATCAATATTCAATTTCCATAGCCAACCGATACTAGTGGCTTGCCTCTAAAGACATCTAAGTTTAGCCTGTAATTAATAATGTTTTAAAAACGAAGAAAGAAACGACGCAAGTTTAAAAACATTTTACTTTTTATCAAAAAATAAACACTCAAGTTCCAAAGCTAGATTTGGCAATCGACCAAAATAGCAATTAGTTAGGAGGCGAGCCATGTTTTTGTCTAAATATGCTAGTCCCTCCTGCTAAGTGGAATTTAATTCTGAGCTAGCGAGGAGCCCGCAGAATGCTTATTAGTGACACTTTGCAGTACAGATAATGGTCTAAGAGCCCGGGATGGACAGCCCTTTCTCAAGTTAAAAATTTTAGTATACATCCATTTTGTTCCGTCGTAGGGTATTAGAAGTTGATATCATAATTATATTAGCTAGAAACACTTTTGAAATATTATTATATCCCAAAAGCTATCATAGGTATTTAAGAAGTTAGCGCTGTCAATAATTTATAGAGAAGATAAAATACATCTTACAGAAACAATAGCCAAACATAAAAAGCTAATTTCACTTAATCCTTAGTCTGCTTCATACTTTCATTCCTTTTTTATCTATGTATTAGTGCTATATTTCAATACCTACATATTTCACTTTCAAATGCAAAAACAATAATGAAATCAAACCTAATGATGTAGAAAACCTATCTGTTATGAGCTCTGAGACTAGGAAGTAATGGATATAAGATTGTTGACGCATACGTATTAACAAGGATAATATGGTAATGATACTTTGATCACCACTGCAGAGTTGTAAGACCGTTTGTGATTCTCGGCTTCTTTCTTTCGCACATAATACGGCCAGTATTATAAAATCTTTCTAGTCGAATATCGACTAGATCATTGTACCCAAAAGCGAAGAGAAAAATATCCCGATTACATAATACACTTGTGAGTTACACGTTTCCTGCATTTTTTATAATAATAAGAGACGAACTCCGTGACACGAGTTATTTGTAAGATATAAAATTTTTGAATATAGCTAGTAGAAAGATTACAGAACCAAAAAATACGATAGTTGTACGTTTCTTTCTAATAAAATATGTATATCGGATTTTTTTCATTTGGGAATAAAAGGTTTTGGCCATTTCTCGAAGCTCCTCAACACACTGATAATCCTTTGGTGACATCAAATTTTCCATTACAATCTTTGCAGAACATACGCTCCCCGTTAAATAAATCGATTTGTAATACGCCATTTAATGTATTACTCACTTGCCCCACGATTAACTTTTTAATAAGAATAACTTAGGCAATAAATATCGGTCAAAGAGCACCACGGTTTGTCGAATGTGATCCCAATGCGACGCAACTTAAGGACTATTACTATAAGCCCATCTAGTGGCAAATCTCTTGAAAAATATCTTCAAATACAACTTAGCACATCAGTGCACATCTTGCGAACAGCAGGTGCCAAGGGGACCGCCCCAACGCGAGGGGATGCAGCGCCTGAATTTTTGTCGATTTAGACGGCAACGATTATGACTTGCTGAAATTATGCTTGCACATAAACTAGTATAGGTACCTACGTGGATTTTTTGATATTGCAACGTTTTTTTTACACATTTTGCTTCAAGGTAGATAAAGAAATTGTGCAACGCAGCAGAGGAAAGATAATGATATTAACAATTGTATGTATGAATATTTTAATCTTTATTGCCTTTAAATGGGGTTTGTATCAATTCCGATATATCAACTCTATTGGACACTATAAATAATCTAAACCATATTTCAAACAAAATCAAACAATAATAAATAATAATAAGAAGTGTGTGAAAGAGATTTAGTATTGAAATAATTGTGATGCTATGTATAAGATATCAAAAACTTCTCTCAATTCCCACAATAAAAATAATGGTAATAAAATCCTTTTCAGTTTTTGACAGTCGGCTACAAAGTAGTCTATAGCCTTTCTCGCTAAATGAACTATCTAATACTGAAATAATTTTTCAAATCGGACCAGTAGTTCCAGAGATTAGCGCGTTCAAACAAACTCTTCAGCTTTATATTATTAGTATAGATTACGGTGAGCATAAATTTATATCTACTTCTATTTATAAGCCACTATTTTGTAAATCATCAAAATATAAAATATTTAATTAAATAAGTACGTAGTTACACCTTCATTCCATATTGCAAAATGTGTAAAGGTAGATTTTACCCGAAGATACAGCATCTCACGTAATAAATCAATTAATTTTAATAACATTCAGGTACATGGGTTACTATCGCCAATTTATCTTGAAACTTCGTCAAACACTACACATATGATGGAAGTTCCTACACAGTGATTCAAACTACGATGGTTCTTGCTTCATTGCAGTTACCAAGATGCGATAAGAGAAATTTATTAGCGATCTCGAATTTGAAATTAGTTTGTCACGATCCAGGTAAGCTGGGACAGTTATGAGCGTAACGAATTTGATTACTTGATTTGAAGTATTTACGTCTGGGATGCAGACTGGGGGATCTACCTAGGTATAATATAGTTGCCCCGTCCATTAAGGAGGGTAGCAGGACACCTGGCTACTACATTAATAATTTAATAAATGTAACATTGTAAACACAAGGGGTCATTTACACCTGATTTCGGAAGTGTGGTGTTTGTCCTCCGTCAAGATTATTGTACTCTTTTAAAATTGAAAAGGTTTTTGTGAAATCAAAGTCTAATAGCATAAGATTTATGTTCGAAATTCGTGAATCGATGGGAAAAGGAAAATCGCAACTTTTTACAAACTTTGATAATATTTAGTATGCACTTTGTATTGAAAGAAGTACAAATTAATACGTTTGTAGTGTTATTTTTTGTGTGTGTATTTATATTTTTTTTCCAGTATTTTCTTTCATCTGTACTGAATTATCTTCTCAAGCATGAGGTCCGCGAAAATTGCCTTTTAGATTTTCTGGACAGACCCCGAGACGGATAACAAAGTGATCCTAAAAGCCCTTTTTATTTTGAGTAACGAAATCCTAAAAGATTCACAATTTGCACTTATGTTTCTTAAGTTTTGTTTCTTTCTATTAATTCTTCAAACTATTAAGTTTGAAGAATTAATAGATTCATCTTGAACTAGATTGGGTAACTGTTGCAGACATCCCAAAAGATCTAAGCCTAACCTAAGTTGTCTTTATGGCTATTGCTGCTTTCTAAATTTTCAAGTTTTCAAGTAGATACACTAAACTATCGGCAAATAACCATTTATTGTTTAATAACTCTGCAGCTTCAACCTCTTCTACAATATGAATATGTTGATATAAACCACTGACATTCGTTATTGCTCTGTCAATCAACCGGACGGTGTGGGGTCCATGCATCTCCCCTCTCGCTCATGTCGTATTACCTAGAGAGGGGCACAAAGCCTCACTCGAAGCCGGATATTTACCCCGGAACATATTTACAGCGAACAGAGTGCGAACACGACTTCATTCCCGCATGCATATTAATGCAGGAGTATGATTTTGACAACTGGCGCTCGTTTAAAATTCTAAACGGAAATTCACGAAAGGTTTACATTTTGTTTTTTTCACCTTTTTTTCCATTGACACGTTTATGTTTAATTAAAATGTTGTGATGGACAATTATTCAATTGTCCATCCGTTTTTGGCTGAACTTAATTTACATTAAAGCTATTTGTAATATCTTTAATGTCAGTCGGATATGTCCACTGTAGGATACCTCATAGTTAGGGTCACGGGCCCCTTGCATCAAGCGGCTCAACGCGATCCAAAATTTTTTTTTCAAATCAAACGGGGGGCTTCCACGTTTTCTTAACATAAAACATGTAGAAAATAAAAAGGTACATTTTCTTTTAAGTAGCTGTAGTTAGTTACTTTGGTTTCAAATTAAGAATCTTTAAAACGGTAAAACGTAAAAACTTTGTTTTCTTTCCATACTTGATAAAATAATCGAACGAAACCTCGTGTTTCAAAACATCACATACATTAGCAGACGACAGGCAAAATTTAGATCCGAATTAAAGCTTTTAGCGGGGCGCAAAAGGGAACATACAAAAGTGCCTTCACAGGTGAAATATGGACTGCATTCAGTGAAGAATGCACGTACAATGGATGGACAGGAACTAATTTCAGCAGGGAGAGATTGGCTGGGCTGGATGGAAATGTAGCAAAAATGTAGAGGGTGTAACTTCTAGGTACGTACGTACGTGTATGTTTATCTTTATATATAAAAATGAATGTTTGTCTGTATGTTCTTTATAGAATCGTAAACTATACATTTGATCGTGTGATGATGCTTAGCAAAGTTGTTGTGCTTGAGCCCACAAAGGTTTCTGAGTTAGTACGACTAATTTTCTACAGATGGCGCCACGCGTAGCAAGTCGCGCAGGGTATAGCTAGTACTTTTAATAATAGATGGGAGAAAACGAACAGTAAATATGGAGTTTTTGGTGTCAGACACAATATGTACGGTGAATAAGACAGTTTTAGCATTTCCTTTGAGGATTCTGTGTTACTAAGAAGTTCCATGCTGAATTCCAGGCGAGTAGGGATGGAACGACCGAGAAGGCGCCTATCGCTTACCAGAAACCGGCCAACAGGGGCTGTGCTGTCGCGTTTTGTGCGGTGTGTAAGTAGCCGGTAGTCCATGGAGGGGGGAGGAGGAAGGGCAACGCATTTGTGTAACCTCTATGCGTATATCCATGGGCGTCGGTAGTCATGAAAATGGCTCTGACTGTTCTTTTACCCACTTAAACCATATTAAAAAAAAGGGGATTGCTACTGTTGATCATGATGATCTTGATCATGAGAGGCTACACAGGAGCAATGATGTGAGACTGTGGTTGATCATGAACGCTTTAATTGCTGATGTTACACATGTTATGGGCGTCGATAGTCATGACAATGGCTCCGACTGATCGTTTTCCCCCTTGTACTATAAAAAACACATTAAATTCAAATATATCCCTTATTTTATATCAAAGATGTTAAACAGTACTTGACCTACAAACAACTAGAGATTTATTACTATAAAAGCTTAGTTTTTTTATGATATATAGGGGCAAAGGACCAGTCGAAGCCATTTTCATGACTATCGATGCTCATAGACATCCGCATAAAGATTAACAGATGCGTTGCCTTCCTTCCTTCTCCCATCTCCTTGGGCCACCGGCTACTTACACGATACTCGAAACGAGACAGCACAGCTTTAATACAGTTTATTTATTACACTCCTATCTGAGGAATTAATATACGACTAATAACTTTAGAGGCCTACTTTTAAAATATACTCCAACGAGTATGGCAATATATTTTAGTCTTTATGGTTAACTAGCTGCGCCACGCGGTGTCAACCGCGTAAATTTCGATCCCGTGGAAAATAGAAAATCATCCCATAGGATCATTTTTTCGGGATAAAAACTATCATTATGTGATAATCCAAGTTACCCAATATGTGTGTGCTAATTTTCAGGAAAATCGGTTCAGCCGTTTTTGCGTAAAGGAGTAACAAACACACAAACTTTCGCATTTATAATATTACTAGCTTCCGCCCGCGGCTTCGCCCGCGTGTATTTCGGTATATAAAAAATCCCTATAAATTTTAACTTATTATGTTATTCTGATATGAAAGCTATATTACTGTAAAGTTTCATAAAAATCCGTTCAGTAGTTTTTGTGTGAAAGAGTAACAAACATTCTTACAAACTTTCGCCTTTATAATATTAGTAGGATTAGGGTGTTCACTTCTCTTTACTCA
>LUGF01046245.1:999996-1011393 GCA_001625245.1 Calycopis cecrops | reverse complement strand
TAAAAAAACCCTATAAATTTTAACTTATTATGTTATTCTGATATGAAAGCTATATTACTGTAAAGTTTAATAAAAATCCATTCAGTAGTTTTTGTGTGAAAGAGTAACAAACATTCTTACAAACTTTCGCCTTTATAATATTAGTAGGATTAGGATGTTCACTTCTCTTTACTCACTCTCTCAGTTCTTACGTACACACAAGGACTCCTAAAAGTTTTGATTGTAAGTTGACAAGTCTGCTTCTTCCAATTCCAGACGATATTAGAGTATTCTCCCAGCATGTCTTATCTGTATCTAAAAATTTGTGTAACATCTTATAATACAAGAGAGAGGTAGACAAGATTAGGATATTATAAAGAGGTATATTATTTGATGATATAAACAAGAATATCTGAATTTTCGTTATCTAGCTTGTAGCAAAATACGCCTGTAATTTAAAGTGTCGAGGGAGCGAAACTCATAATGCGAAGCGAACATGACGCAAATGTTTTCTTTCGCCGTTAATATTTTAGCTATAGTAATAAATAAAAAAATATTTTATTTATTGTGTTTTAGGTTTTTGCCACATTTTTTTGAAAATAATAATCCATCCATCTCGTAAGGTAATAAATATCCTTAACGGATTCGATTATTTATTTCAGCATTCAGAGAAAATATAAGTTCCAAACTAACAAAGAGAAGACTTTGAATAAACAATCTTAAGAAAATAACTAATGACCAAAATTAATTTATCTGTAGAAAATGTAAGACTGATGATAATACAATGACGATCACATTCAGGAAATCGACTGTCTTCGTGTTTGTTTTGAGGAACCTATGTCCAATGATATATATAATGAATTGTCTTTTATAATTATAAATATACATAAGTTATGATACACATAAAAAAGCAAACATAAAAATAAAAATAAACAGAGTAAACAAATCTAAGCAGATAACGTCCGCTTTGTCAAAACCAAATTATGACGGATGTATTCCTTGGAGGGAGATTTCTCAATTTGGGCTTTCTTTGATAGGTACACTTATATCCCCTGAGCATTTCCTTGAAAACAGAAGTAAGATTTACGTAATACACCTGAAAAGAAAACGGATCCCTGGCGATTAGAATAACAGCCATTTAAAGAGGAATGATCGAGTATTTTGTTAGAATATTGGGAATAAGAATTCAAATTTTGTGATTAAAAATTTACATTTTCTTTGAGGTTTGTAAATTAAAGAATTTATTTATATTCTTTCGTAAAATCTATCGGCTTAGAAAAATATTAATTGATATATTTTTTTAACCAAATTGTAATTCTTAGACTAAGTAGTTATTGAAAGTCAATTAAAAGTATAGATAGATAATAAAAAGATAAGATCATAAAATATTAAACCTTAAGTTAGCACTCTTGTGTGTTAGGATGTTCATGAATTAAGTGCACATAAATGCACGAGGTAATTTATTAAGCATATATGGCAGAGGAATTATCCCTATCCCCCGAAGACGCTGTCACCACGGTAAGGTGGGATGCTTGCGTGCCACTGTAATCCCCGAGGCTATCCAGGACAGACTTGGAGGAAGAGGGTAATCTAGGAGTAGCTCAACTGCGGGGGTTTCCACCCGTCTCTCTGAATTAGCGGACGACGGCGTAGATTGGGCTGGCGTAACCGATTCGGACGCATTAGGGACGTGCTCCTTTAGAGTGCTGTGGCCAGGGGTCAGGATGGGAATGTCGTGGGAATCGTACAATGGGGTCTCAAATTCCAGCACGATTCCGACGATGTAATGAGGACTGTTCGGACCTAGCCGGACTGCAATGAAGAGAAGTGTGGCCTTATAGCCGAGGCTAGCCTGTAGAAGGATCATGATGCAAATCCGGAATCCTAAAATTATAGCGACTGAAGGCACCCGCTGGGGTATAGTCGGTATTGCACTAAGTGTCAAGTCTGACATCTAATATATCGACATCAGTCAAAGGTATCTTATGTAAATGTATTCCTCTGTATAGGTAATAGTTTATTACATGAATACATATTTTACGAATTCGATAATATATTACCCTTCCTTTTCAGATGGGTAACAAAAAAATACAGGGACCATGTAATGCCTATGTAAGAATGTACTTTATATGTAACGACATGTTATACCCAAACATTTGGTTTTCATTAAACTCTATAAAACGCTAACGTACGGTGTTTGTCTTATAAAAGCGAATACTAAATGAATAAAATAAAATAACGCCAGTGTAAGGAATATGTAAAGTAGGAACAGACACGCTAAATCAATAAGCTTATGGTACAAGTTACAAGATCTTGTGAACTTTTAGGACATTAAGGATATAGATATATTAATTCTCTGTTATAATATACCTGTCCCAAATATCATAGGAAATTATATAAATATTGACTTAGATTCTAAAAAAATAAATTAGTAAGTAGTATAGGTACACGGTCGATGTTTCAAAAGTGCTATCTTAAATAAGTGTACAGTTTGTAATATTGCGCTTATTTGCGTCATGATAATTGAATTTAAATACTCGTACATGTATTTAAGGTTAAATATTTGTTATAGTAAACAGAACGTTATAATATGTTGAAGTAAAAATTAGATCTACACTCATAGGTACATATTTTGACTAGCACTACAGTTCTGTAATTTCTTTTTCTATTGAATTCTATTTCTTGACCTATTTCATTAAATCTTTTCTTATAATCTAAGAATATTCACAAATATAAACGAAGGTAATCTAATTAGGTAAAACGATGGAATAATAAATTCAAAAAAAGTATTGAGATCAAAGAGTAAACCCATGAGGCTCCGCAGGTAAATAGATTAATAGAATCTATAAAACGACATTCTTTAAACTTAAAGTACAACAAAAGACAATTTTGATAAATATTATTTTCACACTTAAAATAATTATAACAGTTATTTATCGCATTTTTATATTAATTCGGTATAAAAAGGAAAAATCTCTTGTCGCTTATGACATGATCCTTAATACAAAGGTTAGTTTTGGGGCAAGGAGCAAACAGCTCCCGGGTAAGCAAATACGCTGACGAAGGCGTACACCTCATCGGCTGTATTCTGTTCTCGCTGGTTTTTATCTGTCACTAACAGCCGAAGGGACAGCCTTTCAGCGAACCCTTTGAGAATGTTGATTTAGCAACCACTTGAAAAGAAAATATAGTCACAAACAATTATTTTGCAGGTGCTGGAATTACGGATTTATTTTCTTTTCGTCGAACATCGTCGACTGTCGTCGTTTCAACGTTTCAATCGTTTTACTATTTATTTAATTTTCATTGTCTTATAAGGAAGCAAACCAGCTATAAGATGGCTAGCGTCCCCATTAACTTCCACAAGTTTATACAGTTATCTTACCCTTCATAATATCGCTCCCCATCACTCCTCTAGCAAGAAACGTTTATACGATGGATGCCCTGCCGATCATATTCTACTGCTACCGCACGATGGAGGATGGTAGTATGCACTGTAGTCTATTATGTAAATAAATATAAATTATATCACTATTCTTATCTAAACATTGAGAATATGGAATTTACTACAGGTGAAAAATTGAATCTGAAAATAACCAGAATTGACAATGTCACTTATTTCTTATGAACTACGTACTTAAGCGTAGGCTAGTCACTAGCGAAACTATGAAACGTTAAATACTTAATGAATAAGATACAGGATTTTTTATTTGTTTTTATAATATATATTTATAGTCTTTTTACTATGACTCGAGCTCTTCTAAATGAAATCATAATCGATTGTTTATCGTTTCATAATCAAATATAGCTAAATTAATTTCGAATTTTCCGAAATTAATAAATATATAATAATATTTATAGAGTGATAAACTAATGATCTATCTTTTAAAACACAGACAATTTGTAATAAACAATAAATTACTGCTTGTTTGTTACACGTCAGTAATAAAATACCGTTGGAATACTTTGAAATGGGCTTGCGGTTCCCCGCGAACCACTTATGGTACAGGGGATCATCCTTCAGAATGGAGATGCCACGTCAGCTCGGCGGGGGAGGCGAATGTCAGAGGCTCAGCGTTTATGTGGCATTAAGAGCGGGAGCGCTCGTATTTAATGGCAAAATATTAGCAATGTACCTGTTTTTATGTTTAAACAAAAATGAGGATTACACTTGGAAACATTTATAATGACAACTAGCTATAAGTTTACTTCATGTTTTAATAGTAATTGTATATATTATTGTAACTGCTAATTGTAACTAACGTTCTTAAGTTTGCTAACCCCTATATGGATCTTAGTTGTCCGAAACAAATTGATTTTATTTTATTTATTATCATCATCAGCAATTATCTGTTCACTGGTGGACACACGCGTCAAGATGAGCGACCGGCTTAGGGACTGCACGGTCTTCTCACCTGGTGAATAGTCGGCCAACACTTCGTCTTCCTATGCAAGTACTCCACTCTAAAACCTTCCTATATCTGCTATGTATTATTCGAGTGTGTAGCCAGGCCGTTGTGACTTTAGCGAACTTATTCTTCGCGTGATATTGGATTTGACATAATATATTTTGTTACCAATCTTAGAGTCTTCTCTCTCTCTTCCTTCAAAATCTCTTCAAAGAATCTCTTCAAATCTCTTCAAAGAAACACCCAGCATAGCACTTTCAATAGCCCGTTGAACTACGACAAACTTGCGAACCCGTTTATTCTAATTATTATAATATTTTACTCGGACTTGTAGTTATAGAATGTAAAATTAACCATTTAAAATTCCATTATACTAAAATATCTGCTATAAATAGCAAACAGCGTAGAATAAGGTTTAAGATTTATACTCGTATAATCTCTGAACGGCATCTCAAACGTTTCTGTCAAGTCGGCTGCCAAATGGGTACCAATAAGTTCCAAAAGCAATTTGATAAGGAGCCAGGATACTATAATATCTAATTCAAAAGCTTGCTTAAGTATTCGAGCACAACGATAGGACGTTCTCAAAACAGATTCATAACACGTTGATAAATGCTTGTTAGAATGATTTTTGAGTGGAAAATTATTCGAACATTTGATACCTACCTATTCCTAATATTTACCTATATCTACATAATCCTAATATCCTAATTCTTAATACCTAATAATATTATAAATGCGGAAGCTTGTATGTTTGTTTGTTACTCCTTCACGCAAAATCGGCTGAACCGATTTTACGATTTTTGGCACACACATGGAGGTTAACATAGATTGACACATAAGATAGTTTTATCCCGAAAAAATTTTCCTATGGGATACCGTGGGATCGATTTTCTACGGGATCGAAATTTACGCGGGTGAAACCGCGGGGTGCAGCTAGAATTATATAAAAACCAATGTATGTTTGTTTGCTCTCTGTGCATTCAGCAATCACTGATTGTTATGAAACTTTAGTGGGAAAATCAGTATTATTTACTTTAATTGATTTATCATTGCTAGGTATGGTAGTTGCAGCTAGTAGCATTTAAAATGGCATGTCCTGACTGATCTAGGCAAGGTCGCAACGAGTAGGCCGGTCAAGCTAAAATCGGGTTTTCAAGTACATTTTGTAACGTTGTCTACGTTATAAAATCTGCTAAAAAAGGATTTTTGAAAACTTTTTCCCCTAGCGGATGAAAAAAAAATGTTAAAAAATCGAAACGTACAAGTGACACTACAGGGCCCACACGCGGGAGTAGTAAAGATTCATTTCACCCATTTAATTCAGCATTTACTTTCTCCAAATACCATACAAATTTGAACAAGTATTCTCTAATATGTCCACCTGTTCATTAAAAAGGGTTTACGTCCCCCATCAAAACTCTATTATGGTAACTCCGCTTGGAGCCTTTAAATTTCGCAGCAAAGTGCGCACTGTATTAAGGCGACTCATATGTATTCTAAGCGAATTCGTCGTAAAAGGGCCTGACACACGAGACATGTGGTCACCCTCATTGCCTAATGAAAATTCTTTGCGCAAATACTTGTCCGCCGAATTCCAAAAGTGGCGACAGGTTCTATCGATTTCAAAACCGAGGCTGTTCGAGTTTTGTCCAAATGTGAATTCGAACTAAATGGAATTTTTGGCAGTAATGATGTTGATAGTTGTTGTCAACTAGAATTTGTCTGTAAAAGCCCTTACGCAAAAAGTATGTCCGTATTAATCCTTCTACTGATTATATCTACTTTCATTAAAATTTTATTATAATTATTATAATTATTTTATCCCAATATCACTTCACTACTTACCAAAATATGTAAAGTTAAAGTCGATCACTTTGAAGTAGTTTCAATTGGATACTTCAAATCTTCTTCTACTACCTGGACTGTTACAAAAATAAAAGCGTTTAACTTCTCAAATCCACTTCATCAAATTGACCGACCGACAGAAGACAGCTAAGTCAGCTGAACTTGGAATCGATAAATGTTCAGGTCATTCGAAGTAACTATAACGTACTCACATCAAAAAAAGTCTAAGCAATACATACAAATATAAATGTTACAATGTGTTTTCGCATTAAATTCTTACTATTTCTTACCAAGTAGGTGTAGGTAGGTGTTCTATGTAAACTTTTTTGATCTAGAGGACATACTGGCTGGTTATAAGAAAAAAATCGACCGTCATTTGTTTTTTTTTTACAAATTCAAAAGCGAATGCGAATTTGTTCGAATTTTATAGCGTTTTCTTTGTTTGTTAAATTTTGTATTCTGTATCAATTTTGTGATTACAATAATAATTTGATAATAAATTTGAATAATTTGGATTTGAAGACTTTTTTTACGTCATGGAGGAATGTCATGTGATCGTCAATCAAATCCAAAGAGCTGTAGGAATATTGCAAGCGAGAAGAAGTGAATCTCAAGTATCTCGGTATTTTAATAACAACAAAAGCGTTATTTACCATCTTCATCAGCATTACACTAAAACGGGAGGTCCTGCTGAGCAGCACCCAGGTCGAGGAAGGTGTACAACCCGGCAAGCTCAATAAATGCAACTAACTGCAAGACGCTAGCCGATGTCAACCGCCCGAGAGATAGGTTTAAGGCTACAAAATTCAAGTGGTGTTGTTGTTACCCGCCAAACTGTGCGAAATTGACTATATTATGAATATGGCCTACGAGCACGACGGCCAATTAGGTGCCCACCGATACGTCACGGGAATCGCGCTCGTCGAAATGAATGGTCTAGGGAACCTGGGAACAATGCGATAAAATTTTATTTTGCGATGAGTCTAGGGGTTCAAGCCTGATACTGGAAGGGTAAGAGTGTACCGTCGTTCTGGAAATACTGAAAGACTGAGGTGCGTTCAAGAAGTTCGTCCGTACAGCGGCTCAACAGTTATGGTATGGGCGGGTATTATGAAGAACAGACGAACTGTTTTTGTAAATGGTAACATGAACCACCCATTTGTTTTTTTTATGACATAGGAGGGCAAACGAGCAGCCGGAGCCATTTTCATGACTCCCGACGCCCACAACATCAGCATAGAGGCTATACAGATGCGCTGCCCTCCTTTCACCTCCCACCTCCATGGGCCACCGGCTACTTACACACCGCACGAAACGCGACAGCATAGCTGTCAATTTACGCCAGTCTCGTGTAAGCGAGAGGTACCTCCCCGGTCGTGCCGACCCAATTCGACTGCATGCAAGCATGCAACGTGGCACTACCTCTTACCTATGACCTTTGTAAAAACGCTTGGCTCCAATTCCACGTTGATGCGTGACTATGCGCGTTCGCAGCTTTGCACACCCGGGAGTACTTGGTAAGGGAAAACATCCGGGTATTGCCTTGACCTGCACAATCGCCAGGCCTGAGCCCCAGTTAGCATGCATGGGACGTGCTCCAACGAAGTGCTTTAAAGGACTTAGATGGAGTGACAACAACCCAACAACTGATGGACATACTTACCTACATTAAATTAGGAGGAATTGCCGCAGGATAATATTAACACCCCCTAGACAGATCTCCATCTTGTCGTGGTGAGAGGGCTTAGAAACCGTGGCTTGGGCCACCACGGTGAAGCCAAAAGGGATCCCAGGAAGGGACGCTCCCAGTGGGGCTTGGCCCCACGGGCTCGCTCTGGATTCGTCGGAGGAGGGTGCGGGGGCGGAGTGTTTTGGCCCCGCAGGGTCGCAGGAGGAGTGGTGTCTCGGTGTGCCGTTGCCGTGCACCCTGTCTCCTGCGACCGAACGAGGGCGCACCGTCAGATGCGTTAGTGGTGGGGTCGCAGTGGTACAGGAGATACGGTGTGTCGTATCTGTCCACCCTGTCCTCTGCGGGCGTTTGATGGTTGGCTCCTGAGTGGCCCGTCGCCAGTCAGCCAATGTTAGGGGTCATCCATTTGCCATTTTGTATCAGCAGATGGCGGTGTGGATTAGGACCACCGGCGTGGCGTGCTCCGTTAGAGCCAGGGGTCAGGATGGGAACCTGACCCCATTGCACGGTTCCGACGTGAAGTTGGAGCTGTTCAAAGGCAACCGGACAGTCCCCAAGGAAGAGGAGTCTGGCCTTTTCACCGAGGCCAGCCTTTCGCTGGAGGGATCCTGTTGCTTGTAGATCCGGGACCCTCCAATTATAGCGGTTCAAGGCATCCACAGGGGTTTAATCGGTAGGAGCAACCCAGTTGTCGAACTCAACAATGCACCTGGTTGAGCCACTCGGGCTCTCAAGTTCTCAATAACAGAGGAGGTTACGCTTCACATTAAATAATGCTATTTTTGTACAACCATTTAATTTTGTTTAGCATTTTATTTTATTTCTTTAAGTTTAGTTGATTAGGCACCTCACTACGTACATACAGTACTTATTGTTAATTAAGATATTTAAAAAACGATCATTGTTTAATATCAAAAAATCATTAAAAATAATATAAATAAGAAAATAGTAAGGATTTAATGCCAAATACATTATAAAATTTAAATTTGTATGTACAGCTGTACATAATATATATAATGTAGGTAGGTACTGCACTAGCAAATATGGTACACATGGTGTGGAAAAATCAGTACTGTGACAAACAAGAAAAGAAATCCTGTTTGTCATACTGGTGTGATTACTAGTCGGGAACGTGTTGCTTAGACTTTTTTGATGTGTGTATGTGAGCATTTAGGATTGGATCATTGATGATTTTTGTAGGATTTTAAATATGTGACCTATTTCAAATCCTACACCATTTACACCAGTTTTATTGCTCTAACTTCGCTACGTTGATAAAATTCACCACCGATTAGTCTTTCAATCTAAACGATGCCGATAAATCGGACGGTATAAGTGGCCCTTTAATATCTACAACTTTTAATTTATAAGTAACCGCGAAGACAAAACATTTACTTTCTAAAATTACGTGCCTCCTTTAATCTTGTACTTTATTGTTCTAAATTAATTTTGTTATTCGAAATTGTATTAATATCCACGCATGAAGTTTTAATTAATTTTTAAACACACGGCCAACTTTGTTTGTTACGCTGCTGTTTGGTCAGCAAACGATAATATTTACAAGCGGTATAGAACGCGCTAGACAATGTTTGAGTTTCGTGTGCTTACCTTTCAGTTGTTCTTCGACGTACTTTATAATCAATAATAATATAAAAATATCTGTGGACTTTACACACTAGGTTAGTCTAGCCCCGAGCTAAGCCCGAACAGTAGTAGTTCAGTACCTACCTACAACAGAAATATATCGACACTGGGAAACGATCTTTTTTTAACAGGCTTGGCCCACCACTCTTTTCCATCGCTGCTACTCCTGTGTCGCCACGATCAACAGCGGCAACCACAACGTCCCTTTGATGTGATCTCAGGGAGCCCGACGGAAAGCTAAAAACTGTCTTGGGACCCACAACGAATTCTAAGAAGAAATAAAAAGAGGAGTAGGAAGAGATTCCAATTTCCCTCCCCAGTCAAAGCGAGAGATAGTACAAGATTGCTAATACTTTTATGACTTATATATACAAGCCAAGAAAAGAGAGTGCAGTCAGATGAAGCCCAGCGTCCATGCACCACAGAGATATTAAATTCCAATAAAAATGACTGAATAATTAGTGCTTAATGAAAATTTTTATTATATAAACATATCATACATGCGATACCTAAATATCCATGACCTGGGCGGGATTAAAACCAGCGACCTAAGGAGCAACAAGCACGAATTTCCTGATCTAAATATGTTTTTTATAATTTATTCCCTAGATATATTATCATAATAATTTAATTATCCAAATAAACACTCGTTTTGCAGGCATATATAATATAATGCGGAGTATAACCTAAAAGAGCCGTGTGTGTACGCGAAAAAGACTTAGGTATTACGGTTTTTACAAATTAGCTCCTATCTCGCTTTATGCATGTATTTCACCATACGAAACTTCGTTGCATTAACAATACTAATCGATTAATTCATGTATAAAATAAAATGATAATTCCTATATTTATTATTAATATTATATTGTAGGTATATAATTGTCTTTATAATCACTTATATCTCTAGGTCACCGATTTAATCGTTTTAACATTTAAAAGAACAATAGTCGAGCGTTAGACTTCAGACGGCAAGTCATTATGAATCGATAATGAGCTGTACGTGCTTAATGCGTATCGAAGCCCACCTAATTGGATTTGCGAAGCAATTAATGTTGAACATCCTCCTCATTATACGTGCACACAATATTGTAAAGTCAATACGCTGGCGCTTGGTCGCTAGTATTCATGTCTAATTGATTAGTTTCATACGACTGATTGCATCTACGGTAGTAGATCTGTAAAGAGCTATTATTGTTTTAATTAACAATTTTAGTTCTTTAAAGATGGCCGATTAAAGTATAATCAGGATCGTAGGGAACCTGAGGATAAAGTGACGAGTTCTGTCTTGGAGACATTTGAATCGGACGGGGCGTGATGGTTTGATATCTGCTAAGAGTTAAGACATGATATTTTCTTTAATATCTTAGAAAGTTCCTACCTTCCAACATGTTTAAAAAAAAAAGAAAAAAGCGTAAAAAAGTCAAAGAAAGGAGTCAACATATTATCATTGCCATTGTCTTTTGCTTAGTGTTTTGCTAGCACTTGATTCCTAAAACGATCAACAGGGCGGCGAAAGTGCTGCCTCTATGTTTCATTCGTTTGCTCTACGTTCCCTACTAAATAAGAAATTAAATAAATATTTCCACAGTAAACTTATACACGAAACCGCGATGCCCAGCAATTATAATACAACTACGTTATCAAGAACACCGAACCCCATAACAATCTACTATTATCCACCAACAATAGAATCAGTACAAGGTATTATGGCAATATTACCGAGTAATTGCTTACTACTTGGCGTTGAGTGCGTGGTCGCCGGACAAAGCAAGCGCATTAGAGAATCAACCTGCGATCTCTGTGTGCATTTGACCTACGGATTTAATG
>LUGF01046245.1:985852-997242 GCA_001625245.1 Calycopis cecrops | reverse complement strand
TTTCTTAAGGAAGGTAAGACTTCATAGTCCGACTCTATCTTCGAACCAACAGGAAAAAAAAGTTCACTTGGTCCGACTAGTCGGACGAAGCAGTCGGACCACGTGTTCAGAGCGAAATGTATGAAATTTACCTTATCTAATGTTAGACAGGTTCCAACCAATGTACTATTAAATGGTGAAACTCTAGATCTAGTGGATTCGACAATATTCCTAGGTATAACACTAGACTCAAAACTTCGGTGGGGTCCCCATATCGCTAAACTTGCGAATAGACTTAGTTCTGCAGCATTTGCAGTTAGAAAAATTAGACAAATTACAGATGAATATACTGCAAAGTTAGTTTATTTTAGTTACTTCCATAGCATTATGTCCTATGGCATATTGTTGTGGGGAAATGCTGCCGACATAAATGCTATTTTCGTGCTGCAGAAGCGAGCTATTCGGGCAATATATAAACTAGCCTCTACTACATCACTTCGGGATAAATTTAAAGAAATTGGGATACTGACTGTTCACTCTCAATACATTTTAGAAAATGTATTGTATGTACGAAAGAATATTATTGAATTCAATGAGAAGAGTGCTAATCATGATAGAAATACTAGGAACAGGCACAAACTAGATGTACCATTTCATAGACTGACCCGAATAAAGAATTCCTTTAGGGGTCAATGTATACGCCTCTACAGTAAGATCCCAGAAAGCTTTCAAAAACTCTCAGTCAACCAATGTAAAAAAGTAGTTAAGGAACGCTTGTGTGGTAAGGGATATTACAAAGTAATAGATTTTGTGACAGATACCACACCTTGGGAATAGTATCCTCCTCCCAGGCTACTTCTATACAAAAATAAATGTAAGTAAATTATATTTTTTATTGTATAATATAATTATTAATTAAGAATGTATAATGAAGAAATAAATTAGGTCCGCTGAGTTTGTTTCGCCGGTTCTTCTCAGGACAGGGCTAGGGTTGAACCGGTGGTAGATGAAATTTTTTGACGTTCAAAAAGCAATTTTTTTAATTTTATTTTGAATAAAAATATTTTGATTTTGATAAAAAAAAAAAGAAAAAAGAACATTTATATCAAAATTATATGGATATCTAATGTCTTTGGATTGGTAATGACCACAGCGCTCCAACTGCTTAGTTTTATATTATTTTTTATATGGTATAGGGGAGCAAACGAGCAGTCTCAGCCATTTTCACGACTACCGACGCTCATAGACATCCGCAATCCGCAAAGCGGCTATGCAAATGCACCGCCCTCCTTTTTCCTTCCACCTCCATTGACCCCCGGCTACTGACACATACTTTACGCCGGTTCCGTGTAAGCGAGAGTTGCCCGGTCGTGCCGGTCCAATTCCGCTACATGCAAGCATGCAGTGTGGCACTACCTAGTATTATAAAAAGATACCACTTAAGCTCTCATCTAAACTATATCAATCAACTAATTAAGAAAAATCAAAACCCTGTCCCTCTCTAATCCAGTACACACCGGACAAGTTCGCTAATGATTTCCTCAGCCATTTGCTCCGAACGCTATGCATTCAGCCTCTGAACCGGCTGTAATTTAATTGGAACGTCTCCTTGCATCCAACATGGAAGTTTTGGCATCTTCAATGGCCGGAGTTCATCGCTAACCCACTTACCCGCCTCGCAAACGTTCGTGTGACCACATTGTTGGCGATACCCGTCTAGTATATTCCTATGATAAAATCGTATTTAAAGCTTAGTAGTTTATGTCTGGAGTAGAGAGACATATCTTTACATAGAAAAAAAAAATAAAATTAGATATATAAATAAAATTAAGTATGAATGAATGAATTAATGATTATTCTTTATTGTGCACTTTATACAAAAATGAAACAAACATAAGAAACAGAACAAAAATAGTAAAGTAAAATAGTAAGCTTGTATCAGTTTTTTTTCATAATACTTGTTTGAGACTTTCGTACGACGTACTTATAGTTTTTAAGAGACTTATTAGTTAATATATCTTATTAGACTTACTAGTGCTTACATTACACAAATGATACAAACACTAAATGAGTAAAAGACATTCTTCGCTCAGAGACCGGTGCCAGTTGGATGATGATCGCCTTTTTTGCCGTTGACAGAGGTTCATCAGTAGACTGATGAAGGCTGATGATGATGATGATGATGACGAAACGGCTTTGAGCATGCGAAAAACGACGTCATTGTAAGGACGATTTAATACAAAACGCCTGCGTAAAATATAATAGCAATGAATATACAGCGTCGTTTCCATGAGTTGCCCATGGCGCCACCACGTGACTGACAGTTTTGTATTAGACTGCCTCATGGTCTAATGGTAAGCATGTTCAAAGCAGACGTCCTAGGTTCGAATCCTGGGGGGACCAAATAGACTAATAAGAGTCCGGAGTCAGGAAGTTGGCGGTGTTAGGTACATCCCCGTGCCTCGGAGAGCATGCTAAGCCGTCGCGCGTCGGTTGAATTCTCTCTCGTCGTGTCGGACTGTCGGACCATCGAAGAGAAAAGAGAATAAGGGAATAGAGAGAGCACATATGTACGCGAGCAGTCCTAAGTCCTATGCACTACAGGTCCAGCGCATATGGCTCGCCTCTAAGTAGTCGTAGCCGAAATTCGGCTAGGACTACACTATAATTAATGTTGATGTGGACTTGAATATTTAGTTGTTATGGGTATGATCTGGACGAAGTCTCGACCATCCGATAATCGATTTTAGTGGTAGTGTACAAAGCATATCGCCAATGGAATATACCTAATGTCTCTAATCTCTAATGTCTCTGTCTTCGGCGATAGGGTGGTGTGTAAGTAGCCGGTGGCCCATGGAGGTGGGAGGAAAAAGGAGTGCAGCGCATCTACAACTCATATTATACGCCATCTATATGTGATTTGAAAAAATAACATGGCGTGCGCTTGCGCGCATTAATATGTTTCATTTTCTCAACAACAGATGGCGTTCGTATTAAAAACTTATGCATCATGAAAAATATTCTTACTTGTGCTCCGTGCCGAATTACTGTTGAGGCGAAATTGATTTATTTTTTGTGTTTAAGAGGCAAATGAGCAGTCGGAGCCATTTTCAGGACCGACGCCCATAGACATCCGCATAGAGTTCATACAGATGCATGGCCCTCCTTCCTCCTGTCACCTCCATGGAGCACCGGCTACTAATACACCTCACAAAACGCGACTGTACAGATGGAACGCCGGTATCGAGTTTCTCATGCGATAATAAGTAGGATTATAGTAATTAATATAAAGTTGAAATTCATATGACACAAACTGCGCTTCGTTTCGCTGCGCTTCGCCGCGCTTTTGGTGTGAATTGACCCTAAGGAACGTGCCTCTTACTCACACGCGCACGGTACTACTCTGACAACTGTGTTGTCGCGTAACCTCTATGCGAATGTTGTGTTGGTAGTCATTCAGTCCTTTTTCTCGTTCGCATGCGTATACTATAAAAAAGATCTTAACCTATCAATGCTTCAGGCTATTCATAACTGAAGATAAAATTTGGTAAAAGTCTATCTTCAGTAGCCTAAACCATCGATAGATAGAATACATGAAATAGTCGTAAAGGCTGTCACACACTAAGGAGATACGATAAGATTTTATCTGCGTATAAAATCGTCTTTCAATGTATGTCTGTGTCTACACACACTTGACGGTATAATATAATATAATGTGATCTGAATCGTGTGTGGTGCTCCTTGAGTCTAGTATAGAGAGCGAATTGGACAGATATGCGTAGAGATACAGATATCTTACCGCATCTGTATAGTGTGTGACAACCTTTAGACATGCTTTACTTTATAACTTAATGAACATCCCTCCTAGGGTATGAGTTTGTATCTAAGGTAATATTTAAGGTTAGCCGGCATCCTTCTATAGGCCCTTTTTTATTGACGAAGGGGAATACTTTTTCGTATACCTAGGACCCCGGGAGGCCCCTAAGCCTTCGCGTCGCCGTCTGCTAATTCGGAGGGACATGTGGAGGACCTCTCCTTTGAGCTGCTCATAGCCTAGCCTCCCTCCCCAAGCCTGCCCGGTATGGGTAGCCCTGTCCAACAGACTTCGGGATCACGGAGGTACGCAAGGCCCTCGAACACGGCAATATGGCAGCCTATAACCCCTCACTTTCTAGCATATTATGCATGGAGATCTATTCTAGACAGGATATAAAAAAAACAGTTTTAAAGTAAAAATATTTATATTCTTAACATAATTAAATGACATTCTTATAACAACTTAATTTGCACACTTATAAAGTTACAAAAATCTTAAAGTATTTAAAAATGCATGCATATTGCATTGATATTATCAAAAATAGTAAATATATAATAGAAGTGGAATATTTGTTGATCAAATCAGGTGAAGGTTGTATAGCACATGGTAATTGTATAGCTTTAAATTAAAAAATTCTGTCTCAAGATTTTTGATAAGACAAGTCTATATGAAAAAAAGATGATTCACTCCAAATTAGCAGAATATAAAAAATCTCATGCCAAAATCCCGTAGCTCACGAAAAAGTAATTTTTTTGGAGAAAAAAACATTTTTTGAAACTTCTGGAGCAATCGGTAAACAACGATCTACGTAACAGTGGCATTCCAGAAGGGAGGGTAGAAAGGCACACCCTATCAGCAAAAAAGGCTATTTTAATTTTCCTCAATAAAACCTATCAGTTTAGTCAAACTCCTCCCAAAATTCCGTATCAGCCACCGCTACGGCACATTGTCTTTTTTAATTCTCTAACTTTGATGAAAATCGAATTAAAAGAAAGCATGAGATTTTTTACAAAAATAACCGTAGGATTTCACAAGGGACCGCATTCAAAGTAACATATGTTCCAACTTGAGATACCGCTCCATTTCCTCCATTCTATTCCGTTCTGGGCAATATTTTATACGGTCGGGAGAATTTAAGGCTTCGCTCACACTTAACGCTGCTACCACTATCTGAATATCCTTCGTGTAGACATTACTTTTTGTGATGTAACAAAAAATCGGAGAAAAAGACGTGGAAATCTTTTTTTTTTTTTGTTTGGTGTACGAATCTATTTTTATTTTTTTTTACAATCACACAGGAGAAAAAACGAGAAGAGCGAACTAAATATAAACACGAAAGATTTTCAGGCCGGATTCTTATTTATAGGAACTGTCTTAGATATAGGTAACCTCGTTTTCGTTTTTAGAAATCTTATATCGAAACATAATGTGCATATTTTTTTAATTATGGCTCTGATTCAATCCAATGGCTTAATTAATTAATTAATTAATTAAATGTTGACTTTTAAGACTGGTAGGTTCCTATGTAGGCGTTGCAGTTGGGACAGTAGTGGTCGGCGTTCCTACAGGAGTCCATGCAGTAGGGGATGCATACACATGGCCAGCATCTGGAAATACGAAATTAAGGTTCGTTAATAGTTTAAGGGTGCAAACGAGAAATCGGAGCCCTTTTCATAACTACCGACGATGCTGCTCTCCTTTCTCCTCCCACCTCCATGGGCCACCAAGTTTCTCTCATTTTTTTCTACTTTATAGTGCATCGGAGGCAAACGAGCAGTCGGAGTGTTTTAATGACTATCGACATTACAAACATGGTACCCCGAGGTTATACAGATGGCGTGCTCTCCCCTCTATAAGCCACCGGAAGCGCACACCGCACGAAACACGACTTGACCGCTCTATTTTTACGTAAATATTGTATGTACGAGAAGTATTATGCCGGCCCGTTTTTGCATTTTACTCGGGTTTTTTAGCTTTAGTTAGTTTAACCCGAATTGAACACAGTGAACCTTTGCATCGCTCAATTAAAACCTAAAATAATAAAAATAATATTTGTAGATAATTTTTAATTAGTTAATTATAAATTATTTATGAGTGAAGGAATGAATCAATTAAAATGATTGATGCTTTCATTCTTCCGCATCGGTATTATTCTTTAGGTATCTAATTGGGCCCGATTGACTACACAGACTGAACCAGCTGTCACTTTACGCCGGTCTCGTATAAGCAAAAGGTACCCCCGGTCGTGCGGGCCCAATTCAGCTGCATACAAGCATGCAGTGTGGCACTACCTCTTACTATTGTTGGCTTGTCTTTAATATTATGAACCATTCGTACAATAAGAGACTTAGCTGCTTTTCTGCCTCATCTGCCCTGTGACACTGCAGTGCAGAAATATCAGTACCTCAGTATTATTTGTAATTCCATACATAATACAATGTTACTGAGAATCAACTCTATTACCTTCATGTTCATAATTATTCTTATCTGATAATTTTCCGATCAATTATAATAATATTTTTATTGTGAAACTGTTATCGTTATCAATTTCAAAGTGGATTTATGACAGTTAACAACAATAGCTTAGTGAAATCATATAGGTATTTCCCCGTGTAGCATTTTTTATTGTGAAACTGTTATCGTTATCAACTCCAACGTAAATTTATAACAGTTAATAACAGTTGCATAGAGGTATATCCCCGTGTAGCATTACCTATGCGCCACGGTTTCACCTGACTTTCAGTTTTAGAGAAATCGGCGTATAAATAAACAGACGTTTCTCCAAGTAATGGCATCACAAATAACAAATCTCAGCTACAATTAGTAGAATAACATTCTAAATAATTGATGACCTAGTTGATGTCTCATCAAAATTAGTTCAGTATATTTGTTTAAAGTTTACAAACGTAATTAAATCAAAAATAATTGATGTGAGTGGCATGCGAATAAGTTTCTTGAGAATGAACATTATTAATGAAAGCGATGTAAGAGCGACGAAGCGCTACGCTACGTGTTATTTAACTCTATTTTACGCCACATATTTTTTCACACTCAGCGCCTTCAATCATTTTATAATGAGTAAACTAAAAATCCGATCTGTAAAATATATCTAAATCGGAAAAAAACTTTTGCATAATCTTAATTTCTTTGTAAGGTTGCTTTATTTTGGTCAACCATAGTCGATGGAACGAACAAAAAAGCTGCGGAATTCATAACAAGTTTCGCTCATGGCGGTACAAATAAACATCCTTGGATCTTTTTAACATTCGTATTTCTCACAGTATCGTCTTCAGATCCGCACGGAACGCGTTTATACAATGAGTTTATTTTGGCTCCTCGGTAAGTATAACCTATTTATAGCCGATTACGTAATCGCGTCTGGACAAAATGGCACAGAATAGAAGTTTCTAAGTGATTTTATAAGGACATAATATATGTATCGATGAGGAAAACATGTGAAATATAATTGCAATGTTTTTTTATTTATTTCAATTATTCATTATTATTATTACATTCATAATGTATATTTAATAATACACTTGCTGTATAGCTACATCCGTGTAAGTATATATGTTACAGGCATACTATGCACACATGTATGACTGTACATACATACTAACATATAATTAATATTGCCTAGTATTCTAGTAACTACATATCGCGAGATTTTTTGCGCGCTGCAGATTTTTTGCGATTTTCTTATTTCTAACAATACCTACTGCGGAGGAAGGAAGTTGGTGGTGTTGTACTCCCATGTCTGGGAGAACACGTTAAGCCGGTCCTGCGTCTGGTTTCTTTCTGCTCTATTAGACTACTGTTTGGAATAGGAAATCAGGGAAGGGAAAGTGTAGGTACAGTCACGAGCAATAATATGTATACACTTTAGTACCTTGTCATAATTTATATTTTTGAAATTCCATATTATTGCTCTGACTTGTCATAGAAAGTTATTGTGACAGGGTTCTAAAGTGTATACATATTATGGCTTGTGACTGTACTTGTGTCTCTTACTCAGCGCCGGATCAGCGCTCTAGCTGCGTTCGGAGACCTTGGAGTTGAGAAGGGGCCTTTTATGGGTAAAACTCTGAGCTTAAAGCCCTTCTGCCTTTCGAAGACTGGGGCTGCAGCCTCCTAAGCCTCCATCTCAATACGGTGCTGATTTAGTGGTGGTGCCTGGGAGAACCGGAAGAGAGAGAAGAGAAGCCGGTCCTACGTCTAACTCTCCGGTCTATCAGGCTTTTTGGAATAGGGAGTGAGGGAAGGGAAAGTGTACTGTGTCACATACTTGTACACTATTGGAAATATGCCCTTTGTAGATGGCAAGGCTCAATGACCGCCGCAATAGAAATTCATGAAGCGAGCGCTGGCGTTTATTAAAGTGAGATAAGTATTGTGTATGTGTGTGTGTGTGAGTGTCTTTGTGTGTATGTGTGTGCAAATTGCTACAATTTCTGTAGTTTCAGTTTAATTAGGTGATGTAGTGCGTCACAGTGTGATCTCATTCCTATAGCCTTGGACTGATCCAAATCGCCACTTGGGCTCTTCATATCCGTGTTATAGTTATTATAGGTACGAAATGGGAATCCCAAAATTACTCGTCGCGCCGATCTGAACCTGATATCAAATACGCTGATACAATTATCTAAAATAGCTTCTGTATATTATAATATTCATAGAAAATCTTAAATATATTTAGTTGTATGCTGTGCCCACAAAACAATTTAAAGATTACACCTAGGATTGGAATGAAGCTTCGAGGTATAGCATTGATCGAGTATTAAAGTAATAGTCAAGTTTTAGTGTCATGTTGCACTGCAGTTGAATTAGACCAAGCGCGACCAGGGAGGTCTGTCAATTGATGTGTGCGTAGGTACATCTATACTGTCGTGCTGTATACGGCAGTCTTCAAGCTACGACTGCTCTTTTGCCTCCTTACCTACGAAATCTCATGCCACTTTGTCAAGATTTTCGCCCACAAAAAAATAATATTTTTACTAGGTTTTTAAATTCTTTAAAGTTATTTTGATTTTATGAGTAATTATGATTACGATTCATAATTTCGAAAAGCATTATAATTTTGTCGTCAGTGTTGTCCTACGATAGGACATTTTAACTTATAACGGTACATTTAAAAAAAATATCTATTTATAAAACTCAAACGTGACATAGCCATCTATCAACGCACAGCCCAAACCACTGGGCGGATCAAGCTGAAATT
This sequence comes from Calycopis cecrops, assembly GCA_001625245.1. NCBI lineage: Eukaryota > Metazoa > Arthropoda > Insecta > Lepidoptera > Lycaenidae > Calycopis > Calycopis cecrops. The sequence goes on along the minus strand of LUGF01046245.1, from coordinate 988,228 downwards.
TGGCATCCAGGTAGATGTTACGACGTAGGCAAAAGGATTTTTAGAAATTCAATCCCTAAGGGGGTGAAATAGGGTGTTGCAGTTTATATGGATTTCTTAGAAATTAAACGCGGGTGGAACCGCGGGGCACAGCTAGTATACATATAATATAACACATACGTAGATAGGTATACTCACAAGAATAGACATAATGCTAGGGCTATTAAATGCGTCTTTGTGGTGGCTTTCCCCTGGACCCTGGTGACGATGGTCGCTCGGCATGACGGGCAGACGCACTGTGTGGGCTTGGGTCCGACGGGTGTGGCGTTCATGGTGTCTGGAACATACCAAATAATATCTTAGTTAAATACAATACGCATCAGTAAGTAAGTAGCGGGTGGAGGGAGGATGAAGGAGAGCAACACATCTGTATAACCTATGCGGATCTCTATGTTGGTAGTCCTGAAAACGGCTCCCATTGCTCCTTTGCCCACTTAAAAATACAATCTAAGGAACGATCGGGCGATGGTCAGATTGATCGGCTGTTCAATCCAGTGGCGTTAAGTTTGTGTTACCGGCATGCTTATATGAAGAGACGAACGAATGTGGATGAAGCAAAACAAGTGTCTAGGAGTCGTAGTATGTGGAATTCTATTCGCTCTGCTAACCTCATTCGAGATCTGACGTAAAAGTTGACGCTGTTGTCTTAATCTCAGCAGTCGGAGCCATTTTCACGACTACTGACGCCCATAGGTATCCGCATAGAGGCTATACAGATGCGCTGCTCTCCTTTCTCCACCTCCATGGGCCTCCGGCTATTTACACACCGCAGGAAACGAGACAGTACATCTGTCACTACGCCGGTCTCATGTAAGCGAGGGGTACCTCCCCGGTCGTGCCGGCCCAATTCGGCGGCATGCATGCAGTGTGGCACTACCTCTTACTAAAATGATGATGATGATGAATTAACGTTAAATATGTCATCGCTAAGTATATTTACTATTTTTCCATTTCACATGCTATTGTATGGTTTCCGATGTGTCACTGACTATAATTATAAATGTTTAAACAGATTTCTCGTTATCATTCATGTTCACGTTATCAGCTGTAACTGGAGGAGGGTGGTGAGTTAATCGAATTGCAGCTGCCATTTTATGTCTTAGAGGAATTAACAGCTAGCAGTTTTAATAGCTGTTAGATAAAAGATCATATTACATCTGTAAACAAGTATCAGTAATAATAAGGTACTCTATATATCCTATATACCTACCTACTTTACATAGGTGACGTCATAATTTTTATTACTAGATGTTAGCTCTATGCTCTATATCTAATATTAGCTGGGTGTATAAAACACTAATAATAAAAAAAACACTATAATATTAGTTAATTATATAGTTGAAATATTTTCCTCTTGTTAATAAAATATAATATTGTGTCCACATTTATACAAACAATTCTATTTTCGATTTCATATCCAATTTACTCTGAAGTCTCGCTTTTATGGATTTCTCAACAATGAAAATGTTAACAAAATGATGACGATTTTCGAAGTTATTATAATAATCGAAGAACACAGTCATGACGTTTAGTAGAACCTCTCAAATTGGATAAAAATTCCGAACTATATTAAGACGAATAAAATATATAATTATTAGCTGCGTTCCGCGGTTTCACCCGCGAAATTAAGATCCCGTAGAAGTTATAGAAGTTATAGAAGTTATAGAAGTAATAAGATAAAACAATTTTAGTTGATACCACGGTAACATTTTGTTTTAGTTCCAATGAGCAGATATTATTTTATTATTTTCCGCTTGTTTGAGGTCTTATCGTATATTAACAAGAGGAAAATATTTCATATATTAACTAATAAGCTGGGTGAATAAAATCTAGAAATAAAAATCATGACGTCACCTATGTAAAATATATAAGGTATATGGAGTACCTTATTGCTGTTACTTGTTTGCAGATCTACAAGATCTTTTATCTTACAGCTATTAAAGCTGTTAGCTGTTAATTCAGCTATGATGAAATAAACTGGCAAGTGAAATTCGATTAACTCACCCACCCTGCTACAGTAAGGTACAGCTGATAACGAGAACATAAATGATAACGAGAAATCTGTTTTTTTTATGGTATAGCGGGGCAAACGAGCAGTTGTAGCCATTTTCATGACTACCGACGCCCATAGACATCTGCATAGAGACTATATAGATGCGCTGCCCCCCTTTCTCCTCCCACCTCCATGGGCCACAGGCTACTTACACACCGCACGAAACGCGACAGCACAGCTGTCACTTCACGCCGGTCTCGTGTAAGCGAGAGGTACCTCCCCGGTCGTGCCGGCCCAATTCGGCTGCATGCAAGCATACAGCGTGGCACTACTTCTTACTAAAA
>LUGF01046245.1:953022-984166 GCA_001625245.1 Calycopis cecrops | reverse complement strand
TTTGACATATTCTTCTATTAAGAAAAATATGTTTAAATTCAAACAAGAAGGAAATTTTCTTGTTTGACAAGATGCTAGATTTTTGTAGAACACATTATTATTACAATCTCGGGTCTCAAAAGGGGAACTCAGAAAGACGATGTATATGAGTTAGCCTAGGTCTTAAGTAATTTTAATATGAATTGTAATTCGGGAATTAAGTAATAAAACTCATGCATAAAGTCTCAAAAATCTTTTATTAAGCTAGCTAGCAATAGTATAGCATAGGCAGTTGATCTACATAGATAGGTAGGAAATCTACAAATAGGTAACCCCGCATAACTGGACGCTGCGCCCCGACGGAGTATCCAGAGCGGCGTTACAGTACTCTATATATCCTATATACCTACCTACTTTACATAGGTGACGTCATAATTTTTATTACTAGATATTAGCTCTATGCTCTATATCTAATATTAGCTGGGTGTATAAAACACTAATAATTAAAAAACACTATAATATTAGTTAATATTTGAAATATTTTCCTCTTGTTAATAAAATATAATATTGTGTCCACATTTATACAAACAATTCTATTTTCGATTTTATATCCAATTTACACTGAAGTCTCGCTTTTATGGATTTCTCAACAATGAAAATGTTGACAAAATGATGACGATTTTCGAAGTTATTATAACAATCGAAGAACACAGTCATGACGTTTAGTAGAACCTCTCAAATTGGATACAAATTCCGAACTATATTAAAACGAATGAAATATATAATTATTAGCTGCGTTCCGCGGTTTCACCCGCGAAATTAAGATCCCGTAGAAATATTCATAAAAGAGTTCAGAGTAACTTAGATATAAATCGAAAATAGAATTGTTTGTATAAATGTGGACATAATATATTTTATTAATTTAATTAACATCTATACATACAGTAGATAAGATAAAACAATTTTAGTTGACACCACGGTAACATTTTGTTTTCGTCCAATGAGTAGATATTATTTTCCGCTTGTTTGAGGTCTTATCGTATATTAACAAGAGGAAAATATTTCAAATATTAACTAATATTAGCTGGGTGAATAAAATCTAGAAATAAAATCATGACGTCACCTATGTAAAGTATATAGGGTATATGGTGTACCTTATTGCTGTTACTTGTTTGCAGATCTACAAGATCTTTTATCTTACAGCTATTAAAGCTGTTAGCTGTTAGTTTAGCTATGATGAAATAAAATGGCAACTGAAATTCGATTAACTCACCCTGCTACAGGTACAGCTGATAACGTGAACTTAAATGATAGCGAGAAATCTGGTAAAACATTTATTATAATTATTGTCAGTGACACATCGGAAACCATACAATAGCATGTCAAATGTAAAAATAATAAATGTTAGTGGGCCCGCGAAGATCGATATTCGATCTAAGTGAAACTTTTTTGTAATTAAAAACTAAATATCATCTGACATGTTATGACATTGTAACTAAGATAGAAAACACCTGTACGGGTACCTACCGGTAATATTGTAATGTTATCGATAACATTGCAATATTACCGGTACCGACCCGTACAGGTTTTGTCGGTACCGGTAACCTGTTCCTCTATGTAAGCACCCTTAGACAAGTGATCACAGGCGTCTGTGTGAACCTATAACACCAGAGGTTTCGCAGTTGTCTACGAGGCAACATCCACAGTTACCGCCCTTTTTACCCAACTACAACGAAGGCACGTGTTCAGCTGTCTGCATCTTTGTACGTTCTTTTGAAGCAATTTATTGATAACAGTTGGTAAGAGGTAGTGCCACACTGCATGCTTGCATGCAGTCGAATTGGGCCGGCACGACCGGGGAGGTACCTCTTGCTTACACGAGACTGGCGTAAAGTGACAGCTGTGCTGTCGCGTTTCGTGCGGTGTGTAAGTAGCAGGTGGCCCATGGAGGTGGGAGGAGAAAGGAAGGCAGCGCATCTGTATAGCCTCTATGTGGATGTTTGTTGGCGTCGGTAGTCATGAAAATGGCTCCGGCTGCTCGTTTGCCCTAAAAAAAAAAAAAAAAAAAAAAAAAATACCACGCGGAGAATTCTACGAAACGTGGGCACGTCAATAATAATTTGTTTCAACCGGTTTCGAAGGAGGTTATCAACTTGACCTTTACATATTATGTGACATAATACATTTTTCTAACTTTAAAGCACGCGTTATGTAATGTTGATAGAATTTTCATATTTCTCGTAAATTAAATGGGTTATTGGGACGTTAAGTACATAGATACATATATTTCAACTAAGTGAAAGGTAAAATTTTCCTTAAAACGGTATTAACGGTCCAGTAGATGACGTCATAAGCTAAAACTATAAAGTATAGCTAATAAATTTAATAAATTAAAGCTAATAAAATAATCGACTTCAGTACATCTTAGCTACTATTTGTAAGATCCTTTTTTTTTGGTGTAATCCAGAAGGAGAAAGCTACTATTTTCTTTTCAATTGTCGGGCATCATTTAGATTCGGTTTATTTTCTTAACTAGATAATAAAATATTATGTTACATTTATTTATTTATTTATTTTTTATTAAATTGTAATTATTAAAATATTCTTTTACAAAGGCTACGTATACTTAATTTACATTTCAATATGCCCTATTTTGACTTTAGAACCTCGCGTGTGTAACTCGAATAGTTGCGAAATGTCGCTTCATCTACCTACTAGCGTAGCTAGTTTTTTTCTTAGTGTAATAAATTACAAAAAATCGATTTAATGAATGTTGTTATGAAATAACATCATTAACATTTCTAGGCATAGTAGACAAAAAGCAACATACAACAGGAAGAGATTAATATGTGAATGACACTCTCTAATCAGGCATTTTATTGTCAAAAATACTAGCATATATATGTCAACTAAAATACTGACATGTATAAACCATGCAAAAGTCTCGAAGTTTAGTTTAAAATAAAAAAAAATGCAGGCAAACATTTTCCTCATGAATCATTTGTCGGTAAAACCAGCTACTAATTCTTCTTAATTATAATTATAACTATTTCCAGTTTTTCTATGCTTTGGATTTTTTTCTATGGATTTTTTGTTTTATCTCCGAATTGCTTAGTTATAACAATACGCAACGCCTGCACACAGCGTGGACCGTGACAGGGCTTATGTCACTTAACGCCGCGCGCCGGCGCTATGTAGTCCAGTTGTTAGAGGCAAATAAGCCTTAAAATTTACTGTAATTCCAGTCCAGCAAGTTATCCGCAAAAATGGGTTGGTCTGTTCACATACAATGAGAGAAAATTTTGTGTGTCATTTTTGGAGTTGCATAAGATTGTTTAAACAATGGTTTTATAGGTGAAAAACGGTTTTTTTTAAGATAACTAAAAGACAACATACAATATCGATTTGAATTTTTTTTCCCTTTTAAAATGGTCAAAATGTGGTCATTTTGCGACTTTGAACTTCAAAATTGGTCAACAAATTGTTTGAATAATTGCAAAAAACCGTCAAAAACACACAAATTTTAAATATTTTATTTTTTTATAATGTTCCTGTACACTTGTAACTGTGATTAAATATTTCTTTCACCAACTTACACCTACTATAATTTTTTTGTCTAAAAATATTAACAACTTTTTGAGATATTGTCAATATAATAAAAAAATAAGCGCTAAAAAAATAAAAAAAAAAAAAATTATAATCTTCCCATGGTCGTAGTCGTCTTATGGGTGCTTATTTTTTGTGCCTTGACTTATATTTTATGCGCATAATTTGCAGGACCTAATTACAGTAAATAATTTTTTCTTGCAAATGGGCAAATTTTTTTTTTTTTTTTATGGTATAGGAGGGCAAACGAGCAGTTGTAGCCATTTTCATGACTACCGACGCCCATAGACATCTGCATAGACTACAGATGCGCTGCCCCCCTTTCTCCTCCCACCTCCGTGGACCACCAGCTACTTACACACCGCACGAAACGCGACAGCACAGCTGTCACTTCACGCCGGTCTCGTGTAAGCGAGAGGTACCTCCCCGGCCGTCGTAATGGTATTAATTGATAAAATACTAACTACTACTACTTACTGATAAAATATATCGCATCCGATTTAAAAAACAATCTATTTAACCTTTTCTTAAAAGTACATATTTTGATGAAAAATATAGCACACTAGAACAAGATAAAAAATTAAATATTGGCAGACCCACCAAGATTTCATTGAACACAAATAGATTAGTTGCTACGTATTTAGTGGTAGCTACTATTTCAAATTGTTAAAAATGTACGTAATTCCATCAAAGCACTGACGAGTTTTATGTAGGGAAATGTCACTTATTGTCAAGTAAAAACAATGATTGATGATACTTACTAATATTATAATTTTAAATGTACCTACCTAAGTGCGTTTGTTACGCTTTCACGCTAAAACGACTAAACCGATCACCATGAAACTTTGTACACAGATACATTTTATTTTAGAAATAAGGACGCGAGTTAAGCCGACGGTAAAAACTAGTTATTATTTATTACATACCATTCACTAAACAGTCAATTTATGAACAAATATTGGCACATTTCATATTGCCATATTTATAAGATACCTCCGCACATTTTAATCTGCCTACTCACACCGAATAAAACTAAATAGGCGGTTAGCATAGATAATATTGGTTTTACAAATTTTCATCAAACAAATTTTACTAACCAATAAACAACAACACAATACCGCATTAAAAAACAACAGAAAACAATTTACAAAAGGTAAAGAAGGCATTTTTTTGCACATCGCCGTCTGGCTTTTTATACTTAAGACCTTGAAATCGAAAACTTCGCAATAACCTTCAAAATGTCGTAATCATAAACGTGACTAAACAAATTTAAAATTTTTTATTATTATTTAATGTTTTTTGAATTAAATTAAATATTTATAACTTACATTTGTTTTATTATTTTGAAAAAATATCGGGAAATTATCGTGCGCACTGTCTACTGAGGCAAGCAACAATCGACTGAAACTAAATGATTCTCACACGCTTGACGCTTGTTGATCCAAGCCGCGTCCACTCGAATGCTTCGTAGAATCACAGCGTGTTATGACTCATATTAATTATAATGCATAACAGTTTAAGTGGTAAAGGAAATGGTTCGTTACAAATAGTAGTAACTAAGTAATTGGTTAACTAAAACAAAATTACTGAAATAATAAAGTTAGTAACTAGTTTAATTTAGTCAACATTTATTTTTAAATTATTTATTAATTAGGAATATTCAGTCATTCTAAGTAATATAAGGTACCTTTTTATATAATTTAGATTAATTGAATATATACATATAAGTACTATAGACATATACAGGTATATCGAGATTACGAGGCTCAATTTCCTACCTTTTATATTAAGTCCGTTCCAAGTGGCTATTCTAAAATAAAGGAATATAAATATTATACTTAATATTTTTATGTTAGCACAACCAGAGTCACACTCATTATATTAAAAAAATGTCAATAGACGTGTAGAATTAAAACATTATCTGAAAATATAAAAAGAAAAATACTTACGGGGCAAAAGAAGTGCAGTAAACTTTAACTGGTTAGTTAGACTTATGAGATTTCTTAATAGCTATGATAATATAAAATATTTATTAAATTATCTTATCGTAGCTCCATATCGCACTGTGTAGAACAAATATGTCTCAAAATGAAAGACAAAGACAATATGAAATGTTTCATAAATACTGTTTTCGAAAAGCTAATTGGCTGAACGTTAATTTTTTATATGATGTATTGATAAGGAGCAAACATGCATGCAATTAACAAAGATAGTTGTTGCGAAACTAACAACAAATTGTTTCTTGTCGCAGGGGAAATTTAATTGTTTGCTTAATTCGCGCCGTATTCGAGTGAGCTCTTGAGGGAAATGTGCGATGGTGTGACGGTAGACTGTAATCTAGGAACTTGAGCGAGCTGACACTAAATACTGATTTTAATTATGTCTCTACGTGATCTGTATATCTAAGATGGATTGAAGTGTTAAATTATTTTACTTTCTTTTGTAAGAGATAGTGCCACACTGCATGCTTGCATGTAGCCGAATTGGGCCGGCACGACCGCGGAGGGTACCTTTCGTCTGCACGAGACCGGCGTAAAGTGAGAGCTGTGCTGTCGCGTTTTGTGCGGTGTGTAAGTAGCCGGTGGCCCATGGCGGTGGGAGGAGAAAGGAGTGCAGCGCATCTGTATAGCCTCGGATGCGTCGGTAGTCATGAAAATGTCCACGACTACTCGTTTGCCCCCCTATACCATAAAAAAACTTCATATTTTTATTAGATAATATATTTTTAACTAGAGTAAAATTGTTGTTCGATATCAGAATGTAATAATTCTAAATAATATAGATTTTTTAACCAAACTAAAATATAGTAAAGTATTTAATGTTCCAAATGTTTTAGTAAACATTTCCATCGTTACCATATGATTATACAAGCGTGTATCATTTCCAAAACCTTTTCATCATCAGCAGGAGGACGTCCACTACTGGACTTAGGCCTCACCCATAGTGCCAAAGGTTACGGTCATGAGATTCTAACTTCCATCGCCTCCCCACTACCTTAACCAAGCGTCGGTCCACCGGGTTGGAGACCGTCTAACGTTCCGTCTTTAGCTGCGAGAACTGAACTCAAAACTTATTATTGTAGTCATATTATACAAACCTCCAATTACTGGGTTGTGATTTTTTTGAACAAATAAAAATTATGTACTTAGATGACACATCACGGGGAGTTTCACCTCGTTATTCACTAAGCCTACTGGAATAAGGGAAACGTCAGCTACAGGTGTAGATAGTGTTTACAGCTCGACCTAGATAAAAGCGTCAAGTTTACAAAGAAAAGGTATTGTGTATAATTATTATATTCATTACTAGTTAACCTGACAGCCGTTGTCTTGTCATTGTTGGAAAATAAGTTGTCATGGTAACGTGTAATGTTAAGTGGCTCAATTGTCAATCCATTATTTTGCCCTACAATAGTGTATTTCAAGTCGACATACCGACTGCAGCATTATATATATTGATAAATTATCATACTAATATTATAAATGCGAAAGATTGTATGTTTGTTTGTTTGTTACTCCTTCACGCAAAAACTGCCGAACTGATTTGCATGAAATTTAACACACATATAGAGGGTAACTTGTATTGACACAGGATAGTTTTTATTCGGAAAATATGTTCCTATGGGATGCCATGGGATGATTTTCTATTTACCACGGAATTGAAATTTACGTGGGTGAAACCGCGGGGCGCAGCTCGAAGAAGGAACAGACGAAATGACGTCTTCTAAGTTTTATTATATGTATAGATGTGAAACGTACATTAAATACTTAGAATTCATATAACATGAATTCTCTTTCACTCAAGAAACCTCCTTGAACTCCTCCTCCTTAAGCCATCTGAAACGCGCACATCGTTCAAAATATACCATGAGCCACCAACCATTAACAATAACAACAAACAACACAGGTGTCAGTTTATGCCGGTATCGTGCAAGTGAGCGGTACTTCCCCGACGCTGCCCAATTCGGCTACATGAAGCGTGACACTACCTCTTACTAAATGAGTTATGGGACTGCAATCTCTATAGCAGTTGTATTGCCCATACCCAGGAAGGTGTCAAGTTCTAAAGCATCGTCGTTATATGTCAAGTTCGTGACATAGAGGTCGGCCCGGTCAGCGGGTATGGCAGTCGGCAGTTCGGCACGCACCTACATTTTTTGCTCGTCCACTCGCCAGACGGCTTCATATAAAAAACTTGCATCGCCCGGTGCTACATTAAGATAGGGAATATAAAAAGTCAATTGTTTACGTAAGTTTCGATCCCGTGGAAATATCAAGATGGAAAATAGGAGGTCGATGCTCAGGCACACCTGATATGTACACAAAATTTCATGAGAATCGGTTAAGAAATCAATACAAAAAATCGACAAGTCTACTTATATCCCTCATCACAGGAGGCACCTGTGATGAGGGATATAAGTAGACTTGTCGATTTTTTTGTATTTTTACAATAAAAATAATCAGCAAAAAATTACGAATTTTATTGGTCCAACTCAAGTGCTATAAGATGTCAGTATATCTAAGGTTGTTTTGCAATGGAGTAGGTACTACGATTCAAGCTATAACTTCGCAATTAACTTTTGTATTACTAATACTGATTTTAGGATATTTTTTTCGATATTTGTTCGATGTGAAATGCTAACGTAATGAGCATTAAATCTATACATAAGTATACCTAATAAAAGTGTAGAAGATTTTTATCTCTGTCTGTTGCTCAGCTTTCACGCAAAAATTACTAGACGGACTTTAATAAAACTTTTTTTTTATTTAGGTAATTAGCCCTTGGTTACATTTAGACCATAACTTATCAATATATGTAATGCTGCAGTCGGTATCTCGACTTGAAATAAACTTGTAAAGTAACTATTGTAGGGCAAAATAACGGATTGACAATTCGACCACATAACATTACTCGTTACTATGACAACATATTTTCTAATAGTGACATGACAACGGCTGTCGGGTTGACTAGTATGTTATATGACTATTTTTATATAAAATACTTAAATATTTTATAGACACAGTAAAAAAAATGTTGCAAACAATTTCGAAACTAAAATATATAAAAACAAATATTAATCTCGTATATTTTTTTAATATATCAGTGAATAATATTTCATATCGTGGTTTTTAGAATAAACTGATTTATAAAAAAACAGGTCGACATCAAATTTAAATAAAACGAAGTAAAAAATGTTCATTACATCATGGATGGTTTTGTTATGTATTTAAAATGCTGGAAAATGGTATTTAAAATTTGGTAACCGAGACAAACTCGGTTACCAAATATATTGAGTCATTTAAATATAATTATTACTAAAAATTTGTTTATTTAATATTGAGAACAAACACTCAGTAAGATGTAGTACCACGCTGCATGCATGCACGCAGCCGAATTGGGCCAGCATGACCCTGGAGTTACCTCTCGCCTACACGAAACCAGCGTAAAGTGACTTATTCAGGTTTTATCCAACAGCTTCAAGCTTCTGAGTTCTTCAAGAAAAGAGCATACCTATTTCGTAAAAGCCACGCCTATGCAAGACACCAGGTTTTGCAGACGCCTATGGGCGACAGTAGTCACTAGCCACCTGCTCATTTGTCCCCTATTAATTAAAATAAAACGTGTGCGGCGAATTTTTTTTGTGCTATGCAAAAACAAACAAAAGGTTAATGTATTATTAATATTAAAAAGCCGATTAATAATCCAACTTCCTACTAATATCATTATATGACTGCCTCGTGGTCTGGTGGTAAGCGTGTTCAACCACAGACTTGAGGTTCCGGGTTCGAATCACGGTTGTGTTACAACTTACACCCCCGTGCCTCGGAGAGCACGTTAAGCCGTCGGTCCTGCGCCTGATTTCTCACCGGTCGTGTCGGATTACCGTCCCATCGGAATATGAGAATGAGGGAAAAGAGAGTGCACTTGTATCTGCGCGCACACTTGTGCACTATAATATGTCCTGCGCAGATGGCCAGTCCATTAGGACGGCCGCCGTAGCCAAAATCGGCTAGGACGACATTTTTAGTATAATTATAAAAGGTAACTTTGTATGTGGTACTTATTATTTCATGTATTTTGATGAACAGAGACGTTTCATTTTGTATGGCCACCTGGCCTACTTGATGTACAGTTTAAGAAAACATAATAATATAAAATAACTTAAAAAAATTAAAACAGCCTTTAATTGTTCAAGATGGATAGGATAGAAGTCTTTACAAAAGTAACTTAATAATCTTGGGAACCCTAATTTACGTAGATGAAAACGAAAGGTACATCTAGTAATAGTAAGAAGTACCACGCTGTATGCATGCAATGCATGCGTGCTGCCACATTGGCCCGGCATGTCCAGGGTTCCTCTAGCTTACACGAAACCGGCGCAAATTGATAGTTGTGCTGTCGCGTTTCGTGCGGTGTGTAAGTAGCTGAGGCCCATGAGGGTGGGTGGAGGAAGGAGGACAACGCATCTGTATAAACACAATGCGGATGTCTATTGGCGTGGGTAGTCATGAAAATGTGCCCGACTGCTCGTTCGCCCCCTTATTCTAAAATTAAAAAAAACGAGAGGTTCAGCTTGTAATATAAAGAAGTATATAAATGTATAGTCGATAAGATATTGGCGACTCAATTTAGCGCTTTGGCGAATTCTAAGGTCATGGCCATCCACAAAAACTCATACCCGTGACAACCGGTGTGCGTCAAGGCTACGTGCTATTTCCTATATTCTATCTAGTTTACCTATTCGTAGATGATACGTAATATTAATCGAAACTGTTTATTATGTCTATTACTATGCCTTTTTCCTCTCTATCTCACCCCCTCTCCCTCCCATGCCTATGCTAAAAAAATATTTTAGCGGTAGATTTTATGACCTGTTTTGGGCTAAAACTATTTTAGCCGTTTTTATGATCGACTATTTGCTTATAAAACTTTTAGGAAAGTACTCCAAAACCTCAAGTTTCAACTCAGTTGTGATTTACTTTATTATCAAGTCGTTGAAAAAGGTTCTCAAGTGGCAGCCTTCCACCGGTAGATGGAGTGTTGGACGGCCTCCAACCCGGTGGACTACCGACTTGGTTAAGGTCGCGGGGAGCCGCTGGATGCAAGTGGCTCGATACTGTGACTATCTCTCTCTCTCTCTCTCGCTCTCTGTGGAGAGGCCTATGTCCAGCGGTGGACGACCTGCGGCTGATGATGATGAATAAGTCGTTGAACACCACGCAGCTCGCCGGTGGCCCAAATGGTCCCAATTGAAAGACTCATGGTTAAATAGCACCTTCATCAATGGATTATTGCCTCAAATATCTAATTAAGTAACAGATTAATGATGATCAATAATTTAACTTGTAGGTTGATAAAAGCGAGAGGCATTAAATGACATCACATATTTAGTGTATAATTTCCAGGCTAGACAACAAAAAATAGATCAATCGCAGCAATGGTTTTGCCACAGGATTCTCTTAAAATTTTTCTCACTTTGTACACGCTGTATGGTCAGCTGATCGCGAGTGCGACCGACTATGGCCGGCCGGCTCATTCACCCCGTGTGAGGTTGCCGCTCGTTGTAGCCGCAACTACAATAAAAAAGTCGTGTACTTCTCGTTTCGGATTAACATTAGACACTTATTGTACCTATACGTAGTTACATTTAATGCCTCTCGCTTTTATCAACGCTGTATATTTAAACACATAACTTCATTACTTCAATAATAAAAAAACGTCAACCAAGAAAAGATTTTTATTTTTACGTATACAATCAATGAGTGATCAAATATTTTCAACCACATATCAAAATACTTTTAATAAAGCTGGTGTACGAGTACACAGTATGTCTTAATCAATATAATCTTTATAACCAAAGTATTGGATTCTAAATTTGAGGTAGACTTGCAATACAACAGTTAGGTACTAATAACAGAAACAGATAAAAAAATATACCTTTTTTCAAAAGGTTATTTAAAAAAATAAAGTTATAATATTTATAAGAAGTAGAAATGTGAGTTAAACAAAAGACGTGTGACAGAATCGAAACAGGTATGTCTTGTCACAAATACTATACATTCAGAAGCAATATTTATGTAAAGATATTTTAATTAATATACATTATTGCCAGCTAGTCACAAAAATTGTTAGCCAGTAAATTTGACATCAATTCACCTAACCGATGGAAATCAACTCTAACTTACTATTCGCTAGCTAGCAATATTGTTGATAACTTACATTTGTAGTAGATTAAAAACTATAAAACGACTGAAGCATCAACTCTCTAAGTGTTTCTTTATGAAGAATATATCTGTTGTGTTCTTTTAGTAAAAGAGCAAAAACCGGACTGATACATCTGAGGTTTTAAATCTATATCTTTACTAATAATATAAATCTGAAGAGTTTGTTTGTTTGAACGCGCTATTCTCTGGAACTACTGGTCCGATTTGAAAAATTCTTTCAGTATTAGTTAGTCCATTCAGCGAGGAAGGCTATAGGCTACTACTAACCGGCTGCGGTAAAAAAAGGATTCACGTAAACTAAGTTGCGGGAGTCCGCTAGTATTATATAAAACTCAAACCCAAACCACTGGACGGATCGGGCTGAAATTTGGCCTGCAGGTAGATGTTACGACGTAGGCATCCGCTAAGATAGGATTTTTAGAAATTCAACCCCTAAAGGAGGTGAAATAGGGTGTTGAAATTTATATGGATTTCTTAGAAATTAAACGCGGGTGAAACCATGGGGCACAGCTAGTAAAAATGTAATTCATTGTCACCGTCACACTATAAACACAGTTTTGCAAGGACGTTAAACCGTAAAAAAAATATATTCTGTATTAGTGCAGTTACAATAGTCATGTATAATAATATAGGATTGAATCCATATTACATTTGCTATTGAAAAACTCTTAGTCACTATATGATAACCAAAACAATTCAATGTATCGTTATTCATATTTGTATGATATTTTCATCATACGCATCATACACATTTATATCATATTTGTGGTATATTAGGTACTTCATAAAGTAACATAACACATATTTTTATCTAACCACAGATCCGTCATATACTTAATATAACCCCAATGTGTTATACGCTGTGTTAGGCAAAAGACTTGACAAATACAAAACCGAGTGCAGAACAACTAACATTAATGGCACTAAAACGACAATTTGTCTTTAATCAACTTCAAAAAAGGTGATTCTAGAGTCGCATGTATATTTTCTTTTTCTTAAAAAATCTTAAAAAAATTACCATAGAGCACAGATTGATGGAACATAACATATGTGGTATAGTATCTTTTATGTGCAATATAAAACGCTTATCTTAATTTAGTATAAAATAGAATGACTGAGAACTATTGTTGGTAGCTTCCAATGTACGCGTTACAGCTGGGGCAGTAGTGATCGGCGTTTCTGCAGGAGTCCACGCAGTAAGGAATGCACACACAGGGCCAGCATCTGGAAACAAAAATATCATTGTAGAAAGTAGTGGTGAGCAACTGAATCAGGAAGACATGGATGACAGGATGATATGACAAGAGACATGTGAGGTAGAGCTATGCTGCACTGGGCCGGCGCGACCGAGGAGGTACCTCTCACGTGCCTTCAATGAGAGTAGCCCGTGGCCTGAGGATAAGTGGAGAAGAGCAGTATATCTACATAAATAGATGCGTTTTTTTGAGTTCTAAAGAGCAACCGATTTGCAAAATCGTTCACTTTTTGAACAGATATGTGAGCGTTTACTAGACATCTGGGGGCACGGCAGTGCCCCCGTCAAGTCGAGCAAAAAATTCGATCTCCTATAACTTCGTAGTGGACAAAACAGGAAGCCTAAAATTAGTATCTAAGCAGACGTTGTAAAAACAGTTTATATTCCAAATTTCATTTAATTTGAACCAGTAGATTAAGAATTGGAACTTGTTAAAATTTCTCGATTTTGTCACTCACTGACTGACCGATCATCAAAAGTATAAGGCTATCATCTATCTATCTATCAAACATAGAAGCTTAAAATTGAGAATACAATTAGCATTTAATGTGTAAACTAAGAAAACAAAAAATAATTTGTAAATTCGGTCCCGTTTTCTAGATTCATCAGCTGCATGAATATCTTTGTAATCCCATATAAATATATAGGATTACAAAGTTAAATTTGCAGTCGGATTGCAATAGAATAACCGGTGTAGATAGTTTCCTAGATGTATGAGGCATGACGGGAAGGTTATAGGGTAAGCCCATGAACAACGTGAACATGAACAACATGAACAAACAACATTTACATAGGAAAATATGTCGAAATATAAAAAAAAAACGTTTTTCTATACAAATTCTTCTTATTGTCTAAGGATATGTTAATAACTTAAGACAGAAGGTTCCCTAAGTAGGCACTAAATAAATTAACCGACTTGGTATTACATGGATCTCACAACTTTTTGGTAGAAAGACTGAGCTGCGAGACTTGGTTTTTTTACAGGATGTTTTTGTTGGGTAAAGTCTTACATGTTAGTTGACTACGGATGACGTCTGTTTTGCCTCATTTGCAATTAAGAAATTTCTTCGATTTGTTCTGTAAGATAGATAAATCGAAGGACATTTTTTTAACACTATATTAACACTAGAAAGTATATTAGTTGTATAGGGTATCCTACAAATCGGCAATATACTAGAATACTCATACCTGTATAATATGAATATATTCATAGAAAGTCATCAATCATACATTTCGAATAAATATTTACTTTACTCCAACTAACATACTTTGTTTGTTTGAAAAATACAGAATCAATATTATGTTATAACACAAAATATAGCTTCGAGTCACAAAGTTTATTTTATATGATCATTACCTATAGTGTTGCGATAACATCTATAGATGACCTTTGTTATTTTTAGTTATTTTGTTATTATACGGTTTTAATAAATCGATAACTCATTTATTAAACTGGATTATTTTCTTCCTAATATAATCCAATTGTTATTTTTTACCACCAATTAAATTTATGTTAGATTGCTGATAAATTAGTTGTGATTAAAATTAAACTCGGTTTTATTCTTTGTATTTTTTTATTGCAAATTTCTTACTATTTGTGGACCATTTATTATTCAATATTTGGTTTGGATTAGTTAAAAAATAAACTCTATTCTTTGCTTAATTTTTGCCATTTTTATGAAATTTCACAATTGCGGACGATTTCCACAATATGATTACGAATTGTAATCTTTTGTGCATATCTAATTTTAAAGTTATATGATAATTAATATCATACTGTAAATAGAACAATTTACATTTATTAAATAACGTAATAAGAATAATAGATCATACAGTCAAAATGTACTTTTAACACTTTAATTTATAATGATGATTGTAAATCCAATTAGAGAAAATAAGCGAGATTTTACAAAAAAAATTGAATAACTAAAACTCTACTTAACCTAATTTTTTTTAAACCGGTTTTGAGACTTATCAAATGTCAAATAAGATGAATAAGAGATCGGAAAGTTGACTCCTCTTCATTCTGTGACCCTATTTTTTAGGTTAATTGACTACATGCGATACTAAGGAGAACTTAATAACAACTACTCGTTAGACTTTTATTAGTGTGTGTAAATTGCGTTGACCTATTATTTTAACTGTCTCAATAAAAGCGGCCCCAAAGCGCGAAAGAAGCTCGTCCAAAAATAGACTATCATGGCCGCTATACTCACAGGCACAGGCACAAAAGGAATGCGATGATATGGGTTTTGGAGGTCGCCTTGTGTTTGACGTTGGTCATCACGCTGGCCTTGCAGGACGGGCAGATGATCTGCGAGGGTTTGGGTCCAACTGGCGGGTTCATTGTTGCTGAAACATAAAATTACGAATTACGAAATTTTAAATTTAGAATTTGGTAGTTTACTTTTTTAGTGACAATATGGAGCAAAAATATTAAAATGGTCCTATTATAAAAAGGTTTTTGGCCTCCGCTGTCTGTCTGTGAAACTTTAAAATTAATTACAAGTGCCAATTAAATATTTTAGAGGTTAGATTATAAAAGTTCGGAATCAAAGTATTTTTATGTTATTGCAATCTGCAATCCTGTGGCAAGTTTCATGTAAATCGGTTTAGTCGTTTTTTCATAAAATATTAAAAACATACATACAAACAATCAAGTTTACCTATATTACTAGTAAGAATATTTCAATTTAGCTGTATTAATGCATATACGATTAAACTCTATATGATAAATCTACTGTAAAGACAACAGTCTGTCGCATTATGTGAACCAGCTGCGTTAATATTACAAAAAAAACTAGTATTTTTTTTAGATAAAACTACAAAGTAATCAAAGTATAAAGTGGAAAAAAACCATTTGGTGATTTAAATTATCTACCGAATGGCCGTCACATGGGATATAGACTATAGCGCGAAATAAGACGCCTCAGGAGCAAGGCCACAGCTTTCGTCATTGAAATTCGTTTTGAGTACGTCTAGAATCTAGATACATATTTGTGTGACGGCAAGGATTTAAATTTGGAAATAGATATTTAGTAGCCGTGTCGCCTAGGTTGATGGACTGTAGACAATATGTAAAGAAACACTAACTATGAAAGTGTTTATAGGAGTGCAAAAAGAAGTTAGTAGTAAAAAAGTCGTACCGCTCATTTTTTTGATAATTTTATCTGACACACGAGGAGCTCCTTTATATAAGTCTATCATAAGAGCAAGTAGAGCTTGGGAGTCGAAAGACAGCTTTCCTCCTCACTGTGACCCAGCAGAGTTCCTCCATGTCCGCCAGAAGAGGAGCCAAGGGAACGTAGTGATATACAACTAGGACTCCATCCATCCAGGTGCCCTTGATGGTAACGGACAATTCATAGTCTAGGGCACCAACTTGGTTCTATCAGCCATATTTGAAGATTGTTTTAAGATTAGAACACTAATTACACATTTTAATTAATTTAATAAGTGTATGTAAGATATAATAACATGCTTACATGTTCTTTTTTTAAATAGAATGTATTCGTTTTGTAAGGCTGGCAGTTCATGGATATTTTTTTATATCTAATTGTATCTATAGAACGGTAAAGAAGCTGTAGCTAAGATATTTTTTTGGTAAGAGACTGTTAACCACCGTAGATAACGTATTGCTAACGTTGAAAAATACAACTTAAAAAAAGCGCTCAAGAGGATCACACCTTCATCTATTTTACTACCACTACTTCAGAACTATCGAACCACGGTAAAACTGCAAATGTGGTAGCTGTTATTCACGCCTGTGAAGATGAGTTACTTATCCAGTCTTGCCGATCCGATTGAGCTACACAGCAACAACTGTACTAACATTACTTTAATGCTCCACAAAACATGAGAATTAACCAATAATCACAGTTCAAACAAAATTCATCAAATAAATAATGAGCGCCAGACAATCGAGACACAAAACCCACATCGGGCGCCACATTATGCTTATTGCGTAGTAGACGGAAATAGGCCGCACTCGCCTATCACTATGGGCCATGAGTTATGTCTTGTAATTTTTTCTATTCCAAAGACGAAGGTGCAATATATAATTTTATAACATGAGTAGCAGTTTTTTTTTTGTTATTTGCAAAAGTTTTATTATAATTTGTTGTGATTGAAATATTATGTATACCTAGATGTTATTAGGTTTCAGATTTATAAATAACATATACCTAACTTATGTATTATGTATTCTTGATCTGTTGTCTGTTTCTTTACCTCTTAAATATAATAATTATATTATAAATATATTTTATAGGTTATAATATAATATGAGTTGACGCCTGAGTGAATCTGGTAAGGTCGAGATAAAAACTTTATTTGCATACAAACATCATCACACAAATCATACAAAAACAAAATAAAAAATGAAATTGATAACTTTAAGTATAATAAAAAAACTATCTTCTTGCTATTTATTTAAACCGTACTATCTAATATATCTTAACAACACAATATATGTGTATATTGTGAAATTAAATGCTGTAACGACGCAAGCGGTAAAAAAGTAACACTGTGGGTATATGGATCTGCTTTTATTTATTACTGGCCCATTAGGTTGCCTTATTTAAGTGGGATATCATATTAATATAATGCACAGCTGCAGTCTCCATTCCCATTCTCTCATTTCAACGTCAACCATACATCTATAGCAAAATCAGGCGCACGACTGGCTTTGTGTGTTGTAACACACAACACAACAGTTCAAAATATAAACAAAAAAATAATAACAGCAAATTTTTTGTAGCCGCGAAAACCAGTCCTGGATTGGATCATGGCTAAAACGAAGCGTTCTAACAAGAACAACGAGAAACAAAAATGACCTTTAGTTGCCGAGCTAAGGCACAGGTATTTTGTTGCTAAATCTTTCGTACAATGTAGCAAACAATAGTAAAGCAGTATATTGAAGTACACATTGCTGACCTGGACTTAAGTGGGACATGCGTGGTCTGACACGTTTTATGGGGCGTTAATATGTTGTCCCATCAAACATTTTAGCATATTAAAATAAATATTGCCTTATCTGTATGTGAAAGTTTGATATGCTTTATCTTTTATAAATAAATTATTGGTGTTATATTTTACATATTTGAATAGATTATCGTAATATAATTTATTAGTGGCAATTGCAAAGTATTTTAATGTTAAAAAGCGTTTGTGAATTTGTTTAAAAAAAATTAAGCTTGGTTATTTATGAATAAATGTTTATGTTGATATTTTTTTGCGTAAGTACTTCAATGTCTGCTAACAAACACCAGCTGTGTTTCGCAATATTTTTAAATAATAACATAGATCTCAACAATGATTATTTAATGGATGTAAGAAAAGGTTCAATTTTCCTTCTTGATTGGACGCAAAAAGTATAAAACTATTTACATAAGGAAATTATTTAAAAATTATGAAGTACTTTCCCATTTTCATAAATTGTAAGTAATCGATTGCTAATATTTATCTATATTTATGTGTTCTCTTTCTTAACCACAATAGTTATAGGTTCTCTCTCTTAATCACAATAGTTATAGGTTCTCTCTCTAGGTTCTCTCTCTTAACCACAATAGTTATAGGTACTTTCTCTAGGTTCTCTCTCTTAACCACAATAGTTATAGGTTCTTTCTCTAGGTTCTCTCTCTTAACCACAATAGTTATAGGTTCTCTATCTAGGTTCTCTATCTAGGTTCTCTCTCTTAAACACAATAGTTATAGGTACTTTCTAAAGGTTCTCTCTCTTAACCACAATAGTTATAGGTACTTTCTAAAGGTTCTCTCTCTTAACCACAGTAGGGAAAATGTCTTGAAGGTGATTTGTTATTGCCTATATTAAAGAAATTTAAACTTCATATCTAGATATCCTATAGGTTCATAAAAGTTGAAGCGAATTAGAAAACAAAATTTTGAGGGGGCCGAGCATTTTCATTTTTTTATATGATGAGTGAACAAACGAGCATTCGGAACGATTTTCATGTCTATCGACGTCCATAGACGAGAGATAGATAGTGTAGGTTCAGATGTTCTACATATCCCGTCGAAGTGACCATGTGACCACCATAGTGACCATCGACACCATATAACTAATCTACATAATATATTTTACCCATGCACATCGGCTTAGATGACAGCAATAAACAAATGCTTTATAGCCACTAGTGGGCATACAGCTTGTATAGCGTGATATGTCATGTGGCCTTAAAACCTGTTTGTGGACGCCATGTTTATTTTTGGTTTTAATTGACTTAATGGGAAGCACATAGCGACACGACCATTTCCACGTAGTGTCCTTGAATAAAAAACGAGGAGTGCCTAGCCATGTATGATAGAACTAGGTCAACTGGAAATCCGGGTTGAATAAAAATTGTAATGGAGAGAGACATATATATAGCGAGAGGAAGAGAGAGAAAACTATAAAGTAAACGTGATGTCTTTTTTAAAACCTAAAAACGGGTTTTAAACCTGCACCTCTTTGCAGCGTTTAGTAAGAGGTAGTGCCACGCTGCATGCATGAATGTAGCCGAATTGAGACGGCACGACCGAGGGCACGACGCCGGCATAAAGTGACACTTGTGGTGCCGCGTTTCGTGCGGTGTATATGTAACCGGTGGTCCGTGTAGGAGAGAGGAGGGTCGAGGGCCACGCATCTGTATAGCCTATATGCGGATGTCTATGGGCGTCGGTAGTCATGAAAATGGCTCCGACAGCTCGTTTATCAGCACTTACTATAAACAAAAACAACCTAATTCTGTTCTGTTCTGTCAATTAATTGGGTTCTAACATTCACCTACACACCCACGTACGTGACTTTTAGTAATATAATAATTTATCATATTATATATACTTATATATACAACATCACGATATTAATTGCATAGATAACGCACGGTCTCAATAGTCGAAGCTTATGTTAGGTAACCTTCAACTCCCAAAACAAGGATAGCATCGCTCATTTTGTCTTTAATTGTTAGATATTTAGCAGTGCTCGGCTGAAGGGTGATGATATTGAGCATAACCATGTCGCCACCTAATTATTTTAATATTAAAAATGTGACTTTGTATGAAATGGTATTTTCTTTTCTAAATAATAAGACATTGTCATAAGAATCTTTTTAAAATAATACACTTTGTCCATGGGACAGAGTATGTTATTTAAATAAGATGGGGGCAGTGTATATTCTTTACATTTTCATATTTAATTCAAATTATTTATATGTGCAAAAATAAAGCGTGCTCAAGTTCCTTAAAATCTTGTTTGTAGTTACTGAATTTGAACAAACAAAGCTAAGCTAAGCTATATATAACAGCTTCAGCGATCCAACAAAGAAATTCTTCGTTCAACCTTGGATGATGATGATGATGGTGGTATAAAAATTGACACTGACTGTGATTACTTACTAACACTAAATAATGCATGCCGACAGCTACGTATTGTTTATAGTAAAATACCATTTTGCTTATGCTCACAAAAATGCATAATTTAAAAAAGAAATGAATACTTCAAAAACCTTTAATATAACTCGATATGTCACTAACTTGCTACCGCAAATCATTTCATAAATTTAATTTAATATGTGCGCATACTGTTGTATCAATATTTTGAATATAACAAATAGTATTTTTCAAAATAATATCAATTCAAATAAATGGTTTACGTAGCGCTACCGGGTACAAAAAGACGCGCTTAAATGCTTTAGAGAAATAAGCTCAATAAAAGAAAGCTCTATATTATATGTATCTGCTTCATTAAAATGTTTGTTATAATTAGTTTTTATAGAATAAAGCTTTTTGAGTTCCATAGACTTAAAGTTTTAAAATATCAAGTTTATTTTCAGCGGTACTTAATTATTAATTCAAGCTTTTATAAACAAAGGTAACCTTGACACGTTAAAACGCCTGTTGCAAAATTAAAAAAACTGCAAAAGTAAAAAAATGGTACCTTATTTTTTTTGCTGGATTAACAACCAAATAGTTTGCCGGCTACCACGCGACTAAAGTATATAAACGCATGTGGTTTTTCGACCGGCCGGGCCGTAGTACGAGAGCGTGCGTCTACTTCTTGTAGGGCGATGGCTACTCACAAATAACGCAAAACAAATATATTATATCTATTTATAAGTAATTTATACACCATAGAAAAATTTAATTTGAACACGATTTAGTAAAGTCGTAAAGACACAAATATTCGTATTCAAGATTGTTCAATGGATAGAAGAACAAATTTTTAAATAAATTATTATTCATGAAAATAAAGATTTAAAATTTTAATAAAAATAAAATTGATAAATAGTTATACTTTCACAATAAAGATAGCTTCTTACTAGTATTATATAATGTGTAAATTTCATGTGTATTAAAACTATCGGATAGATTTGAATGAATTTGGCTCAAATAGATTATAAAGAATTATCAAAATATGTTCATTAAAGATAACTCTTATAAATCACTCATCAATTAACCTTAATCTTAAAGTCAACATTTAGTGCAGTAAATCTTCTGTACCGTTAACAACCATTAACGAATACGTAAATAACACAGATTTAATAAATCTAAGTCTTTTAAATTAATATTTAAAATCCTGTAACACGTTAGAATAGCTCGCGTGTTATATCATGCGAAAACAAAACTAACATGTCATAAATTAAGCTGGACTAAGGGACAAGGGTGTGCCTCATGTGAAACACTATTTAGGTATGTACTCGTAAAATGTCACAGCCAAATTCGTGTCAATTGCTAGCCCTTAGTTTACGGTTCATAGACCTGAAACAAAGAGATTAGAAATCATATTTTATTGTAAAGTACACTAGTTGATCATAACACGTAAGTATTCAACACGCAACGTATTATTTTCTGTAAAAACTATAACTTATAACTAAAAAATATTACTTTATAACTGGAATAAAACGAAATTTCCTGGTTCACTGACGTCCTAGGTTTAGGCGAATATTACTCATTGCAATAAAACAGCTATAACAGATTTTATCGGGGTTTGTTTAATTGCTTTACAAGCCTGACGTTTCAATCTACTATAAAATATGTTAAAGTTTTTTCATTGTAAAAAAAAAATTCTTACAAAAAAAACGTTGTTATTTGTAACGATTTCTTATAATATACTACTGATGTTGGAAGGTGGCCTTCTAGGAAACCCGACACACCCCATCGCAATCATTTTCAGTGAGAGCTCGTAAATAGACGTCAATAAAAAGGGGTTCAGGGTTAAAGCTTCGTGAGCCTTGTGGGGTATGATGTCATGGTAACAAAACATTGTAGCCTTTTGTACAAATATGTCAATGGAACTATGTATACGTCACCTATACCATCGAACCTAACCAGGCATAGTTTGGGTTTACTGACCCACCTAGCTTGCTCGCTCATTATTACAGAGCTGTGGATAAATTATAAATATTTTTTTAGTTCGATTAAATGGTTAGAATGTACTCTTAATGGCTATCATTCATGCGGCTAAATGAACGGTGCTGTTTAGTGAAGTTAGGCAGTTGATTAAATGGCTGATAAATCTAGTTGGCTGCGGCATATTCATATGTTATTTTTTTATAGTATAGGGGGGCAAACGAGCAGACAGAGTCACTATCATGACTAGCGGCGTCCATAGACATCCTTATAGAGGTTATACTGCTGCGTTTCCCTCCTTCCTCCACCTCCTTCATGGGCACCAACTGTGCAGCTGTCACTTTACGCAGGTTTCGTGTAAACAAGAGGTATCTCCCCGGTCGTGCCAACTCAAGTCCGCTACATGTATGCAGCGTGGCACTACCTCTTACTATGTATATAATATATATGAGATGTTTATGAACGTTGTACAAGAAGCGGTCAGCAGTTGGCATTATTTTCTCGCCGGAGTTTTCACTTTAAAGTTGTCGCAATTGTCAGCTCAATACACTGTATATTTTATTGTGGAAAATTCTTTACATCTACAGACATCTCTTTTTACTTTGTCCCTACATTTATTTTATGTTTTTTTATACCTATTGTGTTCGAAAATTTTGTGTATTATTCGTTAGATGTAATATTGTGGAGTTTACTAATAACATTTTATAATATAACCACTCAATACCTTTTTTTGCATTGGGGGACATGCATTATTATAAAAAAACCGGCCAAGTGCGAGTCCGACTCACACACCGAGGGTTCCGTATGAATGGGAAGAACAATCCAAACGTAATGCATGGTTTTCAAGACCTTTTTCTCTAAAACGCGTGAAGGGATTAAGCTGAAATTTTTGTCAAATACGAAGGTCAGTTACGTCTCTTGATGCCTTGAAAAAATCACACTTCTAAGTTAACGAAATAAAAAGTTACTGCCAATTATGCACACATTTTGTATGAAAACGTACTTTGTCGAAAACCTAAAATTATCGGGTACTTCCTGTTGACCTGGAGTTTAGAGAAAAAGGTCTTGACAGACGTACAGACAGACGGACAACAAAGCGATCCTATAAGGGTTCCGTTTTTTCTCTTTGAGATACGGAACCCTAAAAATGAATTAATATCCTATGTTTAGCAGTGGACATCCACCGGCTCATAATGATGATGATGATGAATATAAAAATTATTTTACTGATCCTCTACCCTGTAGATGGACCTTAGATTGAGATAGTGTCACTGCAGCTGATTGGAGTCGGCACTACCGGGGTGGTACCTTATTAATACTTATATATTACTAGCTTCGGCCCGCGGCTTCGCCCGCGTGGATTTCGGACTTCAAAAATGATTCAAAATTTTAACTTACTATGTTATTCTGAAAGCTATATTACTGTAAAGTTTCATGAAAATCCGTTCAGTAGTTTTTGTGTGAAAGAGTAACAAACATCTTTACAAACTTTCACATTTATAATATTACTAGTAGGATTAGTAGGATCGATATATCGTGACCAAACAGAAAGTGTGGTTTGAGAGTTTACGCTTGTCTAAATAAAATAAAAAGGTGAAAGATGGCAAATAAAATTAATAATCTCTGGTTTTGCTAATATCTATCGGAGTCGGATTATAGATAGTCACAAATACCTAAGTCCTTTGCAAGTTCTTGCCTAAAAAATCTACAAAATATAGTTTTCAAATAAAAGAGCAAATGATACGAATTGGTTACGAGCAATCCGGAATCAGTACTGGTAACTGGCAGAACAATTACTTGCTTAGACACTTTTAAATTCCGCTGGCATTGGAAAATGGAAATGTCGGGATGGCTTGCGTAGTTCCAGTGTGTGTTGCGATAAAACAAAGATTTTTCTTTTCGTAAAATTAATACGACGAAAATCTTTTCACCTGTTTTAAAATAGACGCGGCAAAGAAGACTAAAATTGCCTACAGTCAATGTCATCTGGATTTACTAATATTAGAAGAAAGTAAAGATTCTAACGCTGTTTGATGGTTGATCTTTGAAAATAAATATCTAATCATAAAAACTTTTTCACTATAATAAAGATACAATATTCAGGAGTAACACCATCTTTATTCATGATAAGTAAATTTGGTTTTGGCGCTCAACGTAGTAGGCACGGGTCGGCTAATCTATACTAATACATAATTAATATAAAGATTGCTCCGATTGATCTGATTTTTGTTGTGTACCCTGGAAATGATACTCTAAATATGTGATTTTATTTAACGCCTCTCGCTTTTATCAACCTTGTATACTTCACCGTAAGATTGTAAAAACCGTTATTTTACAAAATAACTTCCCGGTTAAAACCGAGTAAATTGTCGGAAAATTGTGAACTGGACAAACCATTCACAATTTAACGCATTATTTTTCGTTAGTTTATAATCTGTCCTGAGCAAAACCGTGAAATTGTGAACTCTATGTATATAGCATCCTTTCACCACGACAATGCGGATATCCGTCGAGGGGGATAGAAGACATAGCTATTTAGACGAAGCAAGCTTATAAAAAAATAAATAATACTAATACGAGTTTGTCGTTTGTCGTGTTATAGATGACATTTAAAAACCGAGTGACTCCGGGTTCGCGTAAGTCGGAATATTACTGCACATAATCCCCCTCGACAGATCTAGAACTAGTCGTGGCAATGGGGCTTAGTAACCGTGCCTTGGACCACCACGGTGAAGCCAAGACGGATCCCAGTAGAGGACGTTCTGAGTGGGCGTTGCCAGGGGCCCGCTCTGGATGCGTCCGTGAGAGAAGAGAAGTATCGGTGTGTCGTTGCTGTGCTCCCTGTCTCCCGCGACCGAACGGAGGCGGGAGGTACGGAGATACGTTAGCAATGCAGCGGAAGAGGACGAGATTCGGTGTGTTGTTGCGGTCCTCCCTGTGCTCCGCGGCCGTTTAATGTTTCCCCCCTGGGTGGCGGTCTCGGGGTGGGTCTGTCACCCTGTGGATGGGGGATTTGGAAGTAAGGCGCGCCTTTGTGCTTTCTGACACGCCTTGCTGTTGGAAGGGAGCTCTATGCTCCACGTGAAGAGGAGCTCCATGCTCCACGTGGAGGGGAGCTCCATGCTCCACGTGGAGGGGAGCTCCATGCTTCACGTGGAGGGGAGCTCCATGCTCCACGTGGAGGGGAGCTCCATGCTCCACGTGGAGGGGTTGCGGGAGCGGGCAGGCACCGGCGGGTTCGTGGATGAGTGCGGAAGCGAAGGTGTGTTCCCTTCGTACGGTGCAAGGATAAAGCACAGTGGGGGTTTAGCCAGTAAGAGTCCGGCATAACCCAGCTGCCACCCCGACCGGGTGGGTATCCATGAGGATGAGAAAAAAAATTACTGTACTAATAATATTTGAGGAATACCTTCAAATTCACCAGGATCCCATTATTAGATCCTGGCCGGACAATGGGTCCATCTGCATACCATCGTTCAATAAGGAATCATCCCAAAGAATTGAGAACCTCCTACATTTTTGAAGTTCGAAATTCGCGCGGGCGAAACTGCGGGCGGAAGCTAGTATATACTATAAAATTTAGTAATTTTGTAATATAATTGCGAAAAATACATACTATTTACTATTAGCGTTAGCGTTAAGCTAAGAAGTGTCCTTGATATAATTTTATCAATAGAATAAATAATGACTCAGTTGGCACAAGAAGACATTTTCGATTTTATTATACAACATGTGTGCTAAATACCTAAGCCCGTTACAAAGTGATTTTATATACATCATTTGAAATGTTATACCAGTGATTTACAAAAATAAGGCCGTCCAAACACTCTCGGGTGTTATGTGGTCTGTGGTGGGTCTTTTAATAATGTTTTTAACATAATCAAAAATATAAATAAAATGTAGTCTTTTGCACACAAATATAGAACCTATATTTACAGTTTTATTATACTCTTTTCGCGGTAAGATGCTTTAGTATACTTTCTTAATTGAAAATTAAACTAACGCAATCTAAAAAAAATGCAGTATGCAGTTGTCATATTTTTTATTATTTTATTTTAAAATAAAAATTATAAAATGAAAAAAAAAACAACTCAGCACGTCAGCCAGCAGTCTAGCTTTTTTGTGCCTAAAATTTATGTCAATGAGACCATTAACTTTTTCATGATAAAAAATAAAAAATAAAAAAAATTGTTTTATGTTATTCTCGATTGTGATCTACAATTTGGATAAATAACATCCATCCAAATCAGTACATTATACCTTAAAGATTATACTTTCACAAACTGTCTTATTTCTAGAATTAGATGTTTGAATATTTTAGGGACAGCGCCATTAAATGAACCGAAATATTCGCCTCCCTCACGTCCGATGGCACTGATTTCTAACATTACCGCGTGTGTATGGTCGTTGGCGAGCCTCGGTCTTGTGTCCGGAATAATAAGTGATGTTTGGTGTCTAGTATAGAGGTCCTGGTTGCTATTAATGTGTATAATGGCTATAGATACTTGTCTCTTAACTACCACATGAATGGTTCATATTATTTAATCTCTAACCCTCAAAACCTACGAAACCACGTGTAAAACTAAAAATTAATATTTACTTGGCTGTTTTTCTGCAAAAAGAATTTTTAACTTTCTTTTCGGAAATCAAAATATTTTATTTTATTCATAATCTAGATTTTGTATAGCCTCATACAATCTTTTAATTAAAAAATAACTACAGTTTCGGTATCGTCTTTTGCGGTTTCGGAGTTTCTGAGGTCAAGTTTCAGAGACTTTGTCGAAAATACCCGACCCTTTGTCCTTATTGCCACTTAATTCTGAGGATCTCCATCATTTGGTTGATTTTTATTTATTCGTTTATCTAATTTCAATTGGAAAGTTTTGGACCCAACCATGGCGTAAAACAGATGTGAGATTACTTCTCATGGTGGACACGTTTAAGCCTGTAATCAATATACATATTGTATGCTTTAACAAGTCGATGTTGCTTAGTATATGTGTTGTCTATGTTTAGTCATAGACTGTATACTGGATACTCCTACCATAGAAGATGTCGATGGTTAGGTACAGATGACAAAAGAGAGAGAGGGATGCTTGACATTACGACCAAGACTTAGTGACAGCTACAAGCATATCATCGTAGGTAGAGAGCTGCGGATTACCAGTAAAGATGCACATGCACATTCAACTTAGGCATCAGCTGTCAACTCTGATCTGTCAGACTTTTCCTACTTCCACTTGGCATATGTATATGTAACAGATGTGATCTGTTGATGACGTAGCATTTAATCTGTCATAATCAAGTCTATTTTGATTCTTGCCATGGGCAAGTCGGAGCTTTACCATCTCCATAATAACACAAGTTGACGACGATAACAAAATACATACAACGGCTATATTTCTATGTTTCATGTGAAGTATTATTGTTTTATTTTAGGCGTATTATTTAGTTTCGTCATTTAGGAAATGAGTAACCAGGAAATGAACGGTTTTATCAAAATATTTTTACCTCAACTTTTAATCACAGCAACAATGACATTTATCAACTTTTTTGTGTATAAAATGTAGGTATATAATAAATATGGCTTGTAAAATATGTGAATGTGCAAATTATAGATATTAAATAATTGTATCCTCTCAAAAATGAAACATTTTTAATTTTTTAGTTAAATGTTAAAGATTAACGCACCAAGTCCATAATAGTCATCGCTCTGTTCTCTCCGCTGCTTAATATAGGCCTTTTTTGTTTACGTATGAGACCTAAGAGCCTAGGTGGCCCCCAGACCTACGTCGGAGTCGACGTTGGACCCACTGAACATCCCTGAATTTTATCATTGACTAGTCAAGCCATGCTAAAAGCGTTTTGCTCTGCTGAGTTTTGTAAGTATTACTACCGAATTGTTAAAGTCATGGGAACGAATTAAGACAACCTAATTGTTACAAAGTTTTTTATTGTTTTTAATTGCTGAAATAGATTACATTAATGAACCGTGTTGAACTCGGTAAAGACTGATTCAGGCGAAGTGAAATCATCAATTAAATGTCCATGCAAGATTGCTTAAAAGGAGATGTAGATTAGTTTTGCCATTACATGGGTATTATCGCTATATGTAGTGGTTTATACATTAAAACAGTATAAACATAATCCATTCAGATTTACCCACATCGGTTTCTTTATTTTAATCTACTTAAATAAAAGATTTTTTTTATATTAAAATGAAATGATTAAAATTTTACCTATTTGGTCAGTGTAATGAAATATGCCTACATTAAATAAATGATAACAATAAATGATGAAAGTATAACATAATGGTTTCAATGTTTATAATGCGAAATCGAGTTATCAAATCAGAATAATACCTATATAAAAAATAGTACCTGGTTGACCGAGCTTCGCTCGGATAAAAAATAAAAAGACGGAATTCCGCCATCTATTGAGGAGTAAAAAAACCATAATTATATATAATATAATATAGATGGCGCTGATATTATATATTATTATATCTTGAGAACCGAGCTTTTCTCGAACCTGGGACCTTGATAAATCGATTCCTTGAGCCGAAAAACCCCTAATCTGTAACTTTCATGAAAATCGTTGGAGCCGTTTCCGAGATCCTGATTACACATATATATATAAATATACAAGAATTGCTCGTTTAAAGATATTAGATAGTATGAGACACACAAACATATGATGAGACTATAATATTATCCCCTTGCATTGGAAGTCTAAAGCTATAAGTCAAAGAGGAGAGATAGGTACTTATAAATAATCAGCTGTGCCCCGAGGTTTTACCCGCGTTTAATTTCTAAGAAATCCATATAAACTTCAACACCCTATTTCATCCCTTTGTCATTTAGAAATTCAACCCGAATTTCTAAATGATTCAGATGTCTAACATAATAACATCTACCTGCAACCCTAAATTTTAGCCCAATCCGTCCAGTGGTTTTGGCTGTGCGTTGATAGATCACTGTGTCACCTTTGAGTTTTATATCTATATAACTCAACTATATATATACATATATATATATAGAAGAAAATGACTAGGTTTTTGGTAATATCCATACCTATAGTATTTTATGTTATGTCAGATTACATTCTAGAATATCATAAAAATATATATTACCTCTGCTACATTTTATTTTCAATTTTGTTCAATAGTTTTTACATGAAAGAGTAAGAAACCTGTTTATAAACTTTTGCATTTCTAATACTACCAATATTTGTAATAAGTTGTCTTTTCTTATGCATCTATTAAGTTTCAAGTGTTAAATATTTACGTTTAATTACCAGGGCTCGTAGGGCTGTGGATGTTGATCTTATAAAGTTAATGGCAAGCGTTGATCTCAGGTGTTTTGGGCTGCTCAGCGGCTGTTTACGTATCGGGGGAGAGCTGGGGTCACTATACTGAATTGTGAAGGGTGCAAGAACAACGGAAACTATAGAGCCATTCACTTTCTAATTTTTTTTTGAGATATAGACTAAGAGAGACGGAGAATAATAGAAAGGCATTTTATATTCAAAATTAATATAGACATCAATAATATATTTTGAATATTTCCTATGCATAATGCAAGCAATGCATGTGTTTAATTTAATAGAAAATTGTATGAGTATTATTTTGTCTTTTTATCTTCTGCATTTTGTTTTATTTTATAAAAAAAAACGAGGAATCTGTAAAATAGAATAAGACAATGATGTTGCTTATTTATAATATTAAAATTAGCAAAGAATTAAATTCCAAAATTTAGATTTTATTATTAATTTATTAAGTTGTACATTTTTTTTACTTACTTTATCTTTGTTAACAACCAAAGCCATTATACAGGCTTTGGTTATTAATATAAATAAAGTAAGTAAATTAAATAATTTAAAATAACTGTGCAAAATACCAAGATGTACCTACCTACACACATACCTACACGTGTCATTCACCTATTATGTTCGTTTGGCTTATATCTATATTTGAAACATTCAATGGCGTGCCGAATGGCAAAAGAATGGCGTAATATTTAAGTTAATTTTCAACGGTTACTGTATGGAGCAAAAATGCTTTGCGGAAACATTGTAGCGTCTGTGCATTGTCTAGTGTGTTATGTTGTGTTATGTCGTGTTATGTATTATTCAAGCGATTTCATTGTTTTGGTAGGAGCATCAAGGACTAATTTTGAATATGTTTTTCGTGTCTCAAATTATAATAATATACGATATCTTCCTGCATTTGAAAAATATATAGTTTTGCGGATGTATATAGGGGGCGGCCCGCGGTAGTATCTAGCCTCCTGCTCGTTTGCCCCCTAAAATATATAAAAAAAGAAGATTGAAGTTTTACTTGATAATCAAATAAAACATCAATCTACTTTTAATTCGAAACTTTCATTTGATTTCCTTTTCGTTCATTGAATTGTATTTATTTGTTTATATTTGAATCACTAAGCACTAAACAAGAACTTATATTCTCAAAAAGTACCTAGAAACCGAATCTTATTACTGGTACCGGAAACAAAAAGTAGTCGTGAAAAAAATGTAAATTAGTATCAATAGAATCGAAATAACAAAATGTGTGAAAATTATACATAGGTCAATATTAAAAAAAAAGAACATAGTTAAAATAAATAGCAGTCTTAGAGCTCGCAGATGAAAGTGAAAACTTTGCTATACAAGGTAAGTATTTATTCAGTGCACAATTTTTTTCTGCGTGTTATATATCGATAACTAAGTACAT
>LUGF01046245.1:933143-943627 GCA_001625245.1 Calycopis cecrops | reverse complement strand
CTTGTTTTATTTTTGCAATGTATTTATTTATAATTTATATCTTATAATATTTGTTTATTTATTTATTTATCATAAATTTGTTTTATTTTTTTCGGTGTTTATTTAATTATTTTACAAGCTCGACGTTTTAGATCCACTCCTGATGATGTGACCAAAGTCGTTGTAAAACTTCTAAAACGCTGGGCTCGTAAAATAATTAATAAAAACAGTGATAAAATCGATTAAATTTATTTTATAGTAAATTCATATTTAGCAGACGTGGCGTTTTAATTGATTACATAACAATACAGCATATATTTAACCGTAGGTAAATTGTACAACCGTGTAACTCAAACACACGAAAGCATTTGATATGTACGTCTCTGCCAGGAATTATAAAGCCAGACCGTTTCAATTAGGCGATTGCTTGCACAGGGTCGGGCCGGACAAATAGCGGCTCTTTGTGACAAGCCCTTCAATTGGAATGAAGATCGTGACACTTGATCAGATCATGCAGATATTGCACGGGTCTTTGATACAAAACTAATTTGTTAAAACGTGCCTAAACTAGACTGACTAGAAAAGCAGCGTGTCTAATATATGTCCCCTATTGGCTAGGAAATTCGAAACCAGTTGTTTCAGAAGTAGACGCGATTGTTTTGAAAAAATATAAATATTCTCTTATTTTAATATATCTTATTATCGTTTATTTAGACAAACTATGGCTGGCGAAGGGCGCTTACACACCCCCTCGACGGATCTCCACCTTGTCGTGGTGAGGGGGCTTAGTAGCCGTGGCTTGGACAACCACGGTGAACCAAGAGGGATCCCGGATGGGGACGCGTCGGGTGGGCTTCGCTAGGGCCCGCTCTGGATGCGTCCATGGAGGAGGGGTCGCGGGAGGAGAGGTGTCTCGTTGTGTCGTTGCCGTGCACCCTGTCTCCCGCGACCAAACGGGGGCGCACCGTGTGATGCGTTGGCGGTGGGGCCCCAGAGGAAGAGGAGATGCGGTGTGTCGTTGCCGTCCTCCCTATCCTCTACGGCCATTTAGTGGTTGGTCCGCCGCCCAGCGGATGGGACCAGCCAATGCCGGAAGTCCTCCACCCATCCCTCTGAATTAGCAGATGGCGGCGTGAATTCGGACGACTAGCGTGGTGTGCTCCGTAGGAGCATTGAAACCAGGGGTTAGGATGGGAACCTGACCCCATTGCACGGTTCCAAAGTGGAGTTAGGGACTGTTCAAAGGCAGCCGGACAGTTCCTAAGGAGGAGGAGTCTGGCCTTTTCACCGAGGCCAGCCTGTCGCTGGAGGCGCCCTGTTGCTTTCAGATCCGGGGCCCTCCAGTTATAGCTGCTGAAGGCACCCGCAGGGGTTTAGTCGGTAGGGGCAACCCAGTTGTCGAGCCCGACACTGTTTCCGGTTGAGCCACCCGGGCTCCTGGGTAGCGTGCGTAAAGGCATTCCACTGACAAAACAAAAAAAACAAAAAAAGGCGCTTACACAAATCGGCGTATACGCATTCATTGCTATAATATGTTTGTTAGTACGACGCGTACGGTGACAATAATTACGCGAATACAAGGATGCAACTAAGTCTACTACTATAATATTCTGCTACTACTTTTTTTTATGCATGATACTTAGGAGTACCGGTAGCCCTTAGACCTATATCGGACTCGACACTTAATGCAATACCAATTTAATCTCTGGGTGCCTTCAGCACAGGCTGGTCTCAGCGAAGAAGCCAGACTTTTTCCTTGGGGACTGTTTGGCTGCCTCTGAACAGTCCCTGTGAGGGCGTCGAAATCGTGCAATGGGGTCAGGCTCCTATCCTGACCCCAAGCCCCATTTACCACTAAGTGTATTCCTATTATTATTATTTAAGTCATTGCAATCTTGTACTGTCTCCCGCTTTGATAAGGGAGGGAAATTGAAATTACTTTCTACTCTTCCTACTTTCTTCTGATTAAATTCGTTGCGGGTCCCAAGACAGATTTAGCTTTTCCCTCGGGCTCCCTGCGATCATATCAAAGGATCTAGTGTGGTTGCCGCTGTCGATCCTGGCGACACAGGAGTAGCAGCGGTAGGAACGAGTGGTAGGTCAAAGCCCGATTCAAAAAAATAGGTGTATTCCTATGTCAATGAATACTAGTAATCTATTTTGATTGAACCAATGCACAATGAGCTGAACTACATAAAACCGTTTGGACATATACAATGCATTTAATCATTTAGAGCTAAGTTAAAATTTTAGCTAAATCAACTTGTAAAAATAGAGAATAAGTCCACGATAATAGGGAAAAGTCAAAGCAAAAATATCATCACGTCGTATTTTAAAGCAAAAAAAAAGAGTGGCGCGTTATACCTTAATTTATATTCCGTTTTATCATTGGAGTATTTCTTATCGCATTTGCTGATAGTGAGTATGTATATTCTTACTTAAAATAGCCGTCCACTAGCCGTATCATCGTTGTAGATATTGATTTCGTAGACATTTTTGTGCGAGCAATTTAGTGCGGTACTGTAAAAGTAAGTGTTGGTTTTTGTGTAATTAAATATAAACAGACTCCAATATGGACAAATCTTAGTGACATAAGTGTTAATCGTGTTATGATACTCAAATTGTTTGCGAAATTGAGCTGAATATTTAAGTTTTAAGCTGATAAGAACTTGAAAACAATATTGCGTTAGTCACTATATTATGAGTGGGCATATAACAACATATTTGTTTAATGATGTTATCCCAGTGGTTAGAGGTTTAGTGTTTTTATAGTAGTTCAGTTTCATTTTCACCTTGTAATATATTGTTTTCAATAATTGTTTTTAGAATTTTACCCTTCAAAAACTTTCGTTATTCTTTACAGTTTCTTTAATTTTATCATAATTTCTCGGTTTATTCTTATATTTTTGTTGGTGGTTGCTCTTTTATAAAAAACTTATGATCTTCCAGAGCTAAAAGTCGATTACAATTAAAAAACCCATTTTACTTAGAATACAACATAACTGTGTACTTAAGTAAAACCTTTTTGTAGATAAAAATTAAATATTATAAATCCTAATGTGACATTGGCTAATAGAAACGTATCAATTTGTGCATTACAGGACTGTAAGCATTGCGTACGTGCCGTAGTATAATTATGTCATTTGATAGAAATAAAATAATAATTTATATTGCATGTTATATAAAAATATTAACTTTATGTACCTATATTAATAACATAATCATCTTCAATTGAAGTTAATTTGTAATTTCTCCGTTCGCGCATTTTTTATAAAAGGATGGGTTTTTTCATGTATAAGATGTAGTAGTATAGATTTTGTGGTATTTAAATTACAAACGTCACTCAAATCGCCTAAATAGATTGTCAATAATAACAATATATTATGTGTAAGTAATATGATGTGAAGAAATGCTGTTGATTGTGTAAATAATGTTTCAAAAGCATGTCTCTATTTGAGTCTGATAAAGTAATTTAATTCAACCAATACCAGGATTAGTCCTGATAAGGTTGATAACGTTGCTCACAGGCCTTGTTCCAAACAGCAATACATCAAAGTCTGTGTCCTGAGTCATACAATATTCTTATAAATATTTGTTTTAATTAAATAAATCGCGGCTGTAATTTAGTTGCTTAAACGTAATTGAAATTGGATAAGCAACGTTCGGTGAGGACTGTATTCTGAGAGGTGAGCTATTCATAATATTATCCCATTTAAGCGTCGCGTCGTTAGTACATTGACAGGTATCCATAGTACTTAAATGTAGGTACCCTGTACCTCTTTCAAAAAATATACCTAGGTATTATATTCATTTCAATAAAATACTCATTAAATGAGTGGTAAAAGTAACTAATTCGACGATTTTATTTATCTGTAAGTAATTAATTGACGTCTTGAGCTGTAAGTAGAATTGTCATTTATTTATTTTTAGAATCATAGATAATAGATAGCTGACGTGGATAAGATAATGTCTATGACTTATTTTCTAATATATTAATGTAGCTATAATAATACATTAATAAATAGATAAGAATAATTATATTGCCGTTTCCATGCACGATATAGTCATAACTTATAACTGTAGTTTAAATCTTAATAATAAATAGAATTGAAATTGTCAAATATGAACGTTTACTGATATTATAGCGCTTCTAATTATCGGGAATATTCAGATAAATTTGTCTTTTCTTTATTGCTTTTTCAACAATAATAATAATAATCAACATCGTTTTCCACCATGACGATTGTTTCTAGGACTCACGTTGATATAGCAATGGGCAAGCGCCCATATATATATATAGCGTAAGGGACGTCCCTTAGGTTACGCTTTTAGCTTATTACATGACATATCATAACATAAATAATTTAAGTGCTATGCTGCTAGTCTTCGGGCAATAATAAAATTCAACAATTTAATAACCAAGGATATAGTTGGTGCTAAACGAACATAATATTATTGTATTTTACTTATTATACTAGACAAGAATTATGCCCTCTGTTGTTAAGTGTAGTGATGCCGCTCGACAGGCTTATATCGGTAGTCTATCGATAGTGTGGAAATAGAGAGAATATTAGTCGATAGTGTCGATATTTTTGATCAGTTTCTGTTTCGCTTGGTGCTGTATTCACTCACAGACGGAGCACAGATTTCAGTGGCGTGGACTTTTATATATGCGGATGATGTGGCTATTTGCGCTGATAGTCGCAGTGAGTTATAGCAGGCTCTTTGTTCGTGGAAGCACGAGTTACAGACCGCTGGCCTCGTATTAAGTGTTGCAAAGAACCAGTTTATGGCCATAAACGAACCTGACTTAAGTAAAAACAGTCCAATATCCATTGATGGACAATGTATAAATCACTATAAGTATCTGGGTAGTATGATGCACTACACAGGAAACTTGGAATGCAATATTCAACACCGAATAGCAGCAGCATGGCTGAAATGGCGAGAAGTAACTGGTGTTATATGCGACAACAGAATGCCGGTTAAACTAAAGGATCTGGTGTATAAGACAATCATTCGACCGGTCCTGATTTATGGCAGCGAAACATGGGCTGTAACCCAAAGACATGTACATACTTTTTTTTTATACCACGATTGTGGCAAAAAAAACATACGGCCCACCTGATGGTACGTGGTTACCGTAGCCTATGGACGCTTGCAACACCAGGGGCACCACATGCGCATTGCCGACCCTTTAAGAACCTATTGAGAACCTACCTATGCTATCCAAGTTACCGAAATGAAGATGCTACTGTGGATGTGCGGCGTGACCAGGCTAGATAAAATCCGCAATGAGTGCGAGCGAGGTAGCCTGAGTGTACGCGATATTGCCGATAAATTGCAGGAGAATAGGCTGAGATGGTATGGGCATGTCAAGAGAAGACCCCAGACTATATTGGAAACAGGGCACTATTGTAGGTCATCAATATATTGCCATATATTATACTATCGATAGTATCAAAAATAGCAATACTATAGATAGTTCTATCGATATCCCAACTGATTTTCGACGTCAATTATCGATAGTAAAACTATCGATAGTTCGGCACCACTAGTTAAGTGAATGTCTACGGCATATTACATGTTATGCTACATACAAGCATCTGTAAGGATGATGTCCGATTGGTATTAAGTTGCAGTGTCGAAGTTATACTCAACTAGCTTTCGCCCACAGGTTCGCCCGCGTGGATTTCGGACTTCAAAAATTATGTTATCATACATTCCTTCCTCTTGAATCACTCTATCTATTCAAGAAAACCCCCATATTCTGTCGCGTAATTTTAGAGATCTAAGCTGACACATAGACGGCGAAAAGAGACTTTGTTTTATACTATATAGTGATTATAACGTAACTAGAAGAAATTCGGAGCACCCTGCAGTTTCACCTGCGTAACTTATTCACACGCTTGTATTATACTCGTATTAATCGTAGCACAATTATAGTAGTAGCCTTTTTCGACAGATGGGCTCCCTGAAACTAAAAGGATTATTAAGATCAGAACAGTATTTTCTGAAATTATCGCGTTTATTATGGGCCCGCTCTGGATGCTTCCCTGGAGGAGGGGTCGCAGGAGAAGAGGTGTGTCGACGTGTCATTGGCGTGCATCCTGTCTCCCGCGACCGAACGGGGACGCACAGTTCGATGCGTTGGTGGTGGGGCCGCAGAGAAAGAAGAGATACGGTGTGTCGTTGCCGTCCTCCCTGTCCTCTGTGGCCGCTTAATGGTTAGCCCCTGGGTGACGGTCTCGGGGTTGCATCGTCACCCTGTGAATTGAGGCCTTTGAAGTAAAGCGCGCCTTTGTGTTTTCTGGTGCGCCTTGCTGTTGGAGGGAGCTCCGTGCTCCACGTGGAGGGGCTGCGGGAACGGCCAGGCACTGGCGGGTTCGCGGATGAGTGCGAAAGCATGCCCGTGTTCCCGTCGTACGGTGCAGGGAGAAAGCACAGTGAGGGTTTAGCCGGTAAAAGTCCGGCATAACCCAGCTGCCGGCCCGGACGGCACGATTTCCATGAGAATTTTCCACTATCAAAAAAAACTATCTACTACCGATGTCTATAGACATATGCATTATGCATAGGGGTTATATAGATGCCTTGTCTCCTCCTCCCACCTTCGTGGGCCACCAGTTACTTACGATAGCACAGCTGTCACGTTAGTTTCGTGTAAGTGAGAGTTATCTCCCCAGTTCGCCGCGGACCTTAATGCAGCGAGACATTAGCTCTTACAAACTTGATTTTTTACTAATATTTACCTTAAATCAATTTCAGTGAAAGCAACAGAACCAAGCATGGCGCACACGTACCCCCAGGGCAACCCTCCGCCGTATCCCGGCCAGCCAGAGCCCAGCTATGGCCCGCCTCCTGTGGTCCAGCAGCCAGTGACGGTGGTGTACCCTGCCAACTCGACCTTCGTCCAGGTGGGGACCGCCGTCCCCTCAGTGATAGTCTCCAACCAGATGGGGAGCAGCCCCAGCCACTACGTCTGCAGGTCTTGCAACCAACACGTTATAACCAGGGTGGAAATGAAGCCTACAAGTCGAACGCACCTATTCGCCCTGCTGTTGTGTCTTTTAGGGTACGTAATAATTTAAACTACTAACTACTACTGAACATTTTATATGTATTTTACTAACATAGTAACTGTCAAAATATATATTCTTGTTAACGTATTTACATACAACGCCTAAACTTTCCTCTATTCCTCTTTCTCAAAGGCCGGCAACGCGTCTGCAAGACACCTAGTTTTGCGGATGTCTATGGGCGGCGGTAGTCACTACCACCTCCTCGTTTACCCCCTATAACATAAAAAAAACATGAGAATATAGATCAAATAGTCACCATCTATGTTTAGTCATACAGGCTAAAAACGGACTTTTAGTTAATTTCCTTTATTGATAATTTAATACTTCCTTGAGTTTGTGCGTAATTATTTGAGTGAATTCTTTAGTTATATAATTTTGGCTCGAGGTATTGTATGTGTGGCGTGACGAGGTTGAAAGCTTATACATTAACTATAAATAATCACGTTAGAGATTAGTACTTTTATACAATAAAACAAAATAATTGAGAATATTTTTTGATAAACCGCTGATTCTGTAAAGTTATTTTTTATGGTGTCGGGGGGCAAATGAGGACAAGTGAGGAACATGACTACCGACGCCCATAGACATCCGCAAAGACATTCTCCTCCCAACTTCATGGACCACCGGCTAGTTACACACCGCACAAAACGCGGCAGCACAGCTCTCACTTTACGCCGGTCTCGTGTAAGCGAGAGGTACTCCAATTCGGCTGCATGCAAGTTATTATTGTTATGTATGTCTGATTAATTATACTAGCTATGCTGTATTGCAGCCATATTGACCTGCACGCTTTTTTTTTGTTTTTTATTTGGGTATCTCTCGCTCATATTGTACAGCTGCAATATGACAGATATCTAGTATGTGGATTGCGAGTTACCTGTGGCCCATTGGAAGGAAGAATCCATCTGTATTATGCTCATATATACCGGGTGTTCCAGACCACCCGTCCAGGCTGATTATTTCGAAAAGTTTCAAAAAAAAATCGAAACAAAAAAATACGTGTCAAATATTTTTTGAAACTATCAAATCATACCAAACCCCCGCCCCCCACAAAACCCCCTATTAGGGGTAGGGGGTGCAAATTTAAAAATTCAAATGGAAACCCGTATTTTTTTTTTGCAGATTCGGATTTTTTATCGGAGATTATTTTTGTTTTTGTTTTGCTTTTGAACTAATTCTGTTTTGTTTTTGTTTTTATTCATGGTTCTAGTTTTGTTTTTGTTTTTATTTTTGTTTTTGACTTTGATTTTTGTCAAAATCAAAGAAAATCGTTTTTTGTCGATTGCAGCGCCATCTATGGCGAATCAAAAAAAATGTTAAAAATGTTTAAACGTTGGTTTTTTTTCTTGACGAATCCGAATCAGCAAAAAAAATACGGGTTTCCATTTGAATTTTTAAAGTTGCACCCCCTACCCCTAACAGGGGGTTGGGGGTGAGGGATGTTTTTGGTATGATTTGATAGAGTTTCAAAAAATATTTGATAATAATACAGGGTTTTTTTTGGTCACCGGCCAAATTTTCAGGTTTGGTTCAGAATCAATAATACTTTCGATTTATGAAATAAAATATATTAAAAAATTAATTAATAACAATTTCTTTGTCCCGTATTGTAAAACACATCACCACGTGCATCACAATCGCGACTCACGGTAGACCGATGTCACTAACCTGGAAGTCAATACATTTCGTGTAAGAACAACAATCAATGTATTTTTAAGGACTATTTCAAATCGATTTCTATAATATAATATAATAAAATATTACAATTAGACGATAAATTTAAAACACATCCTTGGAATGGTGTTTACTTCCTTCTTTTAAAATTTGGCCGGTGATCAAAAAATAACCCTGTATAAGGTAGTATCTATATATTTACAT
This sequence comes from Calycopis cecrops, assembly GCA_001625245.1. Taxonomy (NCBI): domain Eukaryota; kingdom Metazoa; phylum Arthropoda; class Insecta; order Lepidoptera; family Lycaenidae; genus Calycopis; species Calycopis cecrops. The sequence goes on along the minus strand of LUGF01046245.1, from coordinate 934,688 downwards.
TCCCATTTCTCCCCGATATAAAAAAATATATTGAAATTCGATTATTTTTTCAGATTCTGGCCCTGCGTTTGCTTGCCATACTGCATGGACTCCTGCAACAACGCTGATCACTACTGTCCGAACTGCGGCGCTTACATCGGCTCCTATCTCGGATAGACTATTTAATTAATGAACGTATCATCAATAATGTATCATCAATATCTTCATAGCAATTGTAAAGGAAGATTCCGACTTTCGTACATGCTTAGCAACAAACAAATGCTGAAAAATATGATCATAAGATCACGACATTTTACGTATTAAAATACACGGTCACAGTAGCAGCAGCTCTTGGCTTTGACAAATGATCATTTAGAAAAAAATCCTAAAAAATAAAAACAGTATATTTTTAGCTTTTAAAAATTATATTTATTATTATTGTGTACATTTTGTTAACGTTAGAAAATGCAACTTGAGAAGACTGTTCTCGCCAAATCTTATTAGACTTATATTTTTTATGGTTGTTTTTTTTTGTTTAGTGTGAGTTATTGATTTACTAAAAGATTTATTAATGTTGTAAGCTTAGATATAATTAATAAAAAAATAATAAAAATCTAGTAAATTATTTTGTTATTTTCTGTTTATAAAAGGTATCTTTCAGTATACGTCTTGAAAAATATGCAAGGTACCGAACTAAAAATACTAAATATAATTTGCTCTCTTACCTATTACTGCTAACACACACATTCACATTCTACATAGTGATACATAGTGATTTCGTAACTAGAAGTAATTAGCAGCGCCCTGCGGTTTCACCTGCGTAACTTACTTACTCGGCTTATATTATATTAATTGTGTGTAAAATTATTAAAATCGGAACAGTATTTTCTGAAATTATCTCGTTTAATTAAGAATTAAATCTTCGATTTTCTATAGTATAGAGGGGGGCATACATCGCCACACAGTTATCAACTCGGAAAGGGATCGGAAACGTAACGCCTACGCCTAGGCGTCAACCAGGCGTCAACCATCCGGTGCCGATCCGCTTCCGTTCCGCTTACGTTCCGCTACCATCGCACACATATCAACTCGTAAAGGGATCGGAAACGTATCGCCTATCGGTAGGGTGACCAAAAAGTTACCCTGTAATTGTATATAATATAAAACTCATAGGTGACTGACATAGCGATCTATCAACGCACAGCCCAAACCACTGGACGAATCGGGCTGAAATTTGGCATGCAGGTAGATGTTGTGACAGGCATCCGCTAAGAAATATATTTAGGTAAACTACGTAAATAGACAGACTGATGTGACGAAACTAACATGCGTGTGAGTTTCCAGTGGCCCATTGTAGGAGGAGGAGGAAAGGTGGTTGTGTGTGGATGTCCATGGACGTCGATAGACATGTAACACAGCACAGTAAAATATAATATTTTTTGTATATATAATACATAAATAATTACCTATCTATCTGTATCTAGAGTCACTTAAGTCATATTATAAATATGGATATTTTTTCACTTCTTCAATAAGTCTTTCCGTTTTCATCTTTATTTTGTGTTA
>LUGF01046245.1:908237-929683 GCA_001625245.1 Calycopis cecrops | reverse complement strand
ATACCTAAAGACCACACAATAAAATCAAATAATTACTACGATTTAATAAATGTACTAACCAAAAATGACTATACGGTTAATTTATACGCGGTAGAAGTGGGAGCGAGAGGTATACCAGCAAAATCTCTTTACAACCTACTAAAAGACCTTGGCCTGTCGAGAACTGCAGTAAGTTCTACTTTAGATCGGGTATCTAAAGCTGCACTAACAGGCTCCTATGAAATATGGCTAGGTAGGGGGAGTAAGCCTGAGTAGTAAAGGTGAGTGTTGATGATCATCACAAAGAGGCCTCTTAAACCTACACCCGGAATCACAAGTCCCGGGGCTACTCGGGGTTACTTCCTCTGCCACACGATGGACCCGGCACCCGCACGGTGAATCCATGGAATGCTAAGAAGTTCGTCTCAAAAAGGCACCTGCAGGGGTTTAGTTGGTATTGCACTAAGAGGCGAGTCCGATGATATAGTACTAGGAACCATCCGGTCTCATACGTAAATGTTTTTATCGAAACGAACAAGGCCAACGAACAAGGAGTGACCGGACGGTTAGGTTAGGTTATCTATTTTTTATACTACTACTGTCCCGGATTACTATCGTCCGTAGTCAACGGACTCAGGCGGGGAGTACCGTAGCGTAGCGTACATTGACGACGATGATGATGATGATGAAATCGCTTCGCTTATTGCTCCGCCGCTTAATGTGTTACACGGCCTCATGAAATTAAGGTAAATTTGGGATTCTAGGGAAGTACCGGTACATCGATATATCGATATTTTCTTTTCGATATTGGATATTTTATATCGATATTTCGTTACAAAAAATATCGCCCAAAAATATCAATATATCGAATAGAAAATATCGATTTATCGATGTACCGGTATTTTATATACAAGCCTAGCGGCGACACTCCACTTTAGAAGCCTAAACGTCTCGCTTGTGTCCCCTTTAATTTGGTATGTGCATAACATCGCTTTTAGTCATTGTACCTATTTAATCATTGTAATTTCATATTATCTTTTCTGTGCTATTTTCTATTTCTGTGCTTTCTCATTCTGTGTAGCATTGCTATCTATATTATACTTTTTACGTAAGTACTATTTGTTTCCTTTGTTCTCATTCCACTGTTCTTAAATTCATAATATCTTGTTTTACCGCTTCACGCATTCCTATCCTCAGTGATATCTCACGGGTTCAAATCCCGTTTCATTGCGGAGTTATTTTGTGGGAATTAGCAAGCCGTAGATAATGAATTATAACTAACGTCCTGACAGACCTATCGCTCCCTGTACATACAAACGGACTTACAGACGTAACATATAAGTAGAAGAAATATCCTTCGGGATATTTGACATCCCACATTCTACATAGTGATTATAACTATATAAAACGATATAAAAAAACTACCTTCTACCGATATCTATAGACATATGCATAATGGTTATACCTTGCCTCCTCCTCCCAGCATCGTGGGCCACCGGCTACTTACGATAGCACAGCTGTCACGTTGGTATCGTGAGAGTGAGAGTTATCTCCCCGGTCGTGCGGATCCAATTCGTCTCAATGTATCAATGTCTCAATGCAGCGCGGCTCTTACAAAACCTTACTTTATTTTTTTTCTTATATTCACATTCATCAATTTCAGTGAAAGCAACAGAACCATGGCACACACGTACCCCCAGGGCAACCCTACGCCGTATCCCGGCCAGCCAGAACCCAGCTACGAGCCGCCTCCTGTGGTCCAGCAGCCAGTGACGGTGGAGTACCCTGCCAAGTCAGCAGTTGTCCCTCAAATGGTCTCTAACCAGATAGGAAGCAATCCTTGCTACTACGTATGCAAGTCATGCCATCACAACGTTGTAACCAAGGTGAAAATGAAAGCTACAACTCGAACGCACCTATTCGCCCTGCTGTTATGTCTTTTAGGGTAAGTTATATTCAAAACTACTACCTACTACTAAACTACTGCATTAAGTACTAAAAAACACCACTTTCCATGCAGAACATTTAAATTAACTATTGAATTTAAAATATATTTTATGTGTATTTTACTAACATAGTAACTGTCAAAATATATATTCTTGTTAAAGTATGTACATATAACGCCCTAACAGGAAAATAAATTAATTTTTAGTCACCATCCATGTTTAGTCCAGACTAAAAATGGACTTTTGGTCAATTTCCTCTATTCATAATTTAATACTTGTGTTATCCTTGTGTTTGTGTGTAATTATTTGAGTAAGTAAATTCTTCAGCTATGAAATTTTAGGCCAAGATATTGTATAAGTCGCATGACGAGGTTGTAAACATATATATAAATAATAACGTTTGAGCTTAATAATTTTATACAATAATACAAAATAGTTGAGAATATTTTTTGATAAACCGCTGATTCTGTATAGTTATTTTTAATGGTATGGTGCAAATGAGCAGTCGGAGCCAATTTCATGACTACCCACGCCCATAGACATCCGCAAAGACATTCTCACCCCACCGCTACGAACCAAGGGCTACTTACACGACACGAAACGCGACAGCACAGCTGTCTCTTTACGCCGGTCTAAGCGAGAGGTACGGTCGGCTGCATGCAAGTTACTATTATTATGTTTAATTAATCATTATTATTAGTTTGTACATAAATTAGAGAGAGCTGTGTATTCCAGCCATATTTTCCTGCACGCCCGTTGGGGTATCTCTCGCTCACATTAAACAGCTGCAATATGACAGCTCTCGAGTATTTTGTTTGTAATTTGCCAGTGGCTCACTGGAAGGAAGGCTATCTGTTTAACATTTATGCTTATATCTATATACCCAATTTTTTATATAAAAAAACCAGGCCAAATGCGAGTCGGACTCGCACACCCAGGGTTCCGTAGGAACGGGAGGTATGAGCAAAAGTAATAGACGTTAAGAAAATTACACTTCCCTGCGACAAATTGACAAACTTATATATGCGGGTGCGTTTTCATACAGTGTTTTCGAAAAAGTGCGTTTTCATACAAAATTTGTGCATAAATGGCTATAACTTTTTATTGCGTTAACTTAGAATAGTGATTTTTTCAAGGCATCAAGACGTAACTGACCTCCGTATTTGACAAAAATTTCAGAAAAAGGTCTTGACAGACGTACAGACAGACGGACAACAAAGCGATCCTATAAGGGTTCCGTTTTTTCTCTTTGAGATATGGAACCCTAAAAATTATATTGAAATTCGATTATTTTTTCAGATGCTGGCCTTGCGTTTGCTTGCCATACTGCATGCACTCCTGCAACAACGCTGACCACTACTGTCCGAACTGCGGCGCTTACATCGGCTCCTGTTGTGAATAGACCATTACTGCATCATCATCAGCTTGTTTTCGTCCTGCTGGATATAGGCCTCCGTTAGTGCACGCCACTGGGCTCGGTCTACAGCTATATTATTACCTACACTTTGTATAATACTAAATACATCTTACCAATTGTAAAGGAAAATTCATATTTTCGTACGCGCCTAGGAATAAATAAACGCTAAAATAATTTGATCATAATTTTCTAATTAGCTCCAGCACTGATGACTTTAACAAAAAAGTTCATTTAGAGAAAAATCCTATAAAATGACAAAACCAAAAAAAAATATGTAGTAAATTATTTCCAATTATCCAATTTCTCCTGCTTACCTGTGTGAAACTTAAATACAGAAAATGCACAAGCTATTTACTCTCTTACTTGTTACTGCTAAAAAAATCATTTTTTTTGTAAAGTTTATGGAAGCCAGAAGAAGAAGGCCAGCCTGTCGCTGGAGGGATCTTCTTGCCTGCAGATCCGCGACCTTCCAATTATAGCGCTCAAAGGCTAAAGGGGTAAGGCAAGGATTTAGTTGGTGTTGACTGACACTGAATGTCTAGGGTAGGCCTAGGGCCTGTCACACTCGACACTCAGTGCCATCCGGGCTCCTAGGTATCATACGCATGCCGCGGATGTTGTTCGTCACGAGTTCCCGCAGCCTCTCAGTTACGCCTAGAAAGTTCATCACAGGGATTTTAGTGGGTAAGAATCCCACATAACCCGGCCGACGTTACTCCTCCATCTACAGCCCGGGTATCTTCTTGAAGATTTCCTCTGCCTTAAAAATAAAGCATTACCTACTTAGCGACGTTAAAACGTTTCGGAAACCAAACACACAAAAGACGGGAATCAGTGACGATCACTCCACTCACAAAAACCGAACCCTTCAATAAACAAAACATTTATTGCCAATTACAATTTATTAACCAACACAATCTTACAAATATTATTTTTTTTTAATTTTTGTTATTTTTTTATGCGAAATATAGAATAAATATGGATTTTACTAAGGAATAACATAAAATATTGTATTGATAATATGAATGGTTTTCTTTTATACAGCTACACCTAACACACACACTCTACACACATATATACCTACTATATAGACTTTACTCGGATAAACCTATTTATAAAATGTTATCTAATCTAATAAAGCAAATGACATGTCAGTTAGAAATTCTAGAATCATCTTCATCATCATCATCAGCTGGAGAACGTCCACAGCTGGACATTGATAGCCCTTCCCCTTACAGTGCCACTGGTCGCGGTCACGAGCCCCCTGCATCCAGCGGCTCCGCGTCACTTTAGCCAAGACTCAGTCCACTTGGAGGCCGTCCAACACTCCGTCCCCGCGCCGGGCCGCCACTAGAAAACGTTTCTTCCACATCGGTTATAGGTTCTCCAATGATACCAGTCCCTTACTTTGGCATTCTAGAATAGTCTATCTATAATTTTATTTTATTTATTATACTTATGACCCTTAGAATAATAACGCATTCTAAGTTATGACCATTTTATTCGATATTCTATTAAGTTACTCCACAATATAACTTTTGTAATTCACTGTCAAGGGCATAATATATTATTAGTGTATTCTACACTATTAAAAATATGCTACGAATTGTTGTCATCCTATGAGATAATATTATAATAAACCATATAAGTACCTACGTGTCTATTTTATGCAAAATAATGCATATTTTTTGAAAAAATTGCGAAATAAAGTAGCAATTATTTGTCAACGTCAAAAACGTTTTGTGATCGGTTGAAACTCAGATGACGTCACCGGCAAGTAAACACTAGCCGAATTGCCTAGTGTTTGACACTTTATTTACTTGTGTTTCACGTCAATCTTATCATATTGCGCCGCCATGACAGTTTGTACTGTTTTAGGCGCGAGTGTAATAACTCAAACTTTAACATTGTTTTTTGTTGTTAATACTGCTGATTTTCTGGAAATATTTATGTAACGTGTTTAGGTCATAAAGTATGAAATAAAAAAAATCGAAAAATTGTCAAATACCCTATTGTAGGACTGCTAAAATTAGCCGCCATTTTTAGATGGAAAAGTCTGATGATTCTTTTTCTTTTTAATAGTATAAGAAGGTAATCGAGCAGACAGAGCTATTATTATGACTACCGACGCCCATAGACATCCGCATAGACCTTGTAGGTTCAGATGCCTTCCATGATCCATCCATGAGCCAGAACATTATTATTTGAAATTTCGAAATTCATTGAGCATAACATGTACTTGTTAACCTTATTTTAATCCTAAGCCAGTTTTGACGATCAACTTCACTTCATGTACCTATACCATACATAACTGTGTACTTCCTCGGTCGTGAAGGCTCAAAAATAATGCAACAATAAGTGACTTCTTAAAATATCCTACTAATATTATAAATGCGAAAGTTTGTATGTTTGTTTGTTTGTTTGTTACTCCTTCATGCAAAAATTACTGAACCGATTTTCATGAAATTCGACACACACAGAGAGTAACTTGGATTAACACAGGATAGTTTTATCTTAAAAAAGGTTTCTAATCGATCGAAATTTAGAAGGGTGAAACCGCGGGGCGCATCTATTTATAATAGGTAATTAAAAGGCAAATATGTCTGTATTTTCCAATGAATGTCGGTCTAGTTATCTATCCGCTGATAAAAACTTTGATAGTAATTACTATCGATTTTGGGCGGCATTGATTGTAAAGGGATATATATATACAAGGGATATTCGCATTATTGGCAACAATTTATTTACGCGTCTAAGTAACGTTGTTAATGTAAGTGGATTATCCTTTGTTAGATCATGCTTAAATATATTGAGGATGGTTTAGTTAGTTACCAAAAAAAACTAAATTAATTTAGGTAGAATAAACAGGTTGTAGTCGCTATTTTCTTGTCAAGTGGTGATTTTTTACTTAGTGAGAACGAATTAATGAAAATAATGAATTATTTTAAAAATATTTGTATGAGGTTGATGTATCTCTTTTTCACATAAAAAAGGTGAAATCGTTAAACTATCGCATATAATATGCCAAAATATACCATATTGGCATTAAATTACTAGATGCGCATGCAAAAATAAAAAAACCTTTTCATCATACATTGTTATTCAAATCAGTGTATGCAATTCATGTTTTCTTACTGATTACTGCTTTTGAACTTTTTAAAAAAGTTTTAAAGGTATAGACAAGCTACCACAAAAAGTTACTTTTTATTTGAATTTTTTTTAGAAATTTATATCTTATCATTAATATAAAACATCTATATACTTTTAGCAAAAAAGAAATAAAAGAGCACTATGGCGGATCGGACTTCAGCCTACCCCCCTCCTTACCCTGGCCAGCCGCCTTTACACGGACATGCACCACCAGTGACGAACCAACCAGCGTATGTGGTGTACCCCGCTCAAGCTACCGTCATACAAAGACCAATAGTTCCAGTTGTGGCCCAGCAGATAGGATACGAGCCTTGCATCTACACCTGCAAGTCTTGCAATCTGACGATGACTACTAGAGTTGAGAGGAGTCCTGCCTGCAGAACGCATACTTATGCAGGTCTTTTATTTCTCTTTGGGTACGTACATAGTTAACTTAGTTACCTTGTAAGAGTTAAGTGCTTTACTAAGTAATTCCGTGCCAAATTGCAGCGGAATTGTGTTGACACGACCAGGGAGGTGCCTCAAGCTAAAACCGCCGTAAAGTGACAGGTCCTGTCGCGTTTCGTGCGGCTTGTAAGTGAACGGTGGCCCATGAAGGAAGAAAGACTTCGGTAATCATCAAAAGGTCCGATTTCTCATTCCCCCCTTAGTGCTAAAGCACATGACGCGACGCTTTGCGGTGCCGCCGCGACATCGCCGCGTCGCGTCTCATACCAACAACCGTCGGGAGGACGGTCTGTGGCAGGGCACACGACGCGTTGCGGCGCCGCACCGCGCTGTCAACCGCCGAGACGAGGCGGGAGGGATGAATAGTACAGTGCCACAAACATTTCTGACCCGGTCGTGGCGGCGCTCTTCTGACAAGAGTGACAAGTCTTGTCTAATTAAGTATTGCCATTAAATGATATATTCCGATTGCGACGCCGCCGCTCGCATTTAACGTCACTTGCGTCACAAGGGAGGTGCACACGCTTGACCGTCGATGTTTCTTTCTTTAAATTTTTTTTAGAAGAGTGCCAATAAAGAAAATATTATTGAAATGGACTAGCTTATTGCACTGGTTCATGAAAGGGAAATTTTATTGGATAAGTCCAAAGAAGACTAAAAATAAAATTGGTGTGTATGTAATCTACATATAATATAAAAATTAACTTACATTACATCTATGCGGATGTCTATGGGCGTTGGTAGTCGCAAAATATGATGCACCCTTCCCCGCCTCGTCTGGGCGATTGACGTCAACTCGTTATATTTTTGGAAAAAAAACTGTCCATCAAAGTTCCTTAATGCAAAAATAAAATAATGCAAAAAATAAAGGGACTGATCCAGTATTGTTGTACGCTTCTACGTCAATTTCGGCGTAATAATAGGAGCGATAACAGACGTCTTCTACGATCCAATTTTACAACAGACTAACCTACGCTAGAGTTGCCTATCGATAAATGACTATCACTAAATTATCGATAGACTACCTATAGCAGCTGACGTCATATAAATAGTATCGACCAGGCTAGCGCAGTGGTACAGTGCACTGGTATTATATGTATTTAAATAATAAAAATCTTAAATATATAAAATTTCTTAAATTTATAAAACAATAAATGTATTTTCTTTGTCTAGTACCCGTAACACAAGTTCTTACGATATTTAGCACGGGGCTAGGCTAAAGTGGTGTAACAAGTCCATAGATATTAATATTGCATAAAAATTGCCACACTGCATGCATGCATGTAGCCTAATTTGCCCAGATCGACCGGAGAGGTCGCTTACATGAAACCGACGTAAAGTTACAGCTGTCTGTCGTGTTTCGTACGGTGTGTAAGTAGCCCGTGGCCTATGTAAGGAGGAGGAGGAAGAGGGACCAACGCATCTGTATAACGTCTATGCGGATGTCTATGGGCGTCGGTTGTCATGAAAATGGCTCCGTTCCGCTCTCCCCCTTATGCTATAAAAAAATCTATACTATTAATAATAGTATCTATCCTATTTATATTATTGCTTCAAATCGATAGTATTAGTTAATTTGTTATATTGATAGTATCGATAACATCGATAGCATTAATAGTATCGATAACACTGTCAATATTATTACTAGTTCTCAAGATCAACTATCGATAGCGAAACAATCGATAGCTGGGCAACTCTAACCTACCATGACGACCGAATAGCGCGCGGTGCCGCCGCGCCCCGCGGCTGCGTAACAGCGCTGCGTCGCGGGCGCCGCACCGCTCGTGTGCCCGCTAATGCGGCGAAATTTTTGCGGTGCGGCGCCGCAACGCGTCGTGTGCTCAGGCCCTTATGTCAGTTGCTGACGAAATTTAACGCGATAAGCGTCTACTAGTATAAACACATAATATTACTATTTCTATAGTGATACACTGCTGCATTTTCGTTAAAAGAGATTGGTACAAACAGAATGGTGCACCTCTCTCTGACATTATCTACGTAAAGACTATCTGGCGCAGTGGTATAGAGGATAAATGGAGTAAGTTGTGCTAGGGGGTTCGAATCCCCCGGGTTCATGGTTGTTTGTCTATGTATTAAGTAGGTACTTGGATTTATATAATAAAAATCTTAAATATAAAAAACATATTAAATATATTTTCGTTGTCTAGTACCCGTAACACAAGTCCTTACGGTACTTAGCATTAGAGTAACATAGTGTAATATATAAACTAAGATTATTAATATCTACATTTGTTTGTATTTGTTTTTCAGATGCTGGCCCTGCGCTTGCTTTCCCTATTGCATGAATGCTTGTAACAACGCCGATCATTACTGCACACATTGTGGATCATATATTGGATCCTATAGTCCTCACTAGATCGCCGGCTCAACAGGTCCGAACGCGTTGATTTAATCGAGTTCATTAGTTACCAACGTATTCCTTGGGATCTTTAAATGTTAATTACTACTGAAGACAATTAGTAGCATTTTCGTATTCATAGTTTTTTTTATGAATCACTTAAATTTCCTCATCCACCTCGTCTAAGACAGCCACTACGATCAGCCTATTTACTTTCTTTATTTTATTGCATTGTCGGTTGTTCATCTTGCCCTTTTTTTCTTCTTTTTTTGGTCGACTCGAGTAGTTTAGCTGCTAAATCCACATCAGGTATATCTTCTTCCCAGTTGCGACAAAAGAGGAGTGTCTGTCCTATCGTCTCCCAAAACCCGAAGACAAAATAGTCTTCACTAGCCCGACGGACAGACCATGGTAGCGTTTAGTTATGTTGCCGCCTGTAAGATGTCCATCTGAAAAAAAAGCTACTAAATCGATATCTACTAGACTAAACTACTCGACCGTAATAAACTAGACTTAAGAGACGTAATTAAAAATCAAAGAGATTTTCAGCATCAGGCAGGATAATAAGATAGAATTACTTTCCCTTTATTAAGATAATTAGGATAATCCGTATCCATACGTATTAATGTCGCTTTTTTTTTTGAAATCTATGTATTTTCAATTTTTATTTTCTATTCGTTTACGTTACTTTTATTAATATAGATTATTTGATATATTAGAGTTATGTATTGTTACAATTTACTTTTTATTGCAGTTTTAGTGGGAATCTCAATTTGGGAACAAAATAAGTCATTTGGCTACTCTCAAAATTTTAAATTATGTTGTACTTAGCACACTAAGTTGAAAATAATTTTAATACAAGTTTATGTAATGAATCAAAATGAATATAATATGTAAACGAGAACAATGATTGATGTATTTCTTATTACTACTAAATAATGTAAAAACTATTTCTAGTTTTATTACATAATAGCCGACCTATGTCCACTTCATTGCACATTTTTTTTGTGACATGTTTTGTAGTAGTAGTGTTGAGTTTTATGCAGCTCATCAGGTTGGTTCTGTAGAATTTGGCTCCCCCCTGCTCCCGATCCCCGCACATGGTGTGCGGCTGCGGCGACACCAACTAAGAATAAAATATATAAATTAATAATGCCAGATATTTATTATAAGCCAAATTAAAAAGGATCAATTCTACGAATAAGAAAACGCCAAATTAAAAAGGATCAATTCTACGAATAAGAAAACGTTAGACACGGCTCGTAATAAAAAGTAGGATGTAATGTCACTTCTGAATAATGTAGCTTCTGTTAGTAGCAGATTGTCCATAATTGGTTCCGTATTTAGGAATGTTACAAGCAAGGTTAGAAACTTTAACACTTGAGAATATTAATATAAACGTAGATGTTAAGCTGATTGATGCCAATCAAACATGATCTACAGAAGGTAGGAGGAGCCCGGTTGGCTCAGCCGGGTACAGTGACGGGCTCGACAACTAGGTTGCCCCTACCGACTAAGATCTGCGGGGGCCATCATATAATTGGAGGGCGCCGGATCTAAAAGCAACAGGACGCCTCCTGCGAAAGGCTGGCCACAGAGAAAAGGCCAGACTCCTTCTTCTTGGGGACTGTCCAGCTGCCTTTGAACAGTCCCTACTCCACGTCGGAACCGTGCAATGGGATCAGGTTCCCATCCTAATCCTTGGTCCCAATGCTCCAACGGAGCACACCACGCCAGTCGTCCTAATTCACGCCGCCATCTGCTGATTCAGAGGGACGGATGGAGAACCTCGGGCATTGGCTGGTCCCATCCGCTAGGCGACGGACCAATCATTAAACGGCCGCAGAGGAGACGGAGGACGGCAACGACACAACACATCTCCTCTTTCTCTGCTGCCCCACCGCCAACGCATCAGACGGTACGCCCCCGCTCGGTCGCGGGAGACAGGGCGCACGGCAACGACACACCGAGACACCTCTCCTCCCGCGACCCCTCCTCTACGGACGCATTCAAAGTGGGGCGCTACTATTGGGCAAGCCCACTAGTAGCCTCCCCTCCTGGGATCCCTCTTGGCTTTACCGTGGTGGTTCAATCCACTACTACTACTAAGTTAAGCCCCCACACCACTACAAGGTGGAGATCCGTCGAGGGGGCATAAAGATGCTCAGCCAAAACTAGTGCGTAAATCAAGCTAACGCAAAGTAACGCAACTGCAAAACCACTGGTGTTGCAGATGTCTGTGGGCGTCGGAAAACACCATCATCTCGGTGACCCGACTGTTCGTTTGCCCCCTGTACTATGAAAAAAAAAAAAGCTTTAATTTGTATATTATTATAATCTACGCAACAGCTAAAATGGATTTTCATATAATTCAGGAGATGAAATTATGGTTGAGAAATATTAATTACGGGAAAGAAAACCACTAGGAACAGCTTATAGACAGACTGGGCAGTAATTAAAAGTCAAATAATTTTGATTGAATTTGAAGTGATATGATAAGGCCTAATCTTTAAATTGATAAGACATTTGATAGTAAATCATTGAGGTGGACAGGTTCTTGGCAAATTAGTGCAAAGGGTAAAAAATCGGAATACAAGTATACGTGAAAACAATATCAGTTTAAGTGTCAAAGAGGTGTTGTTAGAGTAAGTATAATAAAATTTGTTTTCTTACACATTTATTTTGTTTACTTAATTTTAGTAATCAAGAATAATGAATCTAATAGGTAGATAATTTTATTATTGTAATGCGTGCGTTGTAATAAATTGTTAGCGTTAAATTGTGATAATTTTCAAGATACTGATTGTATTACAGTGACTGATTATATGCAGCAAAAAAACCCAGAAAAAAATCTAAGAACAACAGGCTAAATTAAACTTAATACTCATTGCTTCTGGATTCAGTTGACGAGGTGACTCTGTTCAAACAAAGAAAAAGAAGCAGCTATGGCTGAACAGCCTCCAGTAAATCCTCCTCCTTACTCTGGTCAGCCTCCTTTACACGGACATCATGTTCCACCACCAATCATCACCCAACCAGCGTATGTGGTATACCCAGGACAAGCCACTGTGATACAAAGAACCATAGTTCCAGTCGTTATACATAACATGGGCTACGATCCTTGCATCTACACCTGCAAGTCCTGCAATCTGCCGATGACAACCAGAGTCGAAAGGACACCTGCTTGCAGAACGCATTTATTTGCAGGTCTCTTATGTGCCTTGGGGTAAGATTTTTTTAATAATTTAATAAGTTAGTACTTTTTGAGTGTTTTTATTATAAGAAAGTAAATAAAGTTATTATTATTAAGATACTTAAACAGTTTCATAATGGTCCAAAATATTTTTTTACTCTGTTTTGCCTTTTTTTTTGTTTGTCATGTTCATACTAGCCTATCAATCTCAGGATCCAGTGAACTCTTCGGTGGTATAAGGGTCATCTGGTTTGCCACCAAAGGGTCGGCACAAGCTATCACACCTATCCTCCTTAAATTATCCCATTTTAAGGCTTTTTCCGGCTTAGTATTCTAAAGTGCTTTTGTATAACCTTTATGTGCATGTTTATGATCGTCAAAGGATCAGATTGCTCATCTTATTAATATTATAAATGCGAAAGTTTGTATGTTTGTTTGTTTGTTTGTTTCTTACTTCTTCACACAAAAACTGCTGAACCGATTTTCATGATATTTGGAACACACATAGATTGTAACTTGGATTAAGACAAAGGATAATTTTTATCCCGAATATATGTTCCTATGGGATGCCTTGGGATGATTTTCCACGATATCGAAATTTACGCGGGTGAAACCTGCGTCCCGCGGTTTCACAGCTAGCACCGCTAGTTTTAACATACTTTGTTATAAAAAAATATGTTTAAAAGCTAAAATCCGACTACTGATAATTACGATCAAAGAAGTATCGAAAATAATATTTGTAAATGTAGTCATAATATGGATCATTACTAGATGTCAATCAAAATATGTTAGTAGGCTTAAATATGCAAATGTCCAGTCTAATTAATACATGAATTATTTTCTTTTACAGATGCTGGCCTTGCGTCTGCCTTCCCTATTGCATGAGTGCATGTAACAACGCCGATCATTACTGCTCTCATTGCGGTTCATATATCGGATCATACATGGGCTAATGGTAGTCCATTTACAACAACATAAGGACTTAAGTGACAGTGAGATGACAGGAAGAAATAACATTATCTACATTTAATAAGGATTTAAATTGTTGATATCTTATCTTACACTTTGCCTTTGATGTAATTTTGTCCGGATCTAAATTTTTATGGGAATAAAATATAAAGATATGCTAATATATTTTTATACGTAAAATTATACTCAATTGATCAATATACATACATATAAATAAATTGGGTTTACACAGTAACATACAAATGCATTTTGGTTTTTATAATAGCAGTACCTAAAATAAGCATGTTAAGTTAATATTATACTGGTTATTTGTAAAACACCAAATTTTACAACAACGTTAATAATTGTTCTATGCCTCTTGACATAACTCAACAAATTAGTGTTATTTTTTTAAGTTAATAATTTACTTTGGGCGACATTTGTAAGTCCGTCGCGGCCGTCCGCCGCGACAGCTGTACACGGGTTTGTTGCCTTATTTCGCATAGGTACGCGATGCACTTATAACGCTCAAACGAAAAATCTGATTCCTATTTATTTTTGTATGAAAAAATAAAATAATGATTATTAAATGTCATAGAACTACGTAGATTTTCATGCGGTGTGTAAGTAGCCTGTGACCCAAGGTGGGAGGAGAAAGGAGGGCAAAGCATCTATTTATCTCTATGCGAATGTCTATGGGCGTCGGTTGTCATGAAAATGGTTCCGACTGCTCGTGTGCGAGGTATTGCCTCGCTACAATGTAATAATTAATTATCATTATCAGCACCATATTTTCATTATCTTCCTCTACATTCTTTATTTTCTTATCCCAGCAGACCCGGTTTTTTATTAAAGTTCATAATCATCCACCGAGAGCTTCGGGCAGGTAGTGCCCGACTCACTCTAAGGAACTTGTGTGACCTAGAGGTGCTGCTAGTTAGCAATTTTACTTGAACACTTCATAGATAATTTTTTTGTAAGAGATAGTGGCACGCTGCAGCCATGCATGCAGCCTAACAGGACCGGTACGACCGGGCAGGTCGTGTTTTGTGCGATGTGTAAATATCCGGTGGGCCATACGAGAAGTAAGAGGCGTAATGTGTAACTCTATGTATTGAATGTATTGAAAATACCTCTGACTGCTCGTTTGCCCCCCGGTAGGTAGGTACTATAAAGAAGGCGTTACATTAATTGAATCGTTTCTTCAAACGGGAGAAAGAAAAATAATTTAGACACAGTATATTTAAGTACTTCTGTGGACTTACCTTGTACATTCTTGTTCATTATGTTTTTAATATAGTAATAACAGAGAGGAGATGAAACAAAGTCTCTGGAAAATTGCGTTAGGTTAAAAACCTAAAACAAAGCAAAGTAAATACAGTTTATTTAAGATATCTATACATAAAATAAAACTGAAGAAGATGTCAACTTGTGCGAGTTTCATGCAAAATCTACTTTGCGGATTTTGATGAAACTGTTTTGTTTTAGAGGTTTTAGTCCTCGGTAACATAATGACTATAATTTATCAATACTTATAATGCTGCAGTCGGTATATTATGGACTTGAAATATATTATTGTAGGGTAAAATAACGGATTGACAATTCGGCCACATATCATTACACGTTACCATGACAACATATTTTTCATGATATCGGCTGTTCGACTAGTTAGAAATAAAATTCTTAGTTTTAAAAAGGACTCTGCGTTAAAACTAAGTACAGGTACTAGTATGACGTGTGTCATGCCACGTTGCCGTCGATCAGGGATCTCGCTCACGTTAGACCACCGTGCAGTGACTGCTATGCTTTCGCGTTTAGTGCGGTCTGACAGTAGCTGGTAGCGCATAGATGGGGAGGAAGAAAGGAGGAAAACGTCTGCGTAGTAATTAAGCGAAAGTTTTTAGGCTACAGCTGCCTTGAACGGCTCCGATTGCTCGTTGGCCTCTCTATAATATGAAAAATATGTCAGTTATGAATTTTATTATAAAGGGTTGATAAGAGCGAGAAGCATTCAATGAAACCAAATATACTAGAAGTATCTACAGTTAATCCCAAACTATGAAAAAAGTTTACGACAAGTATACGAAAATACTTTTTTCATACAAGTTAAATGGCGAAAAAATTTTATCACTCTTTGTACAGCGAGCACGGGATGAATGACCCCGGGCGGCCATAGTGGGCGATCAGCTACGATACAGCGTGTACGAAGTGAAAAAGGACTTAAAAAATTTCATGCGGCTAAACTATAGCTCCGATTGATCTGTTTATAGTTGTGTAGCCTGTAAATTATACATTAAATATGTGGTTTTATTTAATGCCTCTCGCTTTTATCAACCATGTATGATCATATTTTGTGATTGAAGTCGTGCTCCCTTGAGGGGCTCTCTCTCCAGAAGTAGACGCTTGGCTGATGCTGATGATAAAGAATCAGACATATAGTTTAAGGGGGCAAACGAACATTCGGACCCAATTTCATGACTACCGAAGCCCAAAGACATCCGCACAGAGGTTAAACAGACGCGTTACCCTTCTCCCTCCTCCACCTTCCGTGGGCCACCGGCTCCTTACACGCCGCACGAAATGCGATAGTGCAACTGTCACTTCACGCCGGTGTCGAGCGGGAGCTCGTGTCTGCCCAATTCGGTTGCATAAATGCATGCAGCGTGGCCCTACCTCTTAATAATTCTTTCTCCAAAACATTAGAAAATAGCTTCCAAATACGCGGACTCGTTCAATTATGTCATTAAATGTGAACTTTATCGATTAACCTTGGTGGCGTATCCTCCATGAGCACAAATACAACATGTCCTTGAGATCAATATCAGTACAACTCTCATCATTACAATAAAACTATATACTTGGACTGAGTCACAATTTGTTTTACCATAGAACAATATAAACTAATAATTAACAAAAAGATGTAATCATCATCATCATCAGCCTATTGCAGTCCACTGTTGGACATAGGTCTCTCATAGCACGTCACTGGCCTCGATCTTCGGCTGACCTTACACCCAAAAGGATGTATTAAAGGATAATCCTCCCCTGGCCAATTTTTTTATGGTATAGGAGGGCATAGACATCCGCATATACAGATGCGTTGCCCTCCTTTCTCCTCCCACCTCCATGCGCCACCGGCTTCTAAATTTAGGCTAGCAGAGCCACTAAAGTACACTATACTTTAGACACTAGCCAAATACACAGGACAATATTACAGTGCATCACAAAATGTGTACCAGTACCTATACCTACTCATGAATCTAACATATTTTATCTATTGCCTCTGCTCACTGCTCAGGGCTCTCTAAGGCAAAAGGGAAGTTCCTATCTCTAGACTATATTAGAAATGAAAAACCCCAATTACATTTTTGGTCGGACCCGTACCTTCAACGTCGGTCCTAACAATATGTGCTTGAAAATTGCCGCGAGACAGCAGCAACAAAAAGATATAACAAGAAGATTTATTATATTCCTACTAAATATTTCTTCTTTTTTAATATATATAGAGAAACTTAGATGCCTTTTTTATAGTAAAATTGGGCAAATGGGCAGTTGGAGCTATATTCATGACAACTGACGCCCTTACATATCCGCATAGAGGTCACACACAAGCGTTGCCCTCCCTTTTTTCTCCCACTACCATCAGCCGGCTACTACACATCGCACGATGCGACACAACTGTCACTTCACGCCGGAATCGTGTAAGGTACCCGGTAGTTCCGGGTCAAATCGACTACATGCATGCATGCAGCGTAGCAATACCTCTTACTAAACAGCAGCTATAATAACGCATCCCGAAACAAAACAAGTTTCTACCTACATGGTGGTATTTAATCATAGCCGAAAACACTAGTCTATTAAACATTCTAAATATTAAAGCGGTTACCCGCCTATTTGAATAAGGAACCCTGAAAATAAAACGAATATTGGAGACCACGTGGCAATCCCAGCGTACTCGCCCGATTAATATAAAAGCAAGGTTTTCTTGTGTTATATTTAGACGACTCCACAGCAGAGTGTAGATTTTGTTTGAGCAATCCTCCCGCCGTCGAGAGCAAAACACTATAACTTTATTTCATTATAATAAAAATATACATTACGTTTTTAGATGCCGGTGTATTGGCGTGCGGAGTTTTGCCAAAACTCAATGTCTGATATCTATATCTTATTAATATTATTTGTTACTTCTTCACGCAAAAACTGCTGAACCGACTTTCATGAAATTTGGGACACACATACAGGGTAAATTGGATTAACACATAGGATAGTTTTTATCGCGAAAAAATGTTCCAATGTATGCAATGGTATGATTTTCTATTTTCCACGGAATCGAAATTTACGAGGGTGAAACCTCGGGGCGCAGCTAGGCCTACTAATATTATAAAGGCGAAAGTTTGTAAGAATGTTTGTTACTCTTTCACACAAAAACTACTGAACGGATTTTCATGAAACTTTACAGTAATATAGCTTTCGTGTCAGAATAACATAAGAAGTTAAAATTTTGAATCATTTTCGAAGTCCGCAATCCGCGGCGCGGGCGAAGCCGCGGCCGGAAGCTAGTATTGTAATAAAACTGTACAACATTTTTTTGTCTGTACATTGCGCGGATTTCACGCAAGAACTAGGTAGGTTGGGCGGATTTTGATGAAACTGTTTTTGTTATATAGCTATTAGTTCATTAACATATAATTGATGCAGAGTTTAGAGTATTAGAAATTTTTAAAACGCTTTTTTTATGGTATAGGGGGGAAAACGAGTAGTCGGAGCCATTTTCATGACTGCCGACGTCCAGAGACATCCGCATAGAGGCTGCACAGGTGCGCTGCCCTCCTTTCTCCTGGCACCTCCATGGGCCACCGGGTACTTACAACAACTCATGAAACGTGTCACGTTACGTCGGTCTCGTGTAAGCGAGAGATACCTCTCCGGTCGTGCCGTCTCAATCCGGCTGCATGCAAGCATATAGTGTGGTACTCTTTCAAAAATGTATCACGTGGCGAAAATTTTAAAACTTGCATACATGATGACAGTTCCGCCTCGTAACATAATACGTTACCATGACAACAAATTGTGCTATTATGACAGCCCAAAGTTTTTCGGGTCAGCTAGTAATTTAGTAAATGGAATAGAGGTTATACTATGGACTTCTGTACAACGAGATCAAAACCAGATTTATAGAAACTATCATTGGGTAGTCGTCTAGACTCTTACAATTTACATGGATATGGCATAATCATTACTTATTTTATTTAAATAATTATTTATATTTTAATAAGATATGCCACGCATGCATCGTCCATGCATCGAAAATTGTGCGGGATCAACCGGGCAGGGCAGTAAGCCTCTTAAGACACCGACGTAACCTCTATGCGGATGTAAAAGGGGGTCGGTAGCCATGAAAATGGCTCCGACGGCTCGTTTGCCCCTTATATTAAAAAAAAACAAATGCATCAAAACACTGAATAGTACAAAAACAATTTTAACTGTTCTATTTTTCTATAATTTGAAGTCTTAATTCAGTAGGTATGTAATACTTTCATGTTACATATTTTTTTGCATACACAATACACATTATAATCATGTATACCTTATATGCGCACTGACATGCCTTTATCATTTCATCAGGATTAAAGATCCGATAAAGAGTCTCTAGTCTGCAAAAGATTATATGGCAATAAATTATTATCAATCAATAGTTTGCAACCATTGATGAATAATATTCCAAAAATATTTGATGATATTCGAGAAATCTTTATTTCGATTCGAAAGTGGTCCAATACACAGGCATTTGGGACCATTGGTGTGATGGCACAGTGGGGAGTGGAGGTCTTCCATTAAATGCGTCGGATTATATTCACATCAGCGAATACCAACACCCATTAACATACACACACTCGGCCACAGACTACAAGAAACATTGCCATCATTTTTTGGTTCCATGTGAGTGGTCCTCCGGTTTCAAAGCTGCGGCATTAACGTACTGATAATTCTGCATTGCTACTTCTTAGAACTTTGATATCAGATTAGTAGAGCAATATTTCAAGGAGTGGCATTTTTATTTAAATGTTATTATTAATTATTATTATTATTATTATTATATTCTTTCCTCAAAGGTTGGCAACGCATCTGTTAGACCTCTGGTGTCGCGGATGTCTGTGGGCGTTGGTGATCACTTTACAACAGGTGACCCAACTGCTCGTTTGCCTCCTATGGTATAAAAAAAATGTTAGAACAAAGTCTCAAAATTGTATTGTTGGCGCGTAAAATAATAGAGACAGTACTTTAGTCTAATGTGGCGTGTCCTATTGTTAATTTGAGGCATTAAATACTTACGAAAAAAGGTAATGTCATATTGATATTTAATACTCGTATTTTAAATTGTCGTATTATATATTAGTTTTTTTTTATGATATAGGAGAGCAGACAAGCAGCCGGAGCCATTTCCATGACTACCGACGCCCATAAACATCCGCATAGAGGCTATACAGATGCGCTGCCCTACTTTCTCCTCCCACCTCAATGGGCCACCGGCTACTTACACACCGCACTCTCCTCACTTTACGCCAGTCTTGTGTAAGCGAGAGGTACCTCCCCGGTCGTGCCGGCCCAATTCAACTGCATGCAAGCATGCAGTGTGGCACTACCTCTTACCTATTATATATTAGTGTTTACTAATAAACGTCAAACGGAAATATGCCAGTTAAAAGTCGACATTTCAGCCACCAGTTTCTACGACAGTCGAGAAACTCGTTCCTTATGATACATATCTATTATCTAATACTTGCATACGAATATAATATTATCATAAGAAGCGAATGTCAAATCTCCGGAAGCATGTACAAAGTTTGCCCAAGACAACATCCTTTCTGTGAGATAATATTAGATCACTAGATACCAAGTTCTTTAGAGATTTAAAGAACTAAAGAAAATGTTCAGTGCAATTGATTTCATAATATTTTTACCTTATCACAATGATTCATAAATTTATGAACATGATCGTTTGAATCAATGTATGATAAGAAGATAATTCATCGTGGTAAGAAATTGCAGGTATTTTGCTTGAATTTTCCTTTATAGAAAACAACAATTGAAGTCTGCTAATAAATGTATTCAAGGAAATGACGAGAGCGTCTGTACCCAGAACAGGTTAAATGTTGAAATTTAGTATTTCAACTAATATATAATAAAAATGCAATAAATTTAATCAGCCCTGGCGTAAGCAGATTGGAACTTCAAAGAAAAATCAATTTTAGGAGATTATAACTTCTATTTAATGATTAAACGAACTTACCTGTACGTGAAGTTCTATCATAATTATACGAGGGCTTTGTCCGAAGAGATTAGCATTAGTTTACTTGTAGTAGACACTAGGTGTCGCCAATCATCTGCACTATTTGAGATTTTTTTTTTTTTTTTTTGTGCGGGTACCGGGCGTTGCCTACCCACAGCCTTCATTTAGTTTAGAGCTTTATTTCAGGTATTTTAATCTAATGTTGATATTTTAATCTAATGTAGCTGGTAAGATTACCTTATCTGCTATGTAAGATAGACATATTATGGGTATATAGGGAGGGCGGGATGCTAATCTCTTCGGACAAAGCCCTCGTATAATTATGATAGAACTTCACGTACAGGTAAGTTCGTTTAATCATTAATTATACTTCGTGCTTTGTCCTCGAGATTAGCATTAGTTTACTTGTAGATGTTGAGAGTAAAATATCACATTATAAAAGAATTACAGTATTTATCCATATTGACATTTTAAATACAAAAGATCTTAATTAAATAATCACAACTGTTCAATCATGTATTGTCACACATAATAATAATGGCATAGGTATTGTCATGATTATATAGTTATATTTCTGTTGTAAAATTTGCCAAATGTTTGGGAGCTGTCGCTCCACACATATTAATCGCCCAGGCTATGTGCTTTTTGAAGTAGCTGCATGTCTTGTGGTATGCACAGTATACAGGGACACATATATTCCACTACTGCCGAGGGTG
>LUGF01046245.1:836494-846743 GCA_001625245.1 Calycopis cecrops | reverse complement strand
CCGGCGCCGGTGCCGGTAAGTGGAAAAGCGTGCCATACATGTTCATACATTTTTGCTTCCACGGCGCCGTCGCCGTCGCCGTGCCGTTGCCGGTGCCGTGCTGTTGCCGGCTAATGGAAAAACGCCAAATGGCTAAAATCTGCCCAATAGTTTTGGAGCCTACTCAGTACAAACCAACAGAACAATATTTCATCTTTAATAATAAAGATATACTTATTTTTATAAGTATAAACGTATACTAGTATTAGTATATTATTATAATTTATTAGTATTAGTTTAGAGGTACGGATAAGCCACTTTCAATAGTGGATTTCCTCCGACTGATCCTCGTGATGAAGATAAGAGATATAGAGATAAAGTTATTGTGCAACAAAAGTGAATCACTAGAGTTGACAAGCGCAAAATGATTTCGCCACCATTTTCTGCTATCTCAACATTGTTTTGATTACATTCATTTTGTACTTTACAAAGTAATCACATTCATCACCGCCTGCATAATTCATTACTAATTATATAGTGTCGGCCATATTTGAAATATACGGAATTCACCGTCATCGAAAAGTGGACAAAATTTAAATACAAGTCTTAAATGGGTCGACTACAGAGAAGACAAGGTAAATAAACTCATTCGGTGCAGCTGTACTTACATTTGGCGTATAATATTAAGGAAAATGTGGCTTTTTAGACTTATACATCCTCATATTAAAATCGTTACTATGTATAAATAACTGCAAAAATATAACACATTTTAGAAATAGTGTTATAAATTTGATTTACCTTTATTTTTAAATTGAACCTGAAAATTGCAATTATATTAGCAAACTTGTACATTGAGAGTTGTTTGTAAAATATGTGGATTCGTTGAAAACTCCAATATTGAATGTGTAATGCTGTTTAACATTCTTACCAAATTTCAGTCCTACACTATTCATTTTAACCTTGATTATCTATTTTGGTGGCGTGAAAAAATAAATTCAAGAAGCATTCCGTCAATTTACTCTACGAAGCAATCTATAAATTAAAAATAAAAGACTACAATAAAATTATGGTTTAAACAAAATGAATATTAAAACGTAATATTCTAATCTTATATATTTTCTTTCTTATTTTGCTATCCCCAATGAAAATTAAAAAATTAATTACAAAATCTTTCATAAATTTATTGTAAAATTTTATATATTTTTCCCTTTTCCTCGTATTCACATATTTCGTCTTAAGCGTTTCCATTGACGCAGATACTTAGCATACACAATCTTGAAGCCGATAACGGTATACACGGGTGAAAAGAGACAACGATATCGATCGGCGACTTTACATTTTCGCGAATCGCAAGCGCCTGTGCAGTTTTTGCGCTGACACCGTAGCTTTCGCGTTTTAAAGCTGTGCAAACACTTGGTGAGTTTTTCATCAGTGAAATCAATTAAATCTTTTGTGAAATAGCATAAATGGATGAATAGCATCGATCTCCGAAAAGATCACCCCGGGGCGCCCCATGCTTTATATTTGTAGAGCCACTCTATACATACTGAGCGCATGAAACCGGGTCGCCGCGCTACCACTCCTCTACACAAGGCGCGAGTGACATCATTGTCGACGCGTTCCCTGCGTCTGTGGTTGTGTCGTGTGGTATCGTGATTTGTTAGTGGAAGGGAGTGCCGAATAAAGCTAAGTAGGTGTAAGCTATTCGTAATTAGCATTGTGTGTGATTCAATATAATATGTAGATGTATTACGTTGTTATTTACGGTGTGATCCTTGTCATGATGTCGAGCATTGTGCGGAATGTTTACTCGCACTTTTTCAGTCGCCGGCTATTCACTTGATGCTTTTTCGTTAGATCTTAGTAAACATTGAAAATATAAGCGCGTCGTGCACGTTTTTTACAGTTTATTTACGTAAACTTATTGTATTTTTTATTTCTTGAGGACGTTAATCTATTGTCATATAGTATTATCGCGCTTAATCTTGTTGTTGAAAGATACATTGTGAAAGACAAAGAGAGAGGATTAGAGATTACAAACACAAAGTTTACCAACAAGCATTACGAAATAAAACAAAAAAAACGAATTACGAAAATATGGACATTTATGTATAGTATTATATATAGCTGCTCAATTAACCTTTTATTTATTTTTATATTTATATAGAAAATTGTAATTTCAGATATGTCGGAAAAACAAGAACTTCCACCGCCTTACTTCGATGGTGCCCAACCTCCCATGCCCCCAAATGTACCGCTGCAGCCTATGCCACCCATGCAGCAGGTACCCATGCAGCCAATGATGGGAGGTCCTACCATCATCGTCAATAACGCTCCAGTTGGACCCCAGGCCATGCCCTACACCTGCAGGTCGTGCAACGCTCAAATTGTAACACGAGTACAAAGGAACAACGTCACGAAAACACATTTATTCGCCCTCCTGTTGTGCGCCATTGGGTAAGAAGTTCACTATTAATTTGTTAATTTATTTTCAAGGGTCAACGATCGATTGCTGTGAAACTGCGTAAAAGACTTGTTTTAAATTATAGCGCACGCGTGGGGACACAAGTTGACTTTCTATTACCTTATTGCCCTGTTCCGATAGAACTACAGTTCGCCACGGCTGGAGAGAAATCGGACGCAGGCGTGCAGTCTAAGGCTCGCAGATGCAGTTTTGCCAATTTTCTGATATTAATTCCTTTTTTTATAGTATAGGGAGGCAAACGAGAAATCAAAGACATTTTCCTTCCGACGCCCATAGACATCCGCATAAAGGTTATACACACGCGTTGCTCTCCGTTTTTCTCCACCCCCCATGGGTCACCGACTACTTACACAACGCACGAAATTCAACAGAACATATCTCACTTTACGCCGTTTCGTGTACGCGAGAGATACCTCCCCGGTCTTGCCGGCCCAATCAGGCTACATGCAGCGGGGCCCTACCTCTGTATGCTAACCATTTCGCCACACAGCTTAGATTCAGAGGGGTCATAATACTAGACGCTAAAGTAATATATAAATACTCATTATCTTTCGACTCTACTGTGTTCTCTAGGAGAGCTGGTGGATGCACGCAGCTTGTGACTGAGATTTTGACGTTCGCTGAGGAAATCCTATGTCCACAGTGAACGTCTTCTAGCTGTTGATGATAATGATGTTCTGTATGTTCTCTAGGCGTATTCCCCTCCTATCTTGGGCCAACCACTTGTTGATTAAGCGCCTTGCCGCGAAATCATTTGTATCATAACCACTTTATAACAACACCAATGTCACTTCGAGTAGCTACTTGACCTTATTATCATTGTATATAAGTGGCCAGTAGATTGTTTTATCAACAAACATATTATATTATTGATATGGCTACTTTAATTCAGTCTCATGTTATAAGCTAGCTGTTGCCCGCGGTTTCACCCACATCGCATATCTAATTAACTTCATCCCACTTGCGGCTGAAATATTGATGTTATTAGGTGCGACCTTAAATAAATAATTTAAAAAAAAACATCGTGGGCGCATGCCCAACAACTTTGCTAAAGATCATCTCAGGATTGAATACTTAGTTTACGATTCTATGAATACAGGACATAGGACATACAGACAAATGTTCGTTTTTAAAGATCTGTAATATTGTAACTATTTGTTTCAGTTGCTGGCCATGTTGCTTCATACCATACTGCGTGGACACCTGCAAAAGCATTGACCACTATTGCCCCAACTGCCAAGCTTACGTCGGTTCATACAATAACAATTAATCCTTTTTACTACTATTATACATTTATATATATTTTATATAATCAAAACTACTGATTCGCAGAAATCAGTCGCTGTTTTATTTGGCGTTCTAACGAGTAATAATATTTGACATTTTTGGCCAATGAGCTCAATCAGTGGCAAAATATTGTTATACAGGTAAAATATATAAAAAACCTGTTTTATTTTATTGCATTTTTATATAGGCACATTATACATATTTTAAGTTTAGTTCTTAAGTAAGAATGGTACGTCATAGGCGTTATTTTTGTCCCATAATTCAGCTAAACCAATTTGATTCTCACTTTAAGTAAAACAAATATAGTTTTACGAAAGCCGAGAATCGCATTGGTATGACCGCAAAGAATTCAAACTATATTTTTCTAGCTATATTACTAAGGAAAAACTTAGTCTAGAAACTTCCAATATACGGGTTATTAATAACCAGAGGATTTCAAACGAGGAAAAATACTCAATAACACACCTACTGTATAGTAAATTAAGATACTAACTTGAAAATAGCGATTATTACAGTGCTGAAACAATTTTAAAGGATTTTATCGCGGTTTATACCGTGATTTATACATAAAACCGAAGTTTCAGAAGATTGTAAAGTAATTGAATACATCGAAATAAAATCCATTTTTAAGGTATTTTAGTAAGTTTATCCTCGAATTTTATTCTAAAAGATTTGAAATAAATTCAATATTTATAAAAATATATTTTGGGAGCTTGTAATGTAAAATTGTAAAAATATAGGAGCGGATGAGCAGAGTAATTATAATTAAATATTGTAAATCGTAGCATGCTATTTTATTTATCAATAAAATTGTATACCCACAGTTTTGCGAAGTACAGAAAAATAGATGAAGCCAAGCAAACTTATTAAGAAAATCTGTTTACATTTGAGATTGTAAACCGTTTAAAAGGTTTAAAAGGTCACATTCAACAACTTGTTTATCTTAAGATATTCTATTTAAATATCTATGCATAGATTTTTAATTTTAAGTATGACATAATGCTACGCGGTAGCCCAATGGGGGAGGTAGCCCTCACTCAAATGAGCCCGCTGTAAAGTTGCAGGTGGGCAGTGGTGTTTGTAATTTTGGGGGTGATACGCCTAGATGGCCACAAAATGGCAACTTACAAATCACCAACTCGTTTTTATTTTTTATTTCATCAAAAATATAAGAACTCATTCTAAATCATTCACCTGCAAAGCTGGTTTGACCCCTATAAAAAATAACTAACCATTATAATACAAAAACTTCAATGTTTGATATCTATGTATATTTGTTAGACTACAATTATAGAAAACTACAATTATAATAAAATACAAAGTTTAATTATGTGCATTAAAATAAGTCAATAATGATCTGTAACCAATTTCATATACCTATCGTGATCTACACTGTAGAATATTTCTTGTCTATTCGATGTGTTTTTCCTTAAATCAGCTTCGTGTTATCACCGCACATTTATAGTGTAAGAGGGCAAAATAGTTGTCGGAGCCATTATCATAACTACCGACGCCCATAGACATCCGCGTAGAGTTAATACAGATTCGTTCTTCCTCCTCCCACCTCCATGGGCCATCGGCTACTCATACACAGCACGAAGTGCGACGGCACAGCTGTCATTTTACGCTAAGATAGAAGAAACTAAACACATCAATGTTCTATCACCCACCTTTTTAGAGTTCATAAAGGATAAAATATTCAAACCAGGAAACATTAATTTTTACATTCCTTAATCCTTATCATTTCTTATCCTTACAGGCTAAAGGAAACATTTCTTCACATCCACATCTGCTTGATTTAAGAGACTAAATTTCGTTTCACGAAAATTGTCTTTGATAGTATTTGTACAAATGTATGGCGTGCTATGGGAGAGGCCTATGTCCAACAGTGGATACACTGGAACAGATAGGCTGATGATGATGATGATGATTTGTACAAAAATAGTTGTATAGTATTATGTGATGGTTATACCAGTGTCTAAAAGTCAATGACACATTTAGCAATATTTTTTACGATTAGGCCTCATGGCGACCGAGCTCTCGGCGCCTGTTAAAACAAATTATTTGAACTTGATCCCAAAATTTAACCATTTAACCTTTCGTATGATATTAGCGCCATTGTCACGTCCCAAATATGCGTTAGACCTCTTGACACATTTTGATTATATTTGTGGGATTCGACACATATTACATAAATTTAGTTGTTAGTTTATATAATACTAGTACCCGACAGGCGTTATCTTGTCATTATTGGAAAATATGTTGTCATGGTAGCGTGTAATGATATCTGGCCGAATTTTCAATGCCTTATTTTGCCCTTACAATCCTACTAATATTATAAATGCGAAAGTTTGTGAGTGTGTTTGTTACTCTTTCACACAAAAACTACTGAACGGATTTTCATGAAACTTTACAGTAATATAGCTTTCATATAAGAATAACATAATAAGTTAAAATATATAGGGTTTTTTTTTTAATTTGGTTATAATTAACGATAACTGTCAAGTAAGTCGGAAAAAAATCAGCCCCCTGAGAGCAATATTGGCGTGCGCTGCCCTAATCGTTGGAGTTACACAAAGATAATTACTGTAGGATTATTTATCTTAAATAGTTCTAAATAAAAGTCCGCGACAGCATATATCTATCTTTTATGTGTAAGTCACTATGACCAAAATAGTGAACGAAACATTCAATTAAATTGGATATTTTTTAACGATGCACATTTTAGAATATTTATCGAACTCTTATGAAAATTGATACATCTGTCACTTTACATATTGAATGTAGATAAACTTTGTCTTTTACACTAAGTAATTAGGACGAATAGATTAAAAGTTATTATCACGATAAGATTGTCTTAAACGGAATATCTAAAGCGCCGAAAATGCGCGTCGACAAATTCGATTCTCAAAGCGATTTATTGTTTCATACAATTACAATATACATACAATACACATACAACAACAAATCATATTTAATATAATTTATATTTCAGTATAATATTAGATTATGTACAATAATAACTACACCATTTTTGAAGTCCGAAATCCACGCGGGCGAAGCCGCGGGCGGAAGCTAGTAATATATATATTGATAAATTATAGCCATTATGTTACCGAGGACTAATACCTATATAACAAAAAAAGTTTCAAAATCCGTCCACTACGATACGAGTAGTTTTTGTGTGACAGCTGCACAAGACACTGATAGAATGACGTCTTCTACAGTTTTATTATATGTAGGTATAAATGTGTATTTAATATCTATAATATTATGTAACTAACAATTTTATAACGGATTATTATAAATATTTTGTGACGCTGTTATAATATATAGATAGGTATTGATTCAGTTAACATTAAAAATGTTACTCATCACAAACAAAATTAATTAACGGAATAGATACACATAGGTTATAAACTTTTAAATGTCAAGATATAACCTCGTACATAAAAGTAATTCCAAAGTATATTAAATGGATATTTAGAATATATTATGTGCATAATATTACGTCTGCACCAAATCCTGTGACCTGTAGATAAGTAGCATAACGTTCGTGTGTGATTGACAAGAAAGTTTAAAGTAAAATTAGTGTTTTCACAGAAAATCACGCCAACATCACTCGTGTTGGCGTGATGGCATTTTCTTACATAATGACATCCAGGAAGAAGAGATGCAGAGAATGTGATAGGAGGCTTAGAAATTTTAATAACCAGTTTTTGGTAAGAGGTAGTGCCACACTGCATGAGCTAAACGTGAGCCGCCACATTGTAGAACGTTTCTCAACGACAATCCGGCTAATCGTTGACCCGCCGCATTACAAAACGGCCCTGTTTTTCTAAATGGCTAGCCGTAATGTAAAACGGCGGTTTATACAATCCGACTGCGACACATACATAACCGAGAGTTACTTCACCAGTTGTGCAGGCATCACGTAGATCTCATATCTGTGGTCCGAATAATCTACACGCAATGCACTGATACCACTATAGTTACAGGCAATCAAACGTTTTTGTAAGAGGTAGTACCGCACTGCATGCATGCATGCACTCGAATTGGGCCGGCACGATGGGGACGTACCTCTTGCTTACACGAGACCGAAGTGACAGGTCTGCTGTCGCGTTTCGTGCGGTGTGTAAGTAGCCGGTGGCCCATGGAGGTGGGAGGAGAAAGGAGGTCAGCGCATCTGTATAGCCTCTATGCGGATGTTTGTGAGCGTCGGTAGTCATGAAAATGGCTCCGGCTGCTCGTTTGCCTTTCTATTTCATAAAAAAAACCCCGAAACGAAAGAATAGTCTAACATTCTAGAAGAGGTTTAATAATGCTAAAAACTCTCTAATTATCAATATTTTATATGTTAGTAACGTTCGTGCTACGTTAATAGCCAAAGATAGTCAATGGGCTTTATTCACCCCATCCATCGCAGGACGGACAGTTCCTATGAGAATTTTGTAAAAAAAAATAAATAAGACCCACAAATTTGAAATCTATTACTAAATTTTGATTGTCTTTAATCACTTTAACTTCTTTAAAAGCTCGGAGATTTTTAATCGCGTACTACTCCTACATTATACCAATAGAATAATATGCAGGTTTTTATAAGACGTAGGTAATGCTAAGCTGTATTGAAGCTTAAGTGGCTCGAAAAAAGATACATCTTCAAGGTACACCAAGACCGATAGATCCCTTATTACTTACTCGTATTTTATTTCATACATAGAGATATTACTATAGCCTTCTAAGTCCTAAGTGCCTTTATTAAGAACAAAATGGTGTTCATAGTTGAGTCCCAATAGTAAAGGCAGTCAAAATGATTATGATCGAACGTCCTACATACATAACAAAATGAATATTGTCTTTATGGCCTGAACAATAAAATTTTCGCCTTTAACGATATCTGTCACCTTGCGATAGTCAGGCCTCAATAAAGGTTGTCCTTTTGTTCTACAGAAAGTTCTGTTTTTATGACAACTAATATTATAATATGCAAGGTTTTAGGAGGATATAGCATACAACGTCTTCCTACGTAGTCGACGAGTACTTAATCCTACGGCCCTTTGTTGTCAACTCTTCTACAGTTTTCTCACTCTTAGAACGGTCCTATGCCTCTCTCTTCCAGCCGATATATAATCCCGGCGTATATTTCGCAGATTTCATGACCGTAGTCCAATTTTAGTAAGAGGTAATGCCACGCTGCAGGTCTGTCTGCATCTACTGGGCCGGCAGTAATAGGAGATATCTCTATCGTAAAGTGACAGCTGTGCTCTCGCGTGTCGTGTGACCCATAGATCCACCCGGTGACCGGTGACCCATGGATCCCATCGCCCCATCCCATCATGGATCCCATCGGATGACCCATGGATGGGGAGGAAATAGGAGGGCAACGTATTTGTATAACCATCCGATTTCTCCTTTGCCTTCTTATATTTACTATTAAAACAATGATTTGGACGGCCTTTTGTTTTATTTTGGAGTTGGACCTTTTACCGACACCCATAAACATCCGCGTCGTATTTGAGTTTGTGAGTTACCGGTAGCCCGATGGAGAGAAGAGAATGAGAGCAGCCCATCTGGCGTAGGGCAAGGATCATCAAAAGGCTTTTCGACTACTCGTTTACCTACACTAAGAAAACTAAAACTATAAACAAAATAGAATTGGAAAACAGGTGAATAGGTGATGATGACAGACAATATGATAACAATAACACAGTTGTTGTAGCTCACCCACATCTGTCTGGCGTTGACGAACAAAAAACGTGGCGCGTACGTTTTTATCTTTCGCTTTTTTAGGCCTTCATCATCAGCTTGAGGAAAAAACGGGTAATAGATTTATGATTTGGTATTTATTATTTTTCCTAGTGTATTGTATAATATTATATCACACTAGCTTCCGCCAGCGGCTTCGCCCGCGTAGATTTCGGACTTCAAAAATCCCTATAAATTTTAGCTTATTATGTTATTCTGATATGAAATCTATATTACTGTAAAGTTTCATGAAAATCCATTCAATAGTTTTTCTGTGAAAGAGTAACAAACACACAAACTTTCGCATTTATAATATTAGTAGGATTGTGTTTTTAAAGAGTGTAAATGATCTTAAAAAAAGGTAGTGCCGCGATGCATGCATACATGTAGCCGAATTGGTCCGGCACGACCGGAAAGTCCAGTGTGAGTAGTCGATGGCCCATAGAGGAGGAAAGGGCGCAACGCATCTGTATAAACTTTATGCGTATATTTATGAGCATCTTTAGTAAAGAAAATGTCTCCAGCTGCCCGTTTGCCCCCTTAAACTATAAAGATTCTGATTCTTCGTCATCATTATTATCATAATTAGCCCCTAACGATGACCGATCCCTTGCTCCCAGTCTTCCCAGACCTATTACTGCACGGAGGGTTCTGTTTAGTAGAAGATTAGGCCGGACACAGGTAAAAACCTAATATTTTTGTATCTGTAATAATTATTTCAACGATTCGTTCGATTCGTTCGACAACGAACGA
>LUGF01046245.1:766526-805412 GCA_001625245.1 Calycopis cecrops | reverse complement strand
CATCTGTTATAGCCTCTATGCGGATGTTTTTGGACGTCGGTAGTCATGAAAATGGCTCCGGCTGCTCGTTTGCCCTCCTATATTAAAAAAAAAACCGCTATAAGTGGAGAGTTCCGGATCTGCAGGCAACAGGATCCCTCCAGCGACAAGCTGGCCGTGGCGAAACGGCCAGATTTCTTTTCCTTGGGGGCTGCCTCTGAACAATCACGTCGTCACTACGTCGTCGGAACCTTGCAATGAGGTCCGGTTCCCATTCTGACCCCTGGCCCCAGTACTCCAAAGGTACACACCATCAATGTCTGATCCGATATCCGACTCGCTACTCGTCCCAACCCACGCTGCCGGTCAGGTATGGTTAGTCCTGTTCAGCGTAGCCTTAGGGATCACAGGGGCACGTAAGACCCCCTCCCCCCACCACGGAAAGGTGGCAGCATCTTCCGTGGTAAGTGTGGGTACACCTCCTTGATCTTAGGCAACTCATCCGAAATTTCGCCAGCCACTAAAAAATGTTTCAACTTCAAAAATTAGACAGCTTTGACTTCAATTTTATTCATAAACGCCGCATCAAATTTCACTATATTCCATATACCGTGGTAAATATTGGCCGGACCGTGGTAAATATTCATAATTTATACAAGTGTCAACACGCTGGAAATATGAGGTAACAATTCCCGCGCATGATACCTGCGGAACACAAACATTTCCAGAACTTAATTGAAAAGCGAACGGGCGTCGGGCGTATTTGCTCTGCGCTCTCTGTGGCCAGACTGTGTGCATAGCTCTTGACCAACTTACATCAAAGACCTAACCTGAACATGAGCTTCGCTTCTATTTATATTCGAATACATTAATAATTCTATATTTTGCTTATTGAGGAAATTTATTACTTCATATTTTGAATATATATTTATATAATTGTGACAAATGTCCATTTTGTGATATATTTAACAACACAATCAAAGAATAAAATCATTGTGGTGATGACAAAAATATATCACGTTCTTGAGATATGTTAAAATAATATTAAAACAATCATTTTTGCATTTGTATCTATAATTTTATTTGCTATTTTAGGTCATTTGATCATTTGATACGATAAACACTATATTTCATCACAGCTTACATTTTTTCATTTCATCTGCATTGAATTTTATTACTACCTATGCCCCTTTTCCAATGACCTTACTCATAAAGTGCTTCATGAAATTCAAAAACATTTTTTCATAAATTTGTATAAAAATCACATTACAAAATATAGTGCGTAGCACGAACGGTGTGACAACGTTAATCATTCGATGTAAGCCCAATGAAACTGTAATGTATCTCAATGCAAAATTGCCTTAATTTATTCACGTCAACTATTAATTGATAAACTTTGACATCGAGATTGAAGTCTAAAACCCTGGGGGAGAGTTCAAAGACATCAATAAAGTGAAGTAAGGAGTGAAGTTGGCTGAGGTAAAGATGGCGTTCAATGCGTCTCGGACCGATTAGCGTGAGGGCAGGCTTTTGTGAAGTAAGGGAATATATCTTTAGGAGAGATTAACGATCGTCAGGTAGGGCGTTTGGGGTCGTATAATTAAACGCAGTGGATGGAGCTTCCCCGAAGACTTAGGGTAGGCGTCTGGTTGAGTTATGATTGCGCGCGAGCTGTGATTGGCGTCACGTAATGAAGAATCTACTTTTTCTCTCGCATTACACGTTAGTGTTCAATCACTACAGATGCAAAACTCAACGTCTTAAAGTAATCTACGACAGTTGATAACCGACCCCTTGTTCCTACTTTCCGCTGAGGGTGGACACAATTTTATTTTAAAGATATACTTTATATAATAGAGTTTAAAGCGAAGGATTATGCCATTTTCACAGATGCATAGATAATCGTCTCGATGTTGAAGTGAGGTCGAGATCTTCTGCCATATTCATACATAGTCTATTGTTATGATGGACAGATAATGGTAATGTTACAGTGAGTAATGGATAAAGAGCACGAAATAATTTTATAAATGTAAAGTGTAGTATCTATATTGTTAATGTTTCAATCAGAAATTACAGAGCGAAAGTACAAATTGAGCAAAGGTATAGATTAAGATAAAAAATCATATTTTTTTTATAATTTCTAAACAATAAAATACAAAAATTTATGTTTCCTTGGGAAACCAAACAACACATTTTATTCAGCTATAAGTTTAAATGACGACGAACAAGTTATGTATAAGTTATGGATACTGTGAGTAGATTAAATCTGGTGATTATTGTAGGTATTGAAACGATGACTGACTTGCCGTGTACTTGGACGCTTAAATACTATAAAATATAGTATTACATACATTAAGACTTAATATACACACACACGTAAAATACACCCACACATATTCAGTCTTTTAAGACATTCGTCGAAGATAAATATGTGTGTGTGAAATGCAAATGCCAGCCACTAATTACAGAAGCTATTCTGAGCTGAGCCGCATTTACAATTAAAGCTAATGTCACGTTAAACGACAGGAGTGTATGCGACCATACAAATTGGCAATGCAATTGAAACGATCTAGGACCGCAACATATACCACAAGTCAACAGTATAACACAACGACGAATATAGAATTATAATGGGAAAGGAATGTATTATAAAACAGGAAAACAATATTTATATTATTATAAATTAAATAATACTATAAAAGAAATACATATAATAAACTGATTTGATTATAATAATGAACTATTTTAGATTTTCATGATGTTTAATACGTTTGAATTGTCCTGAACCATATTTGGGGTTGAATTGTGATTGTTTTATCAGTTTTGCCATTGCACGATATCAACAAATAAGTAATACAATTTTTTTAGAGTGTAACGGGGCAAATGAGCCATCAGAGCCATTTTATTGACTACCACCGCCCACTGACATTCGCATAGAGGTTATTCAGATGCTTTGCCCCCCTCCCTCCTCATCCCTTCACGGGCCACCGGCTAATTATACCGCACGAAACGCAACAGCACCTCCCTGGTTGTGCCGATCCAATTCGGCTACATGCATACATGTAGCGTGGCACTACATGTTGCTAAATAATAATTATAAATGGTATTTTTGTATTAACATTATTTTATAACTTCATATATACAATTTGTCAATGGATGCCAGGGAACGCCGGATATGAACAGCTTAAACAAGGCCGACGATGCTACGAACGTAGCAATGCTACGACAAAATATTATGTCATATCCTACTAATATTATAAAAGTAAAAGTTTCAAGTCAAGCAAGCGTGTTATTCTTTACTACTATATAGATTACTACATAGATTTTCAATGCGAAAAAGCGTACCTTGTATTTTAAATTTAATAATTGCAGTGTGTTAAGTATTTCATTTATTTCATATGCTTTGCACCTTCAATGACACATGTTGAAATAATTATTCGTATATATTTACTTTTCATTTCATTTCATTTCATTTCATTCATTTCATTACTTCTATGCTACTTTTACGAAGTTTCGTGTTAATTTCACTTTCTTAAGTATATTCACTAGTAAACGTTATTTGAATCTGTGTTTCAGAGATAACTTTGTGCGTTTGCATTAGCCTCAATGTAGATCGATGAATGGTGTCCGAATAATCCGACAGAGATGCGGTCTATCCGATATGTCAATTAGGATAGTAGATGCAGCTAAAATTAACTGGACCGAGTTTAAGTTGGGCTTTCAAGTTTGGGAGCGTCCACAGCGCTAGCCGATAATTATATTGAGTTGATTGAAAGCGTGCCTGTTGAAATCTATTATATTAGTTAGGTAAACTCGCCGCACGTTTATCACTGTCAAACTTGGAAAATAATATATCTTTGATCACTATCGATCAGTTATTGATATGATCGGAAATTACATTAAAAGTCGCTGATTTATATTTTCGAAGAAAAGAGGTAACATGACTACGGGATAGGAATAATGACTTTTATGAATCAAATGATAATGTTGAAGCAAGACGACTTACACGAGACCGGCGTAAAGTGACGGCTGTGCTGTCGCGTTTCGTGTGGGGTGTAGGTGGCCCATGGAGGTGGGAGGAGAAAGGAGGGCAGCGCATCTGTATAGCCTCTATGCGGATGTCTATGGGCGTCAGTGGCCATGAAAATGGATCCGACCAAGAATGACAAACCATGGTCAGATTCTTCAGGCACTGTCTACTTGTGTCATGAACCTTAACAACCGATGACTTTGTAAGAATGTAATGAATGTGCTTCCTGCACAGAAAGAAAAATATGTATTAATCGTGGACATATGGCACTAGGTTCTCTCTACCTACCCCGTAAACTATCTTGTGTGGGCGTGTTTTTGTTGTGTCACAAATGGAATACTGCTGTGGAATATATATTCTCACTTAGTGTCTTTAGCGCGATGTTGAAACGGCTCAGAGCCATCTTGTGATGCCTTTCTGAATTATTAAATAATTATTAATATATAAAAACAATTATTAATTTCAGAAATATTAAATACTAGGCTTTACCGCGCTCTCGCGTCCGTAAATATTGTTTTTTTATAATAAAAAGTATCCTATGTCCTTCCTTATAACTCTAAGAATGTGTATAGAAAGCTTCTTGATGATCGCTCGAGCTTTGGCGTGAAAGCGCAACGAAGCGAATTCACATTTATAATATTATAAGGGACTAGCAGTGCCCCGCGGTTTCACCCGCATTTAATTTCTAAGAAATCCATATAAACTTCAATACCCTATTTCACCCCCTTAGGGGTTGAATTTCTACAAATCCTTTCTTAGCGGATGCCTACGTCGTAACATCTACCTGGATGCCAAATTTCAGCTTGATCCGTCTAGTGGTTTGGGCTGTGCGTTGATAGCTGGCTATGTCAAGTTCGAGTTTTATATATATAGAAGATTAATGTAAGTGCATTTGTCAATTCGTTCATAGCCCGCACAGAACAGACTCTTGTTATATCTAGAGTTTATGATATAACCACAGAAGAGTAATTATTTAAATTAAAATGGGACAAACAAAATGCACAACAAAGCTGGCCGGAGCTCAGAATTAGAATCAGCCATACAATTAGCTTTTCTGTTTGTGGACAGAGCGCCCTCGGGTGGTAATTAAGGATTAATATCTTGGCTGTCTTTAGAAATACAGATAGGGACGAGGAACCGCTGACGCCACGTTACGGTAAACGGTGGGAATTGGGAACACCTTATCTTAATGTTTATGTTCGGGATGTTGTTGCCGCAGTTTTATGGTCATCACGAACTTGGCTATTTTGGAGACTTTATTTTCATTTTTTGAGATGAATCATTAGTATTATATTTTCACCAGATTTTTTTGTGGTTATTGTAGATTTTATAAAAATATTAAAATATGTGTGTATTTACTTGTGTAGTGGAATATACGGAGCCTCACTATAGGTACTTTTATTAACCTTCGGCGACGCTACTGACTTTGATGGGTATTTCTATGTGGGTATGTATGTGCATATATTGCATCGCATCTTTTAAAGTAGATATGGGAGGTTCTGAGCCAGAGAGGGGCAAATCTACTACCTACTCAGGTTCTGAACCAGGCGGAGAATCTGATTTTAAGTAGTACTTACTGATGAGAAAGTAGGAGGTAGTAGGAGGTTCAGAGAATCCAGGAGGGGTAGCTGCCCCGACGTGCCTCGTCCCTCGGTATGCCCATGAAAGTAGATATTGTCATATTTAATGAGCGTCTATGGACGACGGCAGTCCTAGTTTACTTTCATAAGCAATAAGACAGTATGACGTACAAGATACCAACTAGCTCCTGTGTTGATGTTGTGATGCTCACCCTAAATTGCGCCTGTTGTGCTTAAAACAGGAACAAAAGGAACGTTTCCAAAAAAACCCAAACCTCGTTTGCGGGAGTCCCCTAATTTAATTCGCCGTGTACTCAGACAGGCCAAAAAATACACTCATTTGAATTTGGGATGCAGTGTGTACGTGACCTGAGCATATCCCGTCCGCCCCGGGAGCCGTCTCGATTAAGTCAAGCCTTTTTAACGAAAATTTCCGGTTATTGTCGGTGCCGTGGGTTTTTTCATATTTGTTGCCGTCGCACAGGAATGGTTGTTTGTTAGGTTGCTTTGATAATTGGATTCATTTTACAGACGTCTTCCTCAACTCTGTAATCATTGACAGACATAAGTCCTTCCCATGTATTCGACGTTAGACCACAACCTTATTAATGCTGTATATACACACCTGTAATTGACATACAAATGTAAACATGGCTGTAACATCTGTTAGTAATAAGTTAATTTTCTAATTGTTGTTTATTGATAATAAAATAAATAAAAATAAAAAACCTTATCTTACTGACTGATTGCTTTGCTTACGACAATATTTTTTCTTCTTTGTAATGTTTTAAATGATAAATTTTGAGCATTATATTTATTTTACTTAAAGCAGATAAGGCCGCGGAGAGCAAGTAGTAATTAATAGATATCAGTTGACTCTTTGATTATATACACGTCGTATATAATCAAAGAGTTGACTATTGTAATTTTATGTCATTCCTTTTATTTGTATATATTTTATAATTCAAATCTGCACTTACAAATATTACCTAATGATTACATTACGATTACAAACATTACGATAGCTACATTACAAGATAACCTTAAGAATAAGGGTATTTACTTTTGGAAAATAAAAGTACCTCAATAAATAAAAAAAATATATTCAAGCTCAAAATCGTGAGTTCTCGACTTTGATAAAGCACTCAAGCACCTTGTAAATTGTAATTTAAGATTCAAGTATTTCCGTAATTGTAAGAAGGTGACTCACCTATACGCACCTTAGGTAAATTTCATGTAATTATTTCATACAAATAAAGCATATTTATATTAGGAGGGAGTAGTGGCACGCAGCAGGCATGCATGTAGCTGATTGGGTCGGTACAACCGCTAAGGTACCTCTCGCTTCTGCGAGATCGGCGTAAAGTGACAGGTGCGCTGTCGCATTTCGTGCGGTGTGTAAGTAGCCGGTGGCCCAAAGAGGTGGAAGGAGGAAGGGGACAACGCATCTGTTTATCTCTATGTGGATGTCTATGAGCGTCGGTAGTCATGAAAATGGCTTAGACTGCTCGTTTGCCCCCTATACCATAAGAAAAATATTATCATTTTATTCTAATAGCGTTTTCACAAAGTCGCGCCCTCAATACCACCTTGTCATTTTAAGTTACAATAAAGTCAGGATTAACAAATCCACTTTTCAATTCAACTTGATCTTATTGGCGGCTTAATGTTTGTGAAGGGTGAAGGAATGAACGAAAGGCACGAACAATCAAAGCCTACAATTTCAAAAGTTATAGCACCCTTATTTGACTTTATTGATAAAATACCCTCAGATTTATTCCCTTTAATATTGTAAATCCTCTTAAGCCATTTGACAGGCTATAACAAAGAGCATTATTTAAAATTATAAAAATATAACAAAACGAAATTTCTACTATTGCTGCTTCATAACCGAATAGGGCTTGGGTAGAGAAAGTATACTTAGTTCCGATTTTAAGTTAAGTAGGCTTACAGGCATTAATTTCTCATGAAAACAGAGTCACTTATATGAGAACGAGTAAATTACGGTAATTAGCTGGAAAGTTAACCTTGAAGTCGACCTGATAAAGATGGATGAATCAAATCAAAAAAGTCAAAAAGGAGTCACGAAGTCAATGACTCGTGGATCGATCTGGACTCTGAAACGTCGCCTACACACACGTATCATGGCTTTTTAGTGCCAAAGATTCAAAAATTGAATAGGCCCGCCATCAAACGGTCATACCACTGTGGCAAAGTGAAAATGGAATAAACCCGCACTGGTACCATCTCTGCAAGGGCTATGACAGAGATGGTTATGTCGGACTTAAACCGATTAAAACCACACGGTGCTCCGTCGTGAAAGTCTGCGCCGAGGTGCCCAGGTATTCCCTCCGGAAGAATGATCCCTGGAGATTCCAGCTGTTTAAAAGTACCTTAGATATGTATCGTTTTAATTACTACGGTCTTGTCTTGTTGCATGACATTAATGTGATCGAAAGTCGACACCTACGATCACATTTATCACCAGCGAACTACATCTGCCCTAGGGATTTTACGTAAAGATATTAATTGGCTATTGTAAGTATACTTGGTAAGAAGTCGTCATGAAGGAAGCGTACACAGAAAGTTTTAGTATAAACAACAGTATAATTCATAATTGTTTCCTACAATTATGAATTATACTTAACAGTACCTATGTTTTTTGGGTTTTCACAAAAGACTCAATCTTTTTAGACAAACTAACATTATGTATAATTGTGAAGTTGTTTATCTTACACGAAGCACACAACAATCGCTTAAGTGTGAATATTTTTAAGCAATAAGTTCGGCACGTACCGTGTAGTGCCAAAATTCATTTTTGTTAACTCCTTGCAAGGAAGTGTCTGGCGAGGCGGCCGCCTCGTCGTCGCCAACGACATTATGTTCTTCTTCTTATATGGCTCCTAAAATGTCGCTTTTAAATAAACATTAATATAAATTCGTGCAATTGTCGTATGTATATAAAAGATGCTTTAAATTGTAGCAGAATTTCGTTGGGTTATAATTCAGTATGGATTGTCTTAATGCTTTATGTTTAAAATTGCGTATACTTTTTCTTAAAGTTCTGATAAAAAATAAAATATTATCTCCATTCAAACCTATAAATGCCATTCTATACAAAAGCAAACTTTAAATACTATAATGATGAATAAGTTAAAAATATAAGTCTAATATTATATAAAAATATCATTGTCATAAAAGTAAAATCCGCGCAATCACATAAGTCCGTTAGCCGCGGCGCTGCGGTCTCGAATCATAATGTTGCTAGAAGTTGGATATCGAAACACCCCATAAATATTTTTATTATACTTAGCTTATCTATATACATTAAAACTTATGTATTTTATTTCTCTATCTATATATTAATAAGTGAAGCAAAAACTTCAGAAACATTTTCACGAAAATTGCGCATACGGAGGAGTACGATATTTGACACAATTATAGTTAATGTGTAAGAGAAGTGCAGAACGCTAATATATTTTAATAATAATGGTTATAAAGTACTTTAATTCATTAAATAAACCTTTATATACACTACACTACCTATTTTGTCGGAAGACTTCAGTCGTGGATCTAGGTGTGATTTGATGATGAAGAGATACTTCTTTGGAGCCATCTCAGGTATTTTTCAGCAATCGACTCGTCAAACTATTTTTGTAGAAACTCCTAAAAATGAAAAGAGGTTCTTGTTTTACACCATAGAAAACATTCAGTATAGTATAATTAATATTTTACGTTTTTAAAAAGCTGTCGTTTCTATATTAGATAACTTATTTACTCATTGTAATTAATATATTTGACTTAGACGAACATATAAGTGATGGCTACAAGTCCGCGATAGAAAGTCAATCACATTGACTTTCTATCGCGGAAAACATCATTTTTTAGCTCGCTTACTGGGATTCTAGGACAAAATAGACCAGAACAAGACATTATAGATAAAAGAGTCCACAAATAACTTAAACCATTCGAAACTTCTTAATTAATCCTAACCTAACCTGCTTGTGAAATCCATTTCATTTTATCTTCAATTCATTGCATTTTACTTTTAAATTATATTGAATACCTGTATGTAGATATGTCTTGTTTTTAAGTTGAAAATTATTGTAATATAAGAATAACATTCCAGACAAACCTGCGTGGTTTTTGGTCTGCTAATTATTTAATATTGCAATGTTATGAATAAAAGAAAAAAAATAGATAAATATAATAACAAATATTATTTTGCATTTTGAAAAGTAAAACGTACGAAGTAAACGCAAGTAAGCGTACTAGATAGATACTTAATATTTTTATTCTTATACACTTCACTCTAAGTTGCTAAGCGGCATTTTACGCACCCTGTTTTACCAGAGTCTATAATTGCCAAATTTATGGTAGCCTACACTAACGCAATTGTGGCGGAGGACTGTGGCGTGTATCACCCCAAATTAGATTGCAATGTAAACGCTTACCCCGTAGTGAAAGTGCTCCATTATTTATTGCTAAAATCTTACGGCCGGCGGCCGTGAGTTACGGCTATTTACAAGCGTAGTTTTGTCATCATTTATTTTATACGCACTAAAATCGTTTTACTAGCGGCCGCCCCGATATAATTCGGGTGAACATAAATACATCTTGTGGAACCGCTAATTGGTTTGTTTTTTATTGCTGTAATTACTGTAACTGTACTATCTATCTATATACTGTACTATCTATGACGTTATTGATCTTGTTTATGACGGTACTCCATCAAAAAAAATTAAAGATTAATTATAGATAGAGATCCAGATAGAGATTGCCAACGCGTAGGCTATGCAGTGATGAAGATATCCATTAGCCAAGGCTCAAATACAAGCCAAACATTAAAGAATATAGTATTTAGATGTATATAGGCCGAGCTTCATCAACTTTGAAACAATATCGATACCATAATTACAGTAACCACAATGAAGATATATAAGTAGAAAAGAGTTGAATAGGAGCGTAACAATGGCGATCCATGTCGACAATGTTCTCCATTACTTCAGCAGAACAAAGGGAAATGCTGCTACCGTGGCTCGTACAGTAAGTCACAGTAATACATGGTGTTCATAATTACTCTAGCTGGCTTATTTCTTTTCTGTGACATATTGTTACAGCTTATTAAAAATATCCTCCTCGTACAATATTGCACGAGATAGTTTCCTTATTTTTCCGGCTGATGATGATGATGATGCAAATGAGCACCTTTTAATGACTACCGATAACCGAAAAGTTATTCAAATGCGTTGCCCTCCATCCTCCTTTTTCCTTTATGGGTCACCGGAAACTCACACAGCGTACGAAAGGCGACAGCATAGCTGTTACTTTAGACCGTTACCGTATAAGAGATACCTCCACGGTGGCCCAATTCACAGCTTAGCACTGCCTCTTACTAAGTTTATAATGTTTGTTTAATGATATAACCATTTATAAGTCTTGCTACTCATTTTTGCGGTTCTACTGACTAAAGCATTTCGTATGTCGTGAATTAGTATGTTCATAAGTATTAATGTGAAGGATATCAAAGTAGCTACCCGCATCACAGGTAATCCGGTCGGAGGTTTTCTTTATTTGAGACAAAAATGTCCTGTACCCTTGTCATAATCCTCACATATATGTATGACAAAACTGACTTTTGTAAAGAAACATATTATATGTCGGGGCGAGGCCGTACATTTATCATCATCATTCGACATATTGGGCGTATAAAATGGGTAGTCGAGCAAAGAAACAACGAATACACAATACTATTTATTACGCTTACTATTTTACTGAACACAATTACTAAAATTACACTGTACAACGAAACTACAGTAACAGGAACTTGGTGAACTTATCCCGAGCACGACCAAATGCTACTACGAGTACTACCCAGCGGCCTGGTTTCGTTTTACCGCGAAGTGGCGAAAGTGCTGCCAACTGCCGGAACTTGCGCTTCGATGATAGTAGATACATACTCGGACGCCGTTCTAG
Source organism: Calycopis cecrops (assembly GCA_001625245.1). NCBI lineage: Eukaryota > Metazoa > Arthropoda > Insecta > Lepidoptera > Lycaenidae > Calycopis > Calycopis cecrops. The sequence goes on along the minus strand of LUGF01046245.1, from coordinate 793,847 downwards.
TTCTTCTTCTAGAACGACACGCAAGTCGACTCGCGCGTAAAACGCTTAATCTGGATAGGCTTATCTCTCTCGTGTCTTATATTATACTTCATATAGCTCCTGCATTTAAATCCAAATGATACCAATTGACAAGGACCATGACTTTTGACACTCTTTTCTCTCTATCTATCCCGATTAAGAATAAGAAGAATAAGTATAAGAATTTATTTGTTTGGGCTAGTTACACTTTTTATAAAAAACAAAAATAAACATATTCTAAACGAAATAACAACAAATAAAAAGGAAAAAAAAACAAAAGTATACTTAAATAATAATAATACAATATCATATGCACTAGAAAATAAATAAAACACTTATAATAAACAAAAAAAAAACGTAAATAATAGAGAACAGGAAAATACACAACAGTGTAATCAGTAACCAAAATGGTAACTACTCAGTATGATGGTTTTGGTCTCATTAAAATGATACCAGAACCCTGATTTTATGTGGTCCCATGTAAGACGTAGGAGTGACGGAACAGACACATACAAAATTAAGAAGGCTTGTAGTTGTGTTTGTTGTTGTCATTATTTATTTGAATGACGCCAACTTTTTTTTCATTATCCCACTTTTATATACCTTGACGCATAAACATCTTTCAACAGCCAACCCGAAGCTTTTCGCATCAAATTATAAACGGTCATTCCATCACACAATCTCCCCTCATTACTCTGAAGTTTCAACGTAGTTTGTTTTTGAATAACGCTCAGTTTCAAAGATCAAAATCCGATGAAACAAGATAATTAAAAGACAAGCTCTCACATAATAAGCCATCATTAAACCTTCCAGGTAAAGTTGGGAACAAAGGCCGGCGTGCAGACGAATGCTTTGAAATTTTCATCTAAACAGTTTAAAACTCCGAAGATCTAACTGCTGGCTCGGTTTGTTCGAGGCGCTTCTGGCGACTTCTTTAATTTATTTTCAAAATTAACGTCGCAACTTCTGATGTGGAAGTTCCAGATAAGCTGCAGAGCTTTTGTTACGCAGCTCTTTGTCATACATTTTTTAATCTATGTCCTTTAAGTTGCGAAGTTATCTATCCTGATGTGTCTCTTTTCGAGATTGGGTGGGTATGCGTTTGCTCAGAGCATATAGTAGAGCAATTTTGAATGACAATGTTCGGCTAATCACTAGCTTAACACACCCACAACAACACAACACTAAATACAGAATGGGCATCCGTAGTGTGGATTGCCATGGTGCATCTTAAATAATTTAGCCGGACTGGCATTCGCTGACATAATACTGCCACAAAATCACAGCTAGGCTGACAATTTTTGTACAATTTGTGACTTTACAGTGACATAGGAGAGACAAAAGAGGCGTAGACATCTACATAGCAATTATTCGAATGTCTACTGCTTTGCGTGCTCATGAGTGTTATTCTCCTATAAAAAATCATGGCTAATCACGATAAAGATAATTATTTATTGTGACGAATTTTGTGACAAATACAGATTACCATAATATGATACACACATAATAGCATATTTTATAAGACAAATATTTATAGTTCTCATGGGATAAATCTAACAAAGACGAAACATAGCATACATTGTTAAAAGACAATTTATCTTAGAAACATTTTCGAAGTAGGTATTTTATCCTACACCGTCCGAAATACAAATTCACTGTGAAATTTTCTAGTAAAATTTTCGCGCCACAATAAAAGCACGAACTAATATGACTCGGTCATATATGTCTGTCCAAGTTTACGAGCACCGGCCACAACTATGTTGAGAAATTTACGAGCAAAGTACTCGGAAGTAGGAAGTTCTGACAACGTAATATGCACCGCGGCCGATCTACATGTAACTAGTTTTTACGACAGCTAGTGCCTGCAACTTTGGCTACAAGGGTCTGGTTCAGGTTACTTTTAAAGTCTCAAGTATTCGATACTCAACACTAAATTTTATCAAGAGGTAAGTACTTATTGTAGGGTGTGGTAGTTTAGGGTTAGGTATACGAGTTGACGACGCCGTATGGCTATCGTCACACGAAGGGCTGAGATAAGGAAGGTGGGAATATGGGATAAGCTGACTCACCTGATGTCCAAGCGAAGCGCCGTGTCTCTCGAACACACCACCACACTTATAATTAAATAGTTATTCTTATTTTGAGCCGACAAGTATGTATATATATTGAGCCGACAAGAAACAAGCGAAATGAATTTTTAGCGGTAATTACTACGAAAGCACTGGTAATAGCTATCTGCGCAGAAGCATAAATGAAACGTGCAAGCGAGCCAAACGCATCGAACGGACTGGCCGCTCGCTCGCGGCCGGCGCGGTGCGCGGGGTCGTCCGTGCAAAATTGTCGAGAGCGAGTGACGTCACGATCTGGCGTGAACACGAGTAGACTGGAGAGAGATATCAATGAAAGGATGACTTGTGACAGTTCCTAGCTTATCACCGTGAGGAGAGGGGTGCAAATATCATAGGCATCATCTGTCAACTCTGGAGTGTCAACAGTGTTCTTCTTCTAACCCTATCCTATTAATGTTATGACTTCGAAAGTTTATATGTTTGTTTGTTTGTTACTCCTTCATGCAAAAACTGCTGAACCGATTTCATGAAATTTGGCACACACTTAGAAAGTAACTTGGATTGAAACAAAGAATAGTTTTTATCCCGAACAAATGTTCCTACGGGATGCCTTGGAATGATTTTCTTTTATCCACGGGATCGAAATTTACGCGGGTAAAACCGCGGGTCGCAGACAGTATAATATAAATACAACACTTATCTTAAGTCTGTTGATTGCAATAACTTATAAAGGACTTTACAACATATTGTTAATGTACTGGAAGAGGAAGGCGCCTGTGTCTGTAAGACGTTCACTCTATCTCAATTAATGTAATACCGTTCTATCTCATATAAGTGTTCTTTCATTGGCGAATTGAGATGGATAACTGTATTTGGCTATTTGCGAAATATCTACGAATTATTATCATCCACTGCTGCTAATAAATTTCTAAAGCGAACTTATGGTAGGTACTGTAATTTGTAGTTAATTTTCTTGTTAAGTTCTTAGTAGGCTAACGGTAATTCTATAGTAAATCGGCTTTAATTCTAGATAATATACTAATAAATATTTGACTGTGCTATTTATCAGTACCGGTGGAGAATAAGTGAATCGGACCGACGCGACTGGCCTTTGTATGTGTGTGTAGTAGTGCTCGCTGTCTCCGTTCCCGCCTTTTTCCATTGTAGGTAAGCTACCAGTCGTGACACCTGACACAAGTCTGCTGATCCGCTTAACCAGAATTTATGTAAAGGCGTTTTATTCCGGCAACCAATTTCCTGTGTTAATTTAGAAGAATGCAGATAAGCATATTTTTTTGTATCTCTGCGTTGCACGGTTCTTAATTTGCGTGTGTATGTCACTGAACTCATCCTAAGCGACTGGATCGATGTTGACAAAATTTTGTGTCAATTTCACAAATCTGTCGGGCATATTTTTTTTAATAGTTAATTCGAGATTGCTAGACCAATAGTTATATATTGGTTTTTTGTTTAATTTAGTCTAGATAAATTCGCACGCGCTCATTTTTGCAGAGACTCCTACAGTTTACTTACAAACATATATCATAACAAACGCATGTTGTTCGACGCGAGCTCCGCTAATTTACATACAAAACAAACTTGAAGATCCCCGAGGAGTACTCGATATGCTTTAGGCTCTAATGAACTCTAAAGGCCCCCGTAATATCCGAAGTTTCCGCCCCAGTTACAGAAAAATAACAGTGCACAGACAACGAGGAAAGATATAATTCCACTGTAAATTATTGAAGTGAAATAAATGCAAAAATATAATTACAATAAAGTAACTCGTTAAATAGATATTATTTCGATAAAAGTGAGTGTTTAACAGTATGTCTTTATAGAATAGTAAACTATGCATTTGATCATGATTTGATCAACTGATCTATAACAAGGATGTTGTGCATGAGCCCACGAATATTTCTGAAACGATTTCAACCTCTAAGTGGGTGAAAAATGGGGCGGAATCCGTGATTCAATGCTAAAGCTGAAAGTTTGATTTTTTTTTTGGTTGAACGCCGTACTGCTCCGATTTGAATAATTATTTCAGTGTTAGATAGCTCACTTATCGAGGAAGTACCACGAATAATGGAAGCTCCGCATGTTAGTATAGCAAGTGAAATAGCGGGGCGCTATTAGTTAAAAACATAAACACAATTTGCTTTGATAGAGAACTAGCCTTTATTAAAATTCACAAAGAAGTGAAAGTTATCAATAAGACAATGAAATTGTGTATCATAAGTGAGATTTCCACCTTGGTCTTGCCGGTCCAAATGATGAGCAATTCAGCATGGGGCATTGCAATACACCTTACAATCACCTAATATTCATCAAAAACACTTAAGTATATAGTAACTATGGACATTGGACAGCAGATAGGCGGCGTTGACGATGTTGAAGGCAATAAAAAAAATACATTTACTGGCAAATCTTTTTGTAATTACAAACAAAACTGCTGGGGTAATAAATTTGATTACAGGTAGGGCCCCAAAGCGTTTGCGCGTGAACTTTCCGTTCCGCGCGGCGAGGCACACCGAGGGCCCTTTAGGGAAACGTCAAATAAACTTTTGCCAACTTTCACTCATAAAGCGAACCCAAAGAGCTTATGACGAATAGAAAAGACTTTTTAAGTCAATTTCTCCAATTACATCTGCACGGCGATACACAAACTTTGCGCTTTTATTTCTCCTCACTGCTGGCCGTTTCTTGTGACTTCTGCGAATTTTGGAAGTCTTTATGAAAGAAGTATCGTAATAATAATCTCACAGGATTAAATATACACTTTTATGATGATTGTATTCTGTCTAAGGGTAAGTACAGATCCAACTTCTACAAGAGACTATAGTAGTCACGTCACCGAATACAGACTACCGACGCCCATATTATGTAGACATAAAGGTTAATGTTTGTCCGTATGTTCTCTGCTGGGTTACTTTTGGTCACCGGCCAAATTTTCAGTATTGGTTCAGAATCAATATAATACATTCGATTTATGAAATAAAAAAAGAATAAAAAAATAATTAGATAAAATTACTTTGTCCCATGTTATAAACAGATTTCTTGGTCACCACATGGTATCTGACTCGCGAGTGTCGCTCGACCGGCGTTACTGACCTTGAAGTTGATACATTTTACGTATGAACAACGATCGATGAATTTTTAAGGACTATTTCTAATCGATTTTTATTTAACAAAATATTACAATTAGACGACAAAATTTAAAACACACCCTTTGAATGATGTTTACTTCCTTATTTTAAAATTTGGCCGGTAACCAAAAAGTAACACTGTATAGAATCGTCAACTATGCATTCGATCATGTGATGATCTTGTTGTTGTTAATGAGCAAAGTTGTTGTAAACGAGCCCATGGATGTTTATGAGTTGGTACGACCGATTTTCACAGATAGCGCTACTGTCATTTCAACGAACATCAATAAAATTACTCAAATTGAAGTGAATAATTGTGTTATGTCTTTTACTCAAATTTATTTTAGTTGGTAACGTAACAAGGCGCGCAAGGTACAGCTAGTACCAATATATTAACCTTTAATAAACTTATCAGCAAGAGTATTCATTTCTTCACGAAAAAAGTACTGCAGTATGTATAAATATAAATGAATCTTATAGAACCATGTCCATTATGTAAATAAGGAGAAGCAATAATTATTGACCCAGTGATTTTAGACCGATTACAGCTCGTAAAATCGGTTATGGTCTCGCTTGCTATGTTCTATGGCAGTCTGTTTTTTTTTTTCATGCCAGTTGACCGGTTATTCCACCAAATATGCACGAATTTTCGTAAATATTTTTTGTTCGATCTTTTGAAATAGGAGTAGAAACTTGTACCTATACTCCCGGGGCGGTATCATCGTCAACAAGTCAGAATCTTATGCGATCCCAGAAAAATTACAAACTGCTTATATTTTGTTTGAACATTTTTTTGAATATACTTTCTAATGTTAATTTGACATTTGGTATGATGCTCATCTTATGTCGCCCAACTGTATGTAAATTGGAAGTACAAGAGTAATTTGGATATTGCTATAATTAGAACACTATAGTTAAAAATATCCTTTTAAACGATCATGTTATTATTTAATAAACGTAAATTCTTTTAACAAACGAGGTTTGCGCAAACAAGGCTCCAACGTAAACGTTAGTGCCTTTCTGCACGCCAACATGTGCTGCTAGAGGATTTAGTGCAATTTGTGCGGGCGTAAATGTTTCATTATTTAATAATTTAATTTATTCGGACGAGTACTTGTTAATATGCGTTGCTTACATAACGTCCAAATGTAAACCATTGCAATTTTTCATAACCATTTTATAAAACCTATATTAAAAACACTTATGTTAATACTGTATACAAGGAAATACAATAAAATTAAGACATGAATTTTTACGGGTGTACTAAGTATAGTACAAGGGTCGCTTAGCAAATCGGGCGAAGTATCTTCGATCCAGACCCAGCATTTTCAGGCACTTAAGTGAGTGCTTGAATCAATGTGAGTGTAATGAGATCAATTTAAGAAATCTAAATTGTTAGCACGAATTGTCTTTGAAATATACTGAGAAACAACATAAATAAGCACATAATGATTTCTTTTTGCAACACGATATTGGTTTCAGTTATTCTATTTGTAAAGAAAATGACTCAAGTATCAAAAAAGTTCAATGTAATTATTCATTGTATTTATATTCGATAGCTGTTAGACTGACGATAGCGTCTCATGTACTACCAGAAAATATTTCTTCTCCGTTATCATCATCTCCACCATCACATAACAAATACAAGTCATCGTCCCATCTTCCTCTTAACTCTTTTACAAAATGGCTTTCTTTATATTATGTTGTGTTGACATTTTTGAAACCAAAGACTATGTTATTATGCTACAAAATTTCATGTTCATCGGTACGCCATGCATTGTCTCTCTCAAGTCTTCTCCCATGTAGACCACGCAGCACACAGCGCATGAAACCATACAATGTATTATGAAAAAGTGTGGTATGGAAAAATCGCGTCGTCTCTATTTAAATACAATTCAGCAATAGCACATTCAAGTGATTAACTAATAATTACCTAATTAAGCACAAAATTAAATTTAATGAGACTTATCAGATATGTATCTTCGAAACGCGAACGTATTCTATAATTCCTATACATCTAAGCTGGTGTTTAACAAGACATTCATCAACTAAGTTATGCAATATATTTCGAGAGTTTGGCATCTGAATAGCTCGATCATATTTGATCTTGAGCATTTTCAATAAACCAAAGATCGCTTTCAGAGGTATTTAGCCTTTTGAAGCCTCAAATTAGTTAATTGGACTATTAATTTGTGAGCGACTTGGCAGCGAAAGATTCTTCAAACTTCAATATTCTTGTACTGAATAATTTGCCATTACAATCTCAGGTTATTATATTCCTATATGGAACAGTTTCACAAAAATATAGTGTTTACATAAAGAATTAAAATATTAAATTAAATATTAAACAGAAATTATTTATATTCGTGTACAATATAACATTTTAATTATCTGAAATGTTAATTTCATCTTCTTTTAAGCAGCATTTGAATTTCTTATAATTCTATGTCACAGCTAGAACTATCTCTCAAACAAACACGACTAGTTTGGTTTTTTATTATATTGTAAGAGGGCAAGCGATCAGTCGAAGCCGGCACCGCATACCTAGAGCTTATACATATTATGCGTTGCCCTCCGTGTGGTAAGTTGAAAAAAAAACATACATATCTTCTGGCTTCTGCTTACATGATAACATGAGGTGATCTACATGCTAGTTTTCCTGGTAATTAAAAATTCGCAAACACACATACATTACATTGTGATAATTTATTTATATTATTTATTTTATCATATATCTATCTATTCCAGTTGTAAAAGAGAAACAAGTTGAATTTATACATTTCGCATATAAGATATTATCTTCTGGGAATTATTCCTTATTCTGAAGAAAGTGAAGAACAGCGTATCAAGTGAATGTAGTAAGATAGAGGCGAGGATATCGAGTGTCGTGACGTTCTCGAGCCACTCGAACCACTTGATAGACGTCTCGTAACGTGATATACTCGTCTATGCCTGTCTTTCTTTACCTGACTGTACTTGTACGTACTGAAACTCGTATACGGTTTGCTGAAATCTAAATATAATATGTATTTCTAAATTACTTATATTTTTATTCATGCTGCCAATAAATTATGAAAACATAACAAGTATATTGATTCTTATTTACATATTAATAATATACAATAAAGATTATTTCCCAAGGAAACCTAAGGTAAAATGTATCTTAGGATACTGTTATAAACATTGTAATCATGAGTACGTTTTCTGGTCATACGAAATTAAAAGTACACTCATATTTTACCTACTGTAGTTTGTAATTAGTAAATTGCCATCTGCCTATTTTCACGATGAAAGTACGTTATCATATATCTAAATGTTATTTATTTCAAAAGGATATAAGTATGTATTCTTTTTACATTCGATTTTATCTTAATACACTAATGTATGTCATGTTTTCTTTGCTATACAATAGAATTTGTACATATTTTCATGGGAATATAAAATGTACTTCCTCTAATTATATACACGTGTATACGATCAAAGATGTAGGTACTTCTACATAGCGACCTAGATTTCAAGAGGATAAATCAATACTAACATGAACGATGGCAATTCGCAAATTTTAATCTAAGAAGCAATAATAAAATTATGTACATATACATGAATATTCCAGAATAATCCATCACGCTATTTCGCTCGACATCGAATGCATGGGAAAATATCTTCTGGGACCGAAAGGATTTCTCATGCCATGTGACTGGTGTTTTGTGAAAAATGTTGGCAGAAACGGCACGCTAACGTCTACGGGGCACGAAAGTGCTGACCGACCTACATTCTTGAAAGATTGCCTTTTGTCAGTACACTGGAAACTCCGACAATAAAATCGATCAAATGTTTACAATGAGATCTGGAAATTCAATTTCATGGCACTTAATCCGCAAGTGTTCACATCTTTTGATGACAGTGAAATTTTCTTAAACTTAGTTATGTAAAGGTGCTAAACGATTGTGATATTTTTTTATTGATATTTTATTTTTTCTGTACTGTAATGATGATGCGGCCAATAATGCTGCTACAGCTGTGGGTGGATAAAATGGTCGGATAAAATTTGATCGACTGCTTAACTGACCCGAATAGAAAAAGAAAGAGATGTAGTACACACAAGACACACACAGAAGTACACAGAAGACGTTTTACTAAGCTACAAAAATTACATCTGTGCTATTTTATGATTATACTAGCTGCGCCCCGCGGCATCACCCGCGTAAATTTCGATCCCGTGGAAAATCTTATTCCATGGCATCCCATAGGAACATTTTTTCGGGATAAAAACTATACTATGTGTTAATCCAAGTTACTCTCTATGTGTGTGTGCCAAATTTCATGAAAATCGGTTTAGCAGTTTTTGAGTGAAAGAGTAACAAACAAACAAACAAATATACAAACTTTCGCATTTATAATATTAATAGGATTTACGAGACGGATACTTTATTTTGAATTCTTTCGGAATATTTTACAATCGCTGCGGAACTATTGTTCTCTGTAGTAGACGACTATGTTCTTCAGTTGACCGCTGAAAACTCAAATCTATGTTTATAATTGATATTAAAAATAAAATAAAATACACATATTTAGTGTAATTTGAATTGAATCAATATAAATAAAAATGTAGGTAAGAATACTTGTATTTCAGTACGGAATTTTTAACATGTGTGTATCGCAGGTATCTCTCTATCTCTCTTCGTACTCCAAAAACGAAATGGTGTAAAGTAAACTCTGTTCATTTTTCGATCCCCAGAAGAGCACCGTCGTAAATATGTATTATTGTTGACCATTTAAACTTAAACGTAAAAGTACACATTTAATTCCATATACGATTTCCAATCATTTTAAATAAACCAATTAAAAAAGAGCTAAATTATTTTTCTGCTCAGCACATTTTTTTCCATTACGCATTTTTTTTGTAAATCACGCAATCGGAGCGATTAAAACGCCTGACTACGAACCAGCGCGGCGGCCGCGGGACCGATCATGGGATTTATGGGGGTCCTTTTGACCGCGATATTTAAATGCAAGTCCAAAAAACGAAGTGAAATATGTATTGTATCTTTCAGCCGATGCGATTGGGGTTTTGGGAGCCATAAATCCATTTTATGGCCCAATTTTTGTTGCGTAAACAACAATATTCGTCCTAAATCGTTACTGATATAAGCAGGATCAGTAAGGCTCACATATAATTGGAATTATTTTCTTGGCGTCCTGAATATACTATACCTACTATAATCTAATAAATTAATTATTTATTTAAGTGTAGCTACTTCAAGTTCATCAATTTTTTGTTACCATTGTAGACTAGTTTTCAAATGTATTTTTATTTAATACTATTTAATACAGCATGATCTTTTTTGAGTAGGTACTAGGAACATGTTTTTTTTTAATTGGAACATAATGGCACAAATCTCGTGCTTTAAAGAAATATTTTATTGGTAAATTTCTCGTAGATATAATAGGTCTATAAAGCTTTTGTAAAGACATAGATCGGTTTATTTTTAGATATTTATTTCTATAATATAATTTGAAAAAAATAAGAACAAATTTATGCTAAATATATCCTGTGGTGTTTTAAACTAGATTAACCCAAAACGCTTCGGGACTTATACAATTTACCGTTTAGTGAAGGGACAACCCTATCTTGCATTGGGGTGCATTTTAATACCGTTTCATTTGAATTCAGTAAACAGGACACAGATTATGTTATACCTCACACAACTTATGAAAACAAACTTTAAGTCACTTAAGTAGATTCTACAGTCGCATATCACAGGGCTACAATGTGCTCAAGAAACGTTACTATCATGTAAATTAAACGGTTTTCGGAACTAATCACTCCGCTCATACAAAGATATTCTACTCATGTAGATAAAACCTCCATGTTTATACAGTTCACAAACATCCTAGACAAGAGTTAGACGCCTGAGTTTATTCAAGGTGTAAGTTTCGTTCGTGCACGTAATAGAGAAGTTTACTTGAAGTTTGCACTGTTTATTATTGAGTGGTAAAGGAAGCGAAGTTCGTCTATCCCGCGAGTGTGCATTTTGATGCCGATGTCGGCTCAACTTCTTTCCCTTGAGACTTTAGACGCGTTTATATTTTATTATTACTTTATTAAATGCATTAACGCTGAAGTTTTAGAACCCTGTGCTTCCTTGGCTTTATTATAAATTAACTAGCTGTGCCCCGCGGTTTAACCCGCGCTTAATTTCTAAAAAACCGTTATAAATATCAACACCTTATTTCACCCCCTTAGGGGATGAATTTTAAAAAATCCTTTCTTAGCGGATGCCTACGTCATAATATCTACCTGGATGCAAAATTTCAGCCCGATCCGTCCAGTGGTTTAGGCTGTGCGTTGATAGATGGCTATGTCACCTTTGAGTTTTATATATACATATTATATAGATTATCTCAATACGTAAGTATAAGAAAACGTATATGGAACTCAGATACATCTTTATTGAACAGACCACGCCAGTTGATTCAAGTGTTCCTTCTACTCTTCTTACTGACGACTGACATCTTCTAATGACTGCTGGCGATTTATTCGAAACTATTCCTTTATTATTGTCGATACGCACAGGATTCGCCCATGACTAACTTAGACTGGATTGCTATTTTAGAAATAAAATAGAGCCTAACCTAACATTCAGCTTGGTCAGGTCTTTAAATTTAAAATAAAGTCGTAGTACCTTTTCAGAGATTATACAAGAAGAAATGTACAAGCAAAATGACTGTTTTAAATTTGCTTAGCTTCTGTTAAAGTACACTGCACTTGAAAATAACTTAGTTAATTATTACAGACAGAAAATTGAAGTTGAATTTTATTTATATGTAGAAATAAGTATTACTAAGAATGCAGCAGGAATAATAGAAATATTAATATCTACTAGTATTTCAAAAAAACGTACACTAATTTAATCTGAAAAATGAATTCTGCCTTTTACATTTTAGCAAAACCACTCTTCGCAGCGTCCATTATTTCGTTCGAGTCTGTAACAGAAAAAAAATCTAGCGATAACTTCAGATATTTTTCAGCACAGGTACAATTGGGTCACCTCTCCGTATTGTTGCTATATTCACAACAATACCGATGTTCGTGGCTTTGTATTTGCTCTTTATCTATGGATGCATTCGAATTCAGCTCGAAAAGAAAATATTGCGATATGCGTTCAACGAGATTGAATTTGATGTATTTGAATATGTGGAGCTTGAGTTCAATTCAGGTATTGACTCCGTATTTTGTCTATTGTGGTTGAAACCTTTCACAGACATTAATTTATTGATGTTTATATTTTATTGATTTATATACAGATGGATATTATAATTCCAAAGATAACTTTTAATTTATTTTTAAGTAAGAGCGACATCGCAGTATAGGGGAAATTACACTTTTAGTTGATACTTGGCTACAGAGTAAGGTTGTTGAGGAAGTGATTATGAGGAAGAGGAGGAGGAAGAGGAATTGTCACGCGCATATTTAGAGGATGCGGATGAGGAAGAGGATATTTTTTGAGGAAGAGGTTGGATGAGGAAGCGGATGAGGAAGAAGATGATAGGATTTTTTTATACCTACCATAAAAGGACAAACGAGCAATCGGAGCCATTTTCATGAATATCGACATCGACACAGTCCACATAGAAGCTATAAAAATGTGCCACCCTCCTTTCTCCTCCCACCTTCATGGGCCACCGGCTATTTTTACACCTCACGAAACGCGAGACCATAGACGCTACACACGCACTACCATAGACCATCGTGCTGCGGCGTGTAGGGAGTCCCATGTCCCTACTAGGGACAAGCCGTGAACACGCGACGCGCATGCGCAATAAAATTCCTCATAGATTCCTCTTAAATTTTGAGGAAGCGATAGCGGAAGAGGAATTTTTTATTTTTATTTATGAGGATCCGGTAACGGTTGAGGAACCCAAAATATTGCGGCACTTCCTCGTTAAGAGGAAGCGGAAGAGGAATCCTCAACAACCCTACTACAGAGTATGAAGTAGCTAAGCCTACTTATTAAAGTTAAAATGTTTTATAATATAACAAATAATATCTTAAAATATATGAATGAAAGTCAAAAATGCAACCAATTTTAGGTCAATCCTATAAAGATTATTAAATATAACATCTCTGTATACGTTTATTTTTAACACTAAAGTACGAGATATTGTTATTTGGTGCAAAATAAAGTGATTTTTATTTATTATTTATTACTAGAAATCATTCTAGATCGTAATCAATATTTGTTCCAAATCCGTTTAGAAGTATTTTCATGTAAAAATATTATGATCTAAGAGTAAATGAAATGAACGTGAATGTTACATTCACGTTCGTTTCGATCATAATATTTGATCAAAACATGGTCTGAAATTTGGTTATGTTAGGTTCGTTTAATAATAATTTATGAAAAACTATTTGATTGCTCTTCACAAACTCTCCGCTATAGGCCCTGCGGCTGCCAATTTCATTAAATAATAAATCTGAATGGCCAGTTATTGAACATGCTTACATTTACTGAAACAATATTTCGTTAATTATATATGTAATGTTATTTTATAAGTGTGTGCTTTGTTTTATAGTCGGCAAATATTTCAATTATGTCCATACAAATAAAATTAATTATTTGTATGTTTAATTTGTAATTATGGTTCTAATGGCAGAATTTAGTAAAAGGTGCATGTATACATGTAGTCGATTTGGGTCGGCACGGCTGGAGTCGTACCTCTCGCTTATACGACACCGGCGTAAATGACAGGTTTGCTGTCGCGTTTCGTGCGGTGTGTAAGTAGCCAGTGGCCCGTGGGAGGTGTGAGAAGGATGGCATCGCATCTGCATAAACTCTATGTGGATGTTTATGGGCGTCGTTAGCCATGAAAATGGCTCTAATTACTCGTTTGCTCTTATACTATTAAAACAATAAAATGTTATAATTATTTTGTTATAAATTTTTAAATGAATTTCTATTCAATGCACGGACATGCTCTTCATTCTAGAAACTCCGAGTGAAAATATGAAACATCGCTGAAATTTCATCCATTCAAAAGTTTTACAATGCTTGAAATAATGCACTTATGTTCTGGCATTCGAAATTTCGCATTCATTTTATTCATTATAAAGGTTAAAATTTAAATTCCCTCTCGACTGAAGGATTTAGGTATTTAACATAATAATGGTTTTTTTTTTATTGGAGCATGATTTTCTTTACACGAATACTGCTTTGACTGCCTCGCGGCCTAGTGGTAAGCATGTTCAACCACAGACGTGAGGGCCCGGGTTCGGATCCCGGATCGAACCAAATGGCCTTGTCATTTCAATTTACAATTTCTAAGAAAAGTCTGGAGTCAGGAAGTTGAAGGTGTGTACCGTGCCTTAGAGAACATGAGACTCCACAGAAAACAGAAGAGAATATGAGACAGAGGGAATGCAGAGTGCACTTGTGTCTGCGCACACAACTTGTGCACTATAATACGTCCTGCCATAAGGCTAGTCTGGTGACTAGCCAAAAAAGCCTAGATGGTCAAAATTCTGCTTTAGTAGTAGCTTTCTGATTTAGTATTTTAACAATATCGTTATGCATACAGTTATTTCAGTGACGGCAAAATTGAGACAAGGTTCCATTTAATCAGATATTTTGAATACAGCTCAAGTAATCTAGGGTGAGCTTCCAGTACGAAGGGCTTAAAAACTTTAATTATCATAATCGTAATATAATGACACTAACAGTTTGAAGTGCGCTAAAAATAACCAACATGCCAATTTAAGAAACATGCCAAGTTAGAAAGAGGTAGTGATTTGGTTTGCACGACCGTGGAGATACCACTCGCTTACACGAAACCGGCGTGAAGTGACAGCTGTGCTGTCGCGTTTCGTGCGGTGTGTAAGTAGTCAGTATTCCATGGAGGGAGGAAGAGGAAGGGGGAGCAACGCATCTGTATAACGTCTGTAGTCATGAAAATGGCTTCCGATTGCTCGTTTACCCTTTTATACTATAAAAAAAATTAAGCCACTCAGCAATCATCCACCAAAATTACATATTTTACGAACGAACCACTCAGCTTGGTACAATTAACGTGCACAAAACATTTTTATAATTCAGCACTGCAGCGTAACAGAAGTAATCACCTTTCACGTCTTATTGTCAGCTTCAAAGCTTTCAGCGTCTTTAGACAGGCGTTCGCAAGAAATATTAATTTATTACCGCGTCCTCCGAAATACGCAGACGGCATTGTGTCATTACTTTCATTTGGTATTTTTTCATCACCAATCTCTATTTCACTCTTGATCATTCGCCTATTTTAATTCGAATGATGATCATGTGCTCTCATCCACCATTAGCTATTGTTATAACTGTTTGTATCAAACCTTTTGTTATTTGCGAGGGAAACTTTTTTATCAACTGTCACTGACCTGGGTGGGGTACAGTGAGGAGTGCCAGCTTCTGACCTTAATAAGGGCCTACTCCTAGCTAAAACCACTGCGGTCATCGGCCGCCTTTGTTAAGATGGCGACTGGCCAGTTCCTTCTAAGGAGACCGGTCTCCTCCAAAGAGGAGCTGATCCAACTACCTAGATAAACCTTAGAACTTCGGAACCGTGCGTTGGGGTTAAGATGGAAACCTGACGACTGGCCCCAGTACTACAGAGAAACATGACAGTACTTTTTTTGTGCGATATCGTTTTGGCCACTTGTACCAATCCACGCAGCTATCTGCTGGATTCCAGGGGACGGGTGGAGGTCCCCTCAGTTGAGCTACTCTTAGTTTAACCTCTTTCGCCCCAAGAGACAAGCAGCAGCAGAGGCAAGCAAGCCCTACCACAGGAAGGTCTTCAGCGGGGACAGCATCATCGGGGGTGGTTTATATCCCACCTGCACAATCGTCGACCTCATCCACTCCTTTATATATCAGAATGAAAATCTGCTTTTGACCAATGTATATACGGGATTATGATGTCACCGTTTTAGCAGAGTCCAGCTAACATTCGTGCGTACAACGGTATGAATAATATACCACCGACCGGGACACTTACTTTAGAATCATAGTGAGATATCGCAATTACCTACACAACATTAAGGCATGTAAGCGTATCACATCATTATTTCTAGTGGAAATGATACTGTAGTGTGTCTAGCACTACGTTAGCATAGGAATATGGATCGATGTTTATATTATAGAAACTATTTGAATGAAAGAATAGAACCTCCGCAATAGGTAAGCTTTTTATTAAAAAGATAGATTTAAATTTAAACTTATAAACTAAGAATTCATTCTAGGATTGTCTACTTTGACAATGAAAGATTTTCATTACAACAGATTACTCAAGAGGACCTCGGGCCGAGAACCCTGAGGCTTAGGAGGTATTATATGTGTGGTTCTATGTAAACTAAAGATTCAATAAACGATATTTATTCATCAAGTGTATCATTATAACCAAAAGGTGAAGTAACTAGTGTTCAGCCAGATGGCAAAGATTTAATCATAAGTCTGTAGTAAGCAATCATAGGATACTAGAGTAAGTAGACTTGCTCTAAAGACGCCCCCATAAGATATCAAGAGAGAGCTCTACAAGCAGAGCTCTACAATACCTACAGATCCGAAAGTATGTTTATAATGTTCTTTAGCTTTTCTTAAATGGCAAATAGTCACAAATCTTAAGAACGCTAAATAAAATTATAATTTAAATAACTAATCGCTGCCCCATTCTCACTTCTCTGAGCATCAAATATTTGTTCAAATTAGGTACTTTCTATTAGTACAAGAATCTTCAAGACAGGATTCGTATTTTTTAAGATTACTAACTAACAAAGTTACTCACTTTACTTCTTTATAATATAAGATACATCGATTAAATCGACAGATAGATATAAAACAAATACTCATTATTGAGATTATGTTTTGCCAACGATTCACACGCACACAATCGAAATGTAACACAAAAAGGAATGTCAACTGAAGGCGTATATATCTGTTTACGCTCCGTGTAAATGTGCCCTCATTCTGAATTAAACGAACATAAGGAGATAATCTTAGGTGCAACGTGCTAGGGCTCCGCCTGAACGCAATTTCACGGCCGGCGCCCCGTCGTCGTAGGCCTATAATACGTTCCACGGGCGGATACGGACGTTGAAAAATTTTGTAGCTGCCTTTATTTATATTACATATTTCACGTGACGGGAATTTATTATTTGGCTTCTTATCTGTCTCTTAAAGCCAGTGGGTATAGTTGAGACTGTTTGCTTTATTTTTGAGATTATGCTTAAATTTGAGACAGTTTGCTTAAGTTTGAGACTGTTTGCCTAAGTTTGAGACTATTTGCTTAAGTTTGAGACTGTTTGCTTAAGTTTGAGACTGTTTGCTTAAGTTTGAGACTGTTTGCTTAAGTTTGAGACTGTATGGTTTAGCATTGCTTAATTATGAAACTGTTTGCTTTAGCATGAGACTGTTTGATTAGATTTGAGACCGTTTGCGTAAACTTGTGACTGACATCTGGGCTCACAAGCAGTCGAAGCCTATTGTTGACTACCGAGCCCTAATACATTGTTATAATTTTTAGGCAGATGTGTTGCCCTTCTTCCGACCTACAGACTTTTTTCGAACCTGAATCTACGCTGTGAAAGCAAAATGAAGCCAAACAGGTTCCTCAGATTGCTATAGTTTTGGGATCGAAAGGGGGACCATCTCTTCTCTCTTCCGCAGGTATACGGTACTTACACAGAACATAATCTTATTATGTATAAATTTCGTATTTCTTTGTTCATCCGCGATGGACTTATGGGCTACTAAGTCTGTTTTAATCTAATTTTAATCATAATATGTAATATCTTCGATTCGTTGATTCGATATTGGCCGCGATATTGATTTTTATCCACAGCAACGCGTGGTCCGGTTAATTAGCTTCTTATATAAAACTAGCTACGCTCCGCTATTTCACTCGCGTAAGTTTCGATCCCGCGAGATTATCGAGATGAAAAATAGACGATGGCCGATTCTCAAACCTATCTGATAGTAATACAAAATTTCATGAGAATCGGTAGACCCGTTTCGGAGGAGCTCAATCACGCACACCGTAACACGAGAATTTTATATATTAGATAAACAATTATAAAATATTTTTTCGTTTGATCATAATAAACCCCTATTTCTCTTGTATAATACTCCAAGAAATCAAACACGTGCTAGTAGTAGTAGTAGACGGTCTGAGTCCGTGTGACCAACAGTGTATCCACCATCTTGATATTACTGAAAAAACCTTACCCTCCTTGGTTTGCAGTCCGGTCAAAAGCCCAGCAAATGCAGTAGATAGATAAACGCCAATGCATATACCCCAAATCCATGCTATCGATAGATGTCTGTAGCCCAAATTCATGTTACCGATAGACGGATACGTTTGGCCACGAAATGTGATATTACAGCTTAATTTAGCCCATTACCACTCAATTAGATGAGTACACTCTACTCGTTCCAGGCATCCTGTATATAAATTAGCCTTGTTAAAAGCGGTGCAGGAATTTAATCCTCATATTTCGTCTGCGCTGGGGTTTGGCATATCTCTACCATCCCAAAAACATATGGACTTAAAGCGAAAGGCTTAGGCCTTAACACTGGAGCTTAGAGACGAAATTCCAATAAGCGTTAGTGGTACTTACCCCCTTATGGTGTTATCTATAATGGCGGAGCGGTATTTGAAACCTTAGCACGGGGTTGTATGGATCGAGAGTTTAATGAACATATTTTATATTAAGTATCTTATCCGAAGTAACGTTTAAGTATAAAATTGCCGTCCGAAACTCAGATTAAAAATTGTCGATATTTTTTTATCGGACATGGCTGGCTTTTGGCGCGAGCGTCGTTGTTACTGAGACTGAATGAACAAAAAGTACAGAACAACCACTTCAATTTGGTAATGACTTGCTACTTCATCTAGAACTTTTGTGTATCGAGCTGCACTTAAGTCTTGCTTACTTATTAGCAAGTAAGTAAGTAAATAAATATTTTCTCTCTTATTTTCATATCAGTAGGAGACAAAAGAGCAGGGAAATAATCACTGACGCTTCTAGACATACAACACACACGCGAGGGTACGCAGGCGTAATAACCTCATAATTTGATGCCCCATAAAGATATAGTTCTCTATGGGGCATCAAATTATGGGTTTCCCTTATTCGAATACGTAGATATATAATATGTAAGTTAAAACTATATTAATACTATTATTAAGCTTGAAGAACTTAAATACGCCAATGCTGTCTCAAATTTGCTGATTCGATTTGCAAATCTTTTTTAGATAGGCTATTTACTAGGTACTACCTACCTATATACCGCCACCTTATGAGGTAAGACGTGTTTGGTAGGTGATAGCAGTTATTTTGAGTAACAGTTATTTTAGTTTTGTATCAGGTAGTGCCATGCTGCTTGCAGCCGAATTGGATCGGCGCGAGCAGATAAGTATCACTCACACGATACCGTCGCCAAGTGACAGCTGTGCTGTCGCGGTCCGTGCTGATGACAGCTGTGCTGTCACGGACCGTGCTGTTCACAGCTGTGTTGTCGCGGTTCGTGATATTTATTAATTTACGGTGGCCTATTGGTGGAGGGGGAATTAAAGAGGGCAACGTATGCATAGTACATAGTCATGTCATGTCATAGTATAGTATGTAAGTAACTATGTGGATGTCTATGGGCGTCGGTACTTCTCAAAAGGCCCAGACTACTTTGCTTCCTTATACTACTGAAATAAAATATTGATGACGATATTAGAATGCAAATTAAAAAATGTATTTCGTAATATTTCATCCACAAAACGAGTAAACAACTAGTTACATGAAATCTTTATTTGCGCAGTCCCCGCGGCCTGTAGGTTTCATTAAATTTAATACTCGTTTTATTTTCATTTTGTAATGGGTCTCACAGGCAATGGCCGAAATACAAATTATACAAGAGAAATGTATGGATTAAAATTTTAAATGTAATGATCGTGAGTCAGACTCAAACCTATATATAACCACGCGGTTTCACCTTCGCAAGTTTTGATCCTGTTGAAATATCGAGAGGAAAATTAGATGTGGTTCGATTCTCAGAGACACAAAATTTCATGAGAATCGGTCGAACCGTGTCGGAGGTGTATAGTATAGCATTGTGACACGATAATTTTTTATATTTGAAAATATTCCCGTAATATTCCTCATAATATTCCCATAAAGCTAATTCATTCCCGTAAAAATGAAGATTGCTTCATCCCAGTGTAGACGTTTCTATATAAACTAGGAGAGGTTGAAGCCTTTTGTATTGTAGCTGTAATTTTCTCGTAGGCGAGCCTCGCGACAATCCCGACTTATCTTTGTTCCTTCACTACACTTTCCCCTGGGTTTGTACTGTAATACACGGCGACAGATGCAGTTAGTTATGCCCTTATTCGTTGAGCATAAAGCCTATTTTGCGACGTTTCGATGAGAAGGTAAATTTGTGAAGACTCAGCATGATTTATGATGCAACTTCTCAACTTCTGTAGTCGCTTTCATTTGACACAACACTATGAACAGACTCGTTTGTTTATAAAGTTCTGTTTGTGTGTGTTTTTTTCTCAAGGAAGACATTTGTTTTCTTACAATTTAACAGTAGGTCTATTTGTTTAATGTTTTACACAGTCGTTACATGTTCTGTAGTGTATGTATGTGTGTATACATCTATGTATGTATATATACAGGGACATATGCTTATGCTCCCTGTATGAGCATTTATGTCTCTGTTTAGCATTAGTTAATATTTTAAAAACTTGAGGGGCAATTTAGATCTATAAAAAACGATAAGGTCAAAATTATTACGTCGACATTTTGATTTATAAATCTTTATTATTTTAGTTGAATTTGGTTTACCATAGATTACTAAATAGTTACTAATATTTTTTTCTAAATATCGATTTAAAAATAAGTGAGATTTTACAACACAATATTTGTTTATAAAATAGGTAGCATAATAAATGAATACCTAACAATTACCTACGTTTTTTTCAATAAGTTTCAACAACTTTGATGATCTTTAAAAACTCGTAAACGACCTTCATTTGCATACAATAAAAATAAAAAAGGTCTAAAACTTCGCAAACAGCACAAGTAATTATTGTTTTAATCAACTTTGCTAATGATAATTACTTAAATTAAACATTTTCGACATCTGCTTTTCTCTAAAGATGGGAATGTCACGCGCCAAAAGATGATAAAATAAATTTGGAACATCCCCCATTACAAGGCTAATGGGCTGTGTCTCGAAGGCTAGAGTATAAAAGATACGCCGATTAGAAACTTTATGTTTGCAATTCTCCGAACCCCCTCTGGAGCCTTCGACAACTGTCACGGCGTGTACACACTACAGCACGCTTTAAATTCGTTTAAATTTTTAAATTATATTTTGAGGTCGTGTAAATTTCTAATTTTTTATATTGTAACATTTTATTTAATAATATATGTGTTCATTGTTACAAAGCTACTTAAGTCCTAATAAATACAAAGGATTAGTTAAACTTATTTACACTAAAAATATATATTCTCCCTAGAAATGATTTACCTGTCTTAACTATAATCCTTTTGATTATTTATTAACACATATATTTTTATAATGTGCACTATTGCTAATCTGTCCATATTTACATACATTATTAGGCATGTGTATGTATATACATATAGAATAAATAACTGTAGGTATCTAAATCTTTAATAAAAAGTGCATACCTAGCTAAATTGAAATTGCAACTAATTAAATTTTTACAAGAATGAATAATATCTAGTGTTATAACTAAGTTAAATACCACCTACACGATTTCAATGATAAAATTACTTAGCTATAATTATTCGAAACTTGAAAATTTGAAACAACAATTTGGAAAATATTACTTAGTTTAGATTGACTGATCAGTCAGTATAACTACCGACTAATTAGAATCAAACTCAACGATAATAATAACTAATATAAAAAATAAAATACATTTTGGTAGCAAGATGAAACAGATACACAATGAACAATAAATGAACAAACACAGGTTTCAGGGGCCAGACAAGTGTATCGAAGCTCCGCAATTTAGGAGCCGGGATACCGGCATGGTGCCGTTACCGCCCTCCTGTTCCTCCTGCTAATCCGATATGCCATAAAATAAACTGCTCTCCAAATGCAATTCTAACTTGCCCCGTCTACCTTGTATTTTCGTATTACCAAAACGTTTATTTTTGCTTCAATTGGCGTAAAATGCATTGGTGCTTTTTGGTTCATAGATTTTTGCTCAGTGATTACCAAGAACCTTATTATTGAAGGAAATCTAACTTCAAACAATTGGACACATTATGTGAAACTAACATTCAAGTTCTCATTTTAGTAAGAGGTAGAGGACAGTAACCAAATATGGCCTAGAACTTTAATATGGTATAGTAGCAATTCTTGAAAACCAAAAATCAAAGGACGCTACAAGCGAAGATTATCTATCCTATTCATTCACTTTAACATCGCAGTTCCTCTGTTTCGATGGTCGGACGCATGCTGTTGCTAGTGTCGGCTATACTTGTGTTGTCGCTGTCGTCTGTCGCTATATTTAAGGATCATTTCAAATCTATTTTTATGTTACAAAATATAAAATTAGACAATAAAATTTAAAACACACCCTTGGAATGATGTTTATCTACTTCCTTATTTTAAAATTTACCTGGTGACCAAAAAGTAACCCTGTATATATCATCCCAAGGACATCACGTTATGCAGCGGTAAGTTGTTGGCAAACACTCGTGATACAACCCCTGCTTATTGGACACACTTAATAAAAGCTGTAATACAAGCTTACATTGTCCAATATCACAATTATGTAGACCACAACGAGTGAAAAACCTAAAAAGGCTGAATTGAAACCAAACAAGAATCCTCGTCATAACACCACTATCAATAAGGCGAGAGTTTACCATTTAGGAAGTATCGGATATCACCGGTGTTACCGATAACATTGTTTATAACATAAATTATAGCAACTTTAATTGTTTATTTTTATTTATATATATTTATTATCAGCACAAAAGATACAATATAAAATTGTATAAATATATAATAACATCAAAAAACCTGTAAGGTTTAAACATGTGCTATAGATTTACACAAGACGTGATTACGGCATCTAATATTAATTACTGATTGGTGACAATTTGGTTATTAATTAACATAACATAGTACACCACTGTATAATATGATTTAGCTGCAATCCAGCAATTGTATACCTATTTATCTTCAAAAGTTATTAAGTTCAACAATATGTGAAATAACTTGTTTATTAACTTAACTTTATAGATATTATATGTGAGGTAGTCTGGTGTTATATTCGCCCTTAACTGTGATTATGGCGATGTACAATCAATTAAGCCGATCGCTATAAATTCTGAATAACTATTCATAGCCGTAACGAAAATGAAAAATTAAATGACCACCTTTTCGAGTCCAACGTAGCGTTTAAATTAAAAATGGTGAAAATTGACGGGCGAATGGAAAACATATAAATCTGAAAGCTAGCGGAAAATTAAAAAGCGTCCCGAGGCATCGAGAGGTGGAGCCGTCTGTAGCCATTAATGTCGCTACTGAAACGTCGGGGTCTCGACGCTGACAATGCCATCGAGCCAGGCTCCTTCGTAATGTAATTAGAAATATACCAGGCTAGTTGTTATTGAGCCCTCTTCCACGTTTATTTAGATATTATTCTCCAACTCGTTACATATTGCATCAATATGCATGTGTAACTTAGCACTGAATAAAGATATTCTATTCTATTCTATTAATTCTACAAGTAAATTAAGTATTTACATCTCAAGCGATTATTATGAATTTATTTGTTATTCTTTATTAGGGTTTTATAAAGCTTATTATATTATACTAGCTTCCGCCCGCGGCTTCGCCCGCGTGGATTTCGGATTATAAAAAATCCCTATAAATTTTAACTTTTTATGTTATTCTGATATGAAAGCTATATTACTGTAAAGTTTCATGAAAATCCGTTCAGTAGTTTTTGTGTGAAAGAGTAACAAACATTCTTACAAACTTTCGCCTTTATAATATTAGTAGGATTTTGTATAGCTTCCAGCTAACCAATATTATTTATTTATTTTCTAGTGCATTTTATTTGCGCGGATGATCTATAGTTTTTAGTCGCGATCTTTTAGTTAGAGGTAGTGCTACACTGCATGCATGCATATAGCCGAATCGGCACGACCGGGGAGAATCCTGTCGCTTACACGAGATCGGTGTAAAGTGACAGCCGTGCTGTCGCGTTTCGTCCGGTGTGTAAGTAGCCGGAGGCCCATAGAGGTGGGAGGAGGAACGAGCTTATCTCTGTGCGGATGTCTATGGGTGTCGTTAGTCATGAAAATGGCTCCAATTTCTCGTTTGCTGCTCTATACCTACTATAATATATCTATATTGTCTACCCATATTTTTTTTTTTCTTTTAAGACATTTGAAGCGTAAATGGCAATCTAGGAACAAAACGATTACACCCGTCGTCGATAGCTTAATAGAAATATAAAACTGTTTCCGCTGTACTGTTAATGATGCAGTAATGCTTTTGCACTGTTGCCATTGAGTGGGGAGTCCGTGCGAATGGCGCATTACTACAACTCTATTAACATTAACTATGTACCAACAATGGTTTCCTGTTTATGTTTTCCTGTTATGAGGGTTTTTGTTTAAAGGTAAGCGAACGCATTGGTACAGATTTTACTAAGTATTCGAGCATGATTCGATCAACGTTGAAAGAGAATTCGTTTATTCGCGTGAGATTTAAAATTACATATCGTTTTAAAACTTTTTTGCATGCATTATGTATTCTGTGAATCTAATTTAGGTTTATAATAATAAGTAGTGAAACTTTTTTCGACTTAACTAACGCGGTCTTTTCACCCGTCAGAGATCAGTGCGCATAGGTGCAATGGGGCCAGATTACGGTTGTTGCGTCATATCCCCTATAGGAAGACTTCAGTTCCTATGAAGGACTGGAAAGCCGCCGAAGTGCCCTGTTGCTGACAGATCCGGTGCACCTAAATATAGGCGGGCGACGGCACCTGCGGGGTTTCAGTTGGTACTCGGTTTAGCCGCGAGTCCCACACATCTATCAGATCTGACCCAAGACCGATGGTAGTGCGTAAAACATTTCCCCGCAAAAAAAGTGTGGACAAACGTGGAATGTAATCTTTATTTGTTGAGGTCTCTGTATTGTAATATAGACGGCTACCATCCGATGAATTTTGCCACGGGCCTCGAAGCATGCAAGAACACCACTGCTTGCAAGGATCTGCCGTTAAGTGCTGGCTATGTTTACACTTTACATACGGCTTGTTCAAATCTGGAAAAAAATTCTTTTAATTTATTCTCCCGCAATTGCACCGAACGTTCCTAGCTATTCCTCTTACTAAAACGTATTGAATAATTTCAAATAAACATACCACTAAATGACGCAAACCCATCACTATATATTCCCCACCAGGCATTGCTTAACGATCTTAATTGTACGAAGTATTAGTTGAGTTAAGCTAAGATCGTTTTCATACACGACTTTTATACATTATTGTCCATTTCTCTCTGACGTCATCATTTTCCCGAGGCAAGGCAAGCCAAAGTAAATAATAATCTTACGGCAAAATCTACTTATTTATGTTTCTAAATACAAACAAAACTTGGTATTGCCGTCCCTTCATAAAGGATTCCAGTCGTGTGTTTGCGTATTACGACCATTTTAGATTTATAGCTACCCGCCGTCTGCCATATTGCTTCAAATTTAAAAATATTTATTTGTTCGGCCGTTATACGAGAACCTATCAGATGCCAGGGTTGTCGCGACTGGCGACTAGCTCTCCTCTTTATAATTTCCTAAGTACCTTTTTTTTCATTTTCAGGGGTGTGCTCTCCATAAAATAATTTATTGACTATTTGACCATCAGATGCAAAGACTGTATTTGTACTAAAAATTACAAAATGATATTTTTCTTCGAATTATGAAACAATATTTACCCGTACTTACAAAAAAAGAAAATAATGTCATCCATCGTATTTAATCTGTTTGATTACAGCTGCAAAAAGTTTTTTCAAACAAAGAATCACTATTAATGATTAACAAACGATGTGGCACACTTATTTGTATCATCCAACAGTTCGCAGCTCAAAAAATAATTGCCTTTTTCTCCACCTGTGAACCCAGAAGTTGAAACCCTTTTTTTGTTATCGCAGAATAATGCCTTTACTCACGCTACCCAGGAGCCCGGGTGGCTCCTAGATACAATGTCGTGCTCGGCATTTGAGTGCCCTTACCGGCTAAACCCTCCACTCAAAACGGCTGATGGCACTCCTTTAGCCGCTTTATGTGGAGGGCTCCGGATCTGCAGGCTACAGGATCCCTCCAGCGACCGGCTGGCTTCAGCGAAAAGGCCAGACAGGAGGAGTTGGAACCTCACGTATTGTGGTTGAACCTGCTTACCACTATTTCACGAGCCTAATTCCTAATACTATGTTAATAACAGCACCAAAAACTAACCTTTAGTAAGAGATAGTGCAACAATGCGCGCATGCATGCAGCCTAATTCGGCTGGCACTACCGGAGATGTACCTACCTCTTGCTTTCACGGTGTGTAAGTGGCCCATGAAGGGGGGAGGAGGAAGAGAACGATGCACCTGTATAAGTTCTTTGAGGAGCTCTAAGGGCGTCGGCATGAAAATGTCTCCAACTAGCCTTCCCTCTAAACAATAAATAAATAAAAAAGGTCAATCCTGTATCTTGTATGTTTGTTTGTTTGTAACTCCTTCACGCAAAAACTGCTGAACGGATTTAACTAAGGTAACTTGGAATTACACATAGGACAATTTTTATTCCGATAAAATGTTTCTATGGGGTGATTTTATATTTTCCACGGGATAGAAATTTACGCGGGTAAAACCGCGGAACGCAGCTGGTGACTTAGAAATAAAGTCGCAACCCTATTCAAGGACGCAGTTGGACAACATTCAACGGACGACGGAGACTTTCCTTTTCCGATTTTATGTGTTTCGGCTTGAATATTGGACGTTTGCCGTGATTTTATTTGTGGCT